>OX393580.1:18224770-18455153 GCA_947652605.1 Elmis aenea | reverse complement strand
CCTATCGTAGAGGTAACAAAAACACATCACTCAATAGAGAATTCCTCGCTGATTTCAAATATATAAGGGTTGTTGGGGTTATTCTCAATACTTACAAAGTTATAGGGGTGCGACAGTCAAACTGAATCACCCGGTATATAACAAAAATTGGCTTAAGTTTACTTTAACGGACTTTATCAGAAATTGATAAAATTAAGTGAACTTTAAATTTAAAAAAAAATATAGTCACTCGCAGTGTCTGCGTTGTTAGCGAGAAATGCAATGGGAGGGGGAAGTGCGGTACATTAGTCACGACAATTCAGCGACTCTCTTTTTAAGCTAGCCAGCTAGCGGCAGTGAGAACGAACTAGACATTATTTTAGTCGATTTGAGCGCTAACGGTTTTTCGCTTATTATTTTTAAAAATCGTCAACAAACCGGGACATTTGATTTGTTCACCGGGACAGCGGGACAAAATTCCGCAAACCGGGACATGTCCCGGTGAACCGGGACGTATGGCAGCCCTACTCTACGATGACGTATGTCAAATCCGCGATAGGCAATTGTTTTTTTTTTTAAATTACATAGTATAAAAGCAGCTGTGGCGCAATTTTGAAATACGGTAATTATACTTTTAGTTCTTTTCAAATTTTCGGGGGGATTTATCCCCCTAATCCCCCCTTGCGTACGCCACTGGTGTGTTCTACACGAATCCTATTCTGCATATCTTCAGCAGTTGTTGGGGGGTCTTGATACACCTGTTTTATGTGTCCCCACAAAAATAAATCTATAGGGGTAAGATCAGGTGACCTAGGTGGCCAGGAGATTGGTCTACCTCGCCCTATCCATCTATTAGGATATTCGGCAACTGCATTACTTGCTGTGTTGCTTTTAATGGTATAACCCCCGAAATGTTATAAAGGGTGCCAGAGTCTTTCAGACAACGGCTGTGCGTAGAACAAGGACATAATTTTGAACAATTTATACGATAAATTTCGGGAAAAAGGGGTACATTTTTAGTCTAAAATTAAAGTTGCAGCTCTTTTAATTCTTTTGTTTAAATATTCTTTGAAAAATTGCGACTTACCTCCATGGCCGACTTTAAAATATTTCAATTGCCTTATCAATACTAATAAAAATCGAGATAGCTCGAAGAATATTAACTTAAGGTACTGTTACCGGGCTGGCAACGGTGGTTGTTGGAAGTGCTGAACGGCACTTGTATCGAAGCACTACTGGTGAGAGCTGTGCATTAGAACATTGCGTACTCCGTTCTAATGCGGTCTCGAGATATTCCTTAGACACTAAGAAGTTATTTAAAGCAAACAACAGGGTCGAAGTGAGAAGCGTATCTGACGAGCGTAGCGTTGCGTCCAGCTTAAATAGGGTTAGTCGGGCTAGTCGCCGCATCGCTATTGGCTGGAGCCCGTAGTAGTGGGGCAGCCAGCGTGCGATGATGTCAGTACCTATAGGACATGCTCAATAATTTCGAAAGACAATTAAATTCTCTTCAAGAAAATGTAAAAATATACAGGGTGTTGTATTTAAGAAAAATGACTTACCGCTGTTTAAAGTATCACAAGTTTGACCAAGCGTAAAAACCACCCTGTATAATATTTTTTAAATGTAGCTAGCGCAAAGTGTTAATTGATCTATGATCAATCTAATTTTTAAACGAAATTGCACTACCTTTTTAAATAACTTACATATTTAAAAAAATTGAAAGTGCTGTATTGCTCAAAAATTTCATAAAAATGTAAACTTTACGAAAACGGTTGACTTAAGACCCATATAACCTTACACATTTTTTAAAGTAAATTTTAAGAGAAATCCAAAATTGTAAAAATATACAGGGTGTTCTATTTCAAAAAACTACATTTTTATATGTGCCGGGAATTTTGGGCCGAAAGAGTGGGGGGGGTCGGTAAACATTTATGAATTACGATATAAATAATTTGGTTTTGTGTCTTGTGCGAACAAATGTAAATAAAAATACAGTGGTGCCTCATACTTCGAATTTAATTATTTTCATAAGGCCGTTCAAGTTAAATGAAAACAGAAAAACAATATATAAAATAAAAATACTGTGTAATAAAATGAAAATTGCATTTCTTCATCTTGTTGAGCGTTACGTGTGTTACGTGTGTTCACAGCAAGAGACAACTTGAGCGCACAACAGATGGCGTTTACACAGTCACTTTAAATTTAAAAAAAAATATAGTCACTCGCAGTGTCTGCGTTGTTAGCGAGAAATGCAATGGGAGGGGGAAGTGCGGTACATTAGTCACGACAATTCAGCGACTTTCTTTTTAAGCTAGCCAGCTAGCGGCAATGAGAACGAACTAGACATTATTTTAGTCGATTTGAGCGCTAACGATTTTTCGCTTATTATTTTTAAAAATCGTCAACAAACCGGGACATTTGATTTGTTCACCGGGACAGCGGGACAAAATTCCGCAAACCGGGACATGTCCCGGTGAACCGGGACGTATGGCAGCCCTACTCTACGATGACGTATGTCAAATCCGCGAAAGGCAATTGTTTTTTTCTTTAAAATTACATAGTATACATTTTTTTGTGGATTCGGATAGAGAATTTAATTCTGAATCCGACCATGTACTCAAAAAGTAGGCATACATAAGAAAATTTTCGAGAAAAATCAGTTCAAAGTTTATTCAAATTATAGCAAACAGTCTATTTAACATAACAAAAAACGATCAAATCTTAAAAATTATGCTATAACTATCCATGTAAATGTATTAAAAATTAATTTTTAATAAAAATAAAAACAAAAATAATGAACGCCGACATAAAAAATTAGATTTTAATGTATTCAAAATGGCCGCCAGTGCTGATTTTTCTCGATTTTTTTTTAATGTATGCCTACTTTTTGAGTACATGGTCGGATTCAGAATTCAATTCTCTATCCGAATCAACAAAAAAATGTATACTATGTAATTTAAAAAAAAACAATTGCCTATCGCGGATTTGACATACGTCATCGTAGAGGTAACAAAAACACATCATTTAATAGAGAATTTCTCGCTGATTTCAAATATATAAGGGTTGTTGGGGTTATTCTCAATACTTACAAAGTTATAGGGGTGCGACAGTCAAACTGAATCACCCGGTATAGGTCTGTTCCAACAGGGCAATTACAACCCAATAAACTATCAGGATTCTGCGCGCTATCGATATAGCGTGCCATTAAAGACTATAATGGCACGCAATATTGATACTGCGCAAACTCCTGATAGTGCGGCTCACTGTCAGCAAGCGTGTTGGAACAAACCTTATATGTCGCTCTAGCGCTTGTGTAATGTTCATTTACATCCACCTCCCTACCTACATTGCTAGTTTTCAACTGTCATAGAGGTTAAGTGTTTGACAGCCAGAGTCACTATTTTCTGCCTAAAAGTTAATGCGTTGTGTCACCGGTCGAGTGACTTTTGGCCGATCTCTAAAAAAGGAACAAAAAAGTACCTAAATTTTGTTGGCTATTCGTGGTTAATTGTGGATTCCTTCCAATTTGTTTTGTGTACACTTGGGGTCAAAAGTTACAGTGTTACAACGAACCTCAATCAATGTTTTTACTTGGAAATGCTCACTCTTAACACATAATTGGTGGTTTTCTTCGCAAATGAGAACAACCAAAACTAGTCGGATTAATTTTCCAATTTGTTGTATTTTTTTTGTTTCATATTTTGAATATTGATAATGTTCACTTATCATTTTGTATTGTACCAAAGATTTTGGTTTTGTTTTTTCATTTTGCTAATGTGTATTTTGGAATCAAATATTAATTTTGTTGATGAATACTTATATATTTACCCACTACTTATAAGCTGTGTAAATTAATTTGCCGTTACAACTTACCACGATCATTGTTACTTTTAGCCCCAACGTTAAGGTTGGAAGTAACAGCTGTCTCACTACAGAATAAAAATTTCTCGCATCGTAATATATAAAATAATATCTTGGAAGGAAGACAAATGTCCAATCTATCATTAAATCAATTTGGATGTAAAAAACTCTATAAGAAATTAAATAAAAACAACAAAAAAAGTACTGTCATCCATGGTCTTCCCTATTTTTGACCTATGGTGCTGTTAACCGGGGGGCAGCCGCCCCCCTGGACCTCCACAACTCTTTCTTATAACTCACTTTTTGTGTCTAACCCCCTAGGTCATTTTCTGATTGCAGCATTTCTATGCACCGTTTGAAATTAGTAGGTATCTATTATTTTTGCAAATTAAAACAATATCCATCCCCCCTGAAATATTTTTCTGCGTACGCCACTGGAACACACTACTCGTACAAATGTGCTTATATAATAAATGACAAGGATACAACTACAATAAAAAGCGATAACAACACGAACCAAAACCTTGGGACAGTTAAGTACCAACCACCGAAATATGTACAGCCGGTCGAAAATAAAGGAGTTTTTTGTTAAAATTCTTATGTATTATTTGTTTCTTACTGTGTAATAATTGATCAAATATTTATCCGTCTTAAAATCGTGTTTAAATTCAAAATGAAATAGTCTCAAATCGTTAACACAAATTTTACAAAATGTGACCTACATCTTTACATAATTGAGAATAAATTTATTATTTCACTTAGGGTAACGATTTTATGGGGTAATTTAACTCGACTGACCCTATATAGCCCACATCCTGCTCAGAAACTGAAGGAACTAACAAGCAATACACCTTAACCTATATTTTAACAAATTACCAAGTTCCTTTTACGTTATTTTTATCCAATTTGCATTTTTAATTTCAGTTCTTCGATGCATTCGTAAGAAACAGATATGTAAATATGTAATTATACTTTTGTATAATAAGTCGGTGTTAACCATGCAGGGTTGGGGGTGTTGGCTTGTAAGGCGGTTGTTCTTCGGTGAACGTTAGCATACGTGTGGGGTGGGTCGCGTGCGTGTCTGAAAGTACTTAGGTGTGAGGGACGCCCTACAAACTGTACGGACACTATGCCGATTTGATCTGAATAGTGAAATAAGTGTAACCTTTCCTCTATCTTAATAACATCTACCCTCCAGGTGTACCAGCTTTTAGGCCTGCGTAAACGCAGATATTTTAGATTTTAACTTGCCGCCTTGCGAAGCAAAGCGGCGAGTTCGTATCTAAAGCACCTGGAATATTTCATATTAGTATTCGACCGATATAAAACCTGTTACACACAAATCTGCGGAAGTGTGGAATGCATAAAGCGATGTAAAACGTCAAAACGGCTTTCCATCAAACATTTTCAGGGGTTTTTACATCGCGATGTAATTGTTTTTAAACGCATTTTTTTTTTCAGGAACCAACCAAAATATTTTTAAGTACAGGGTGGTCCAAGTTCGATGGGAATGCAGGGGTGTCTCGGTTAATATTTAAAATAGAGAAACGGTTAAATTACCAAAAATGTGCAGTTTTTTGAGACAAACTCAGAACCGTTTTCAAAAATCTTGTATAATTTCCGGTTTTCGAGTTATTGAATAAAAAGTGTTTTTTTTGTCATATTAATAATGTGTCATATTTCCGTTATTGTTGTAAATATTGGAAATATTTATGAAGATTATTTTTAGATATTTTTAGGTTAAATTTGATTATACTAAAAAAAAAAATGTTTACGCTCGCCGTTAAAAAGTTATGACACAAACTTACCTTTTTTTTAATTGAGAGCGATAGTTGACTATGACCTATTTAAATTCCTTATTTTTTTTCATTCCAAATATATAAGGGTTGACGTATTTATTTTTCAATACGCAAGTTACAAGGAATTTTTAGTTTTATTTTTAAAGAAAATCATAGTAGGCTGTGAAAACAAAAAAAAACAAGGTGTAAAACCTTATAAAACTCATGTGGTACAAGTAACCAAGGTTTTTAAATTTGTTGTTGAGATAAACATCAAAAATTTTTGAACATAAGATAAACAGCAATATACTACATTACTGCTGATTCCGACTATGTTGTTATCTTATGTTCAAATATTTACTATGTTTATCTCAACAACAAATTAAAAAACCTTGGTAACTTGTACCACATGAGTTTAATAAGGTTTTACAACTTGCTTTTTTTTTGTTTTCACAGCCACTATGATTTTCTTAAAAAAAAAAAACAAACTAAAAAACATTCGTAATTTGCGTATTATTGAAAATAAATACATCAACCCTTATATTTTTTTTACTATAATCAAATTAAACATAAAAATATCTAAAAATAATCTCCTTAAATATTTTCGATATTTACAACCATAACGGAGATAGGACACATTATTAATATGACAAAAAAAAACGGTTTTTATTCCATCTCGAAAACCGGCAATGATAGAATATTTTTGAAAACGGTTCTAAGTTTGTCTTAAAAAAGTGCAAATTTTTAATAATTTAACCCTTTCCCTATCTTTAATATTAACCGAGACGGCCATGCAATCCCATCGAATTTGAACCACCATGCACAATGGCTTAAAACTTCGTATACACGTTATTTATTGCATAAACAATGATTATCAGCCCTCAAATCATTTAACCCATTATGGACCAACGTTGCAAAAGCGCAACATTTATCCAAAAAAAATGTTTACGTCATGAAAAAACTTTATATTTATTGTTTTTTATATTGAGGTTAATAAACAAGATACTAAATACACCCAAAATACATGTTTTTTCACAAAATTTATAACGTTTGGTTAAAAATTTTTAAAGATACCCAATTTTATATAATTTTAAACCCATGTTTTACTATGTTTTTAAATTATTTAAAACTTTTTTTCGATTTTCGCAAAAATATTTTTTTGAAACTTCAAAAATTAGTTTGTTGATATTTATTTTCACAGCAAATAAACAGTAATAATAATAAAAATCTTGTTATTTTTATGGTTGATCCTTAATGGGTTAAATTAAATGAGAAAGGTACAAAAGACTATAGCCCAAGGAATGTATGGGGTGGCCTATTTTCGATTCCCATCCATGTAATTTAGAGGTATTACCTGTAGACTGTACAGGGTGGCTTATTTTCGATGCCTATACAGGGTATTTCGGTTATTATCAGATATAGAAAAAAATTAAGTACTTGGTCTCGATTTCTTTTTTCGAGACAAATTCATTGCCGTAAACAGATTTTTGATATCTTTTTTAATTTTCGAAATATGTATGGCCAAAAACCGATTTTTGGCAATTTTCGAAAATGTTAAATATCTCGCTTAAACGAAAAGATAGAGAAAAACTTAAAAGACGTTTTTGGCATGGTTTTTTGTCCTTAATAAGATAGCGATCTTAATATATTTTACTCATGTAAGTAGCGATATATTACACCTAACTTTCTTATTTTAAATATTTCGAAAACTAAAAAAGATATCAAAAATTTGTTTAGGGCAATGAATTTCTCTCGAAAAAAGAATCGAGACTACGTACTTGTTTTTTTTTTTAATCTCTGAAAATTCCCTTCACCTGTCAAATTTGCGTTTTCAACCAATCACCAATCTTAAATCTTTTAGAGACTACCAATAGGAGCAATATTACACGGTAATAATTTTACATTCCTCTGCCAGGAGTTGATCCTCCTGTCAAATTTCGACCAATAACAAACTCAGATTTCCTTTAAACGGCCAATAAACATAATCATACACTGATAATTTACTTTTCGCAATTAACAGATTTTCAAGCGTTTATTGGTAGTTTCTAAGGAATCTGAGTTTTTGTTGGTGGAAAATATAAATTTGGAGAGGGAATAAGAATAAGGTATTTTGGTCTTGATAATTTTTTGACAGATGTCGGCGACCAATAACGTTACTTTAATATAGATTAAACCACACCCCTGACACACCACTCTGACAGTACTTGTAAAATTTGACATAACAGATTATGTATGTACCTAAATATTATTTGGTTCATTAATTTTTATTAAAATAATATAATTCTTGAATTAAAAATTAGTTATAAATGATCTATTAATAATAACAATCGCAGTAAGTAGTAGGTATACTTTAATTTATCTAAATTAAACAACATTTTAATTTGACAGATAGGTTAGGAGCAGGAAATTTTCTGACTAAATATAACTCGCGCATTGCAAATAATCTATAATTTTTGGCAAATCTTCACTCATGCAAGTTGAAGCAGAAAAAATCACTCGTGCACTTCGTGCACTCGTGATTTTTTCAGCTCAACTTGCATTCGGGCATATTTACCAAAAATTATCGATAATTTTCAATGCACTTGTTATATTACTACTGATAATAACCGAGATACCCTGTATAGTAGGGTGGATCGCTCTTATATGGGAGATTTATTTTTTTAAAATTTCGATTTCGGGTGGTGCGCGATAGATGCCCTGGTATCTTTTGATTAATCATGCAAAATATATAAAAAAAAAAATAATTGGAAGTACTGCCCCAAAGTCGTCAAAGTTTTCGAGAATTTACAAAAAGTTGCTTCAAATTAAAATGTTTATGTTCTTTCTATTTTAAACAAATAATTTCACGACTTTTTGGAAATTATCATAGTTTATGGTTTTAATTATTAAAATAACAATGTAACACACCGTTTTTCCTACTTTTCCGGGTAATTTTTTTGTCACGTGCGCGTGGTGTGCGCGGGTAGTGCAGCGGATATGTCATTTAGCATCCCTTCGCTTTAAAGTTTCAATTTTTTTTTCAGGAAGAGATTACGTTTGGTTCTGATTTCGAATATTTGAGATTTGATAGTGTAATTTTTTTAAAAATAAAAGTGCAAACGTTTATGTAGCAGCTATATTTGGTGTTGGCAAAGAATTCCCGAATAGTTTGTGCATAAAGGCATGATAAAATATTTTATTTACGTTTCGTAAAGCTTAGAAAACGATTCCAGGATTTAGTAAGATACACTAGTAAAATAGTTGCTACTGACCTAAAACAAATCTGGAAAAGAGCGTCTTTACCTACGGTAGAGCATCGAACAATCTTAGCGAGAATAAAAACATATCACGACAAATACCGTCAGTGGCGGATCATGATTTTGTGGGGCCCCAGGCGCAACCTGATCTGGAGGCCCCCTATTAAGATGGTTCACTAAAATGAACAATGCAGAAAAATCATAACGTTTTTTATTTTTAGAACCAACAAAAACATAAACACAAAAATCAAATACGGAAACAAAAAAATATTCTCAGGTATCAGAAAAAAAAATGACATTCCCATTTAAAAGAAAAAATCCCATCTCAGGTAAAAAATCACAGTAAAATTCTGAATCATACAATACAGGTGGTCCAAATTCGATGGGACTACAATGGGTATCTCGCTTAATAGTCAAGATAGAGAAACGGTTAAATTACTAAAAATGTGCAGTTTTTTTAGAACAAACTCAGAACAGTTTTCAAAAATATTCTATCATTTCCGGTTTTTGAATTATTAATGAAAAACTGTTTTTTTGTTATATTTTTAATGTGTCATATCTCCCTTATTGTTTTAAATATCGAAAAAGTTTATAAAGATTATTTTTAGATATTTTTATGTAGATTTTGCAAGTAGGTAATAAAAAAAAAAATTTACGTTCGCCGTTAAAAAGGTATTGCACAAACTCACCTTTTTTTAAATGGAAGCTATAGTTGGCTATGACCTATTTAAATTCCTTATTTTTTCCCTTTCCAATATATTAGGGTTGATGTATTTATTTTCAATAATACGCAAGTTACAAAGGCTTTTAAATTTTTTTTAAAGATAAGAAACAAAAAGCAGGTTGTGAAAACAAAGGAAAATCGGAAAAGATAGAATATATTTGACAACAATCAGAGTTTGTCCCAAAAAACTGCACATTTTTGGTACATTAACCGTTTCTCTATATTGACTATTAAGCGAGATGCCCATGTAATCCCATCAAATTTGGACCACCCTGTACAGTACATCGGCTTGCAGTGCACTGTAATCAGATGCAAGCAGGTTTGCAAGTTTTGGCGATTTGGAACCAAATTGGCTATCATTTTTGTTTAATTTAACATGTTTTTTTAAAAAATTGGCATCAATGGCTATTACACAATACCCACTATGAAAATAGGTTTTAGAAGATATTACAATTTGCCTAAAATTATTATTTTATAATTTTTATATTAACCGACAATAAAAATTTAATTTTGGTTTTTGAGGATGAAGAACCCAACGATTCTGAGGCCCCTTTTTGCCGAGGCCCGAGGCGCGCGCATCATGCGCCTGTGCGGTAATCCGCCACTGAATACCGTGCAATCCTTAAGCCCTATCAATGTAGAAAGAATAGTGAGAACAAATTGGAGAAGTTGAAAATGGACGCCAGGATTCTATTTGACATTGCTACTTGCAAATGTAGTTCGTTCGAGACTTGTTCTTGTGATACATCGCCGAAGATACTTATTAAGGAAAGAGAAATCTTGTTAGACCAGCGAGGTCAAAGAAAAATGATGATGTGTTCCTGATAGAGAGACTACAAGGAAAAACTAAACCAATATTTCCAAAAAATTGCAACGAGAACTTTATGAAGAAACTTCCCAAACATCCACGTTTCAAACTAAGGATTTAAATTCTAAGCCCTCAAAAGCAAATGCTGAAATGCAGGAAAAGAAATCTGGACAAAGTCGAAACTGATATTTTACCTAAATTTTGTTTGTTGCCTTGCCACACACAAACCACTGAAAGATGTGTCAAATTGGTGACGGATCAGAAATAAATTAGAATCTTGTCGTATCATACCAAGAAAGACTACAAAACAAAGTTATTACGTTAATTTTGAAGTGATCTTAAAAACTGTTTTGTGTGATTTTACATTCTGTTCCATTTTCTTATCCTTTAAATTGTCCAAAAAAGTTATAAAAAATTTGTAGCGTAACCTTGAATACTTTTATTGGGCATAAACTATAATCTACATTCAGCCAATTTTTTTCAAAATCCAGCAGGCTTGGGGCAGTACTTTCACTAATATCAAAATACTAGGCGATTTACCCGGCGTTGCACGGGTGATTACAATTATCTTTTATCAATCGCAGACTACTCGCGCTCCGCGCTCGCACCCGGCGGACGTTTCCGGTCGTTCCCGGGCATTTCCGGCCGTTATTTATACGGCGTTTGATCCGTTGGGTCCTAAATAGTAACTGTGCAAAATTTGGTCCCGATCGGTCAACGGACCTAGGATTCTATAGCGAACAAACAAACACACAAACAAACAAACGAGCTCTTTTATATACAGGGTGTAGACTCGGATCACGCAACATAGCGATTTCAATGGTAAAATTTTAAAAGTCGAATTCTTGCTCCGCTAATTATTTTAGAAAAAAAGTGCAAATACGTTTTTTGTAGAGAAAAAAATTCTGTATCCATAAATGTAATCAATATTACTTTTTCATTTTCCAATAACTGAAAATTATGCAAATTAAAAAACGCGTTTGGACAGAAATCTGTAGTGCCTTGGAATTATGGTATGACAACTGCCCAGCCTAATGTCACTTATACTGTCACTTTGACGCGAAATTCATTCTTAATTATCCTTTATATTTTATCAAACATTTATTTTACACAATTAGTTATGTTTTCATTGCAAGATATAATAAAAATGATAATTAAGAATAAACTTCAAACGTCAAAGTGACAGTAAGTGTTAGTAAGATGGGCAGTTGTCGTAGCATAATTCCAAGGCACTACAGATTTTCGCGAAAACGCGTTTTTTAATTTGCTTATTTTTCTATTTTTGGAAAACGAAAAAGTAATATTGATTACATTTATGGATACAGAATTTTTTTCTCTACAAAAAACGTATTTGCACTTTTTTTCTAAAATAATTAGCGGAGCAAGAATTCGACTTTTAAAATTTTACCATTGAAATTGCTATGTTGCGTGATCCGAGTCTACACCCTGTATATAGATTGTCGTCGTGACTTCTGATTGTATTCCCCTAGAGCAGTGTTTCCCAAACTTTGTCGGTCTGAAGACCCCTTTTTTCCACAGATTTTACGGCGGACCCCTCTTGTGATGGCAAACCTATGACACGTGTGTCAATAGTGACACGCTGCTGCTTTTTTCGTGACACGCAACTGAGATTTCGATTTTTAACATTTAGTTCTGATTGCATAAAAAGTAAACCCTAGGTTAATCCCGGGCTTAGCTTCTATGCAATCGGACCTTAGGGTGGTATTCATAGGCACCCCATTATTTGTCATATAATTACCAATTAGAAAATCTGTGATTATTCTTAAGTCTGATGATTTCGACCAAGAGATCATATTTAGAAAACAATTTTTATTTTTTTTAATATTGCTTTGATAACAGTATCGTTTGATATTTATATGTGGGTGACACGTCACTTAATTAACAACACCTGAATTTTTATTTTTGACACTCTGGGTTGACAAAGTTTGCCATCACTGGGATAGGTATTATAAACCAAAAGTTTGGTTTTGAAACAAATATTTTTAATTCTTTGATTCGTTTTATATAACATAATTAAACTTTACACCTTTAATAAAATGTTTTATTTTGATGAACTTAGTAAAAATTGGTGTTGCTTTGTACCTACAATCTTATCGATCTCGCGTTTATTTCCGGTTAAATAAATTCTTAAATATAAGTTCACATTCAATCTTTGCTTATTTTTAATATAAACTAACGAAGAAAACGTCGGGTTGCACAAATAAGTTGAGTAGAATGAAAGTAAATGTTTTAACGCATTTTAAGCTAGTAAAGGTAACATTTTTGTATTGAGATCCAAAAGTCACTGGGACTAGTTTCTTAAAACTAAGTTTTTAAATCATTATTACATGATACGTTAACAAGTTTGGCTTGTTCAATAGCGGTTATGTTTGTAATTTCACTGATTTTACAGTGAAATTAATCGCTGATCCACGAGATATTTTATTGCATTTCAGGAAAACCCCTGGGGGTCCGTGGACCACAGTTTGGGAAACACTGCCAGAAAAAAAATTAAAAAAATAAAATTAGATCCACCCTACTGTATGTGTATAGGCATCCAAAATAGACCACCCTGTACTAAAGCGAATGGCTTAAAACTTCATACACACTGTACACCATGTACCTACATTACCAAATAAATTAAAGTTATAATCCCATCTACATACACCGACGAGACGCCAATTTAATCAAATTTAGCAACAGTTGAGATTATCATCAAGATATGTACCTACTTATACGTTTTAGTACCATAAAAATAATCATCCCACAATTCAGTAATATTTCAGCGCGTCGTACAATGTGTGTGCACCGGCGCAGATTTAAACTTTGCTACATTAAACAACGTTTTACAGCTCCGTCTGTGACAAAGATTATTCTTAAAGATATATAAAGTACTCGACATATATTTTATAGGGTACTTACTGATTTAAGGTTATGTTGGAAGAGCACATATTTCAGATCCTTGGAACACTGATAGCCTTTGACATTAAGTTGTCTCTGAAAATCAATCACAAAATAAATAAACAATAAAGAAAAGCAAAAAGAAGGTTTGCGTATTAAAATTTTGCAAACAAATTCGCAAATTATTTGAACATTAAAGAACTTTTGAAAGTTTTGCACTTGGAGAAGAAAAATGTTATTGTTAAAAATGCTTATACGAATTTTGATTAAGTTTTGTTGCACAAGGTCCCACTTTAAGGCCAAAATAATAATATTTCAATCATTAAAAATCTGCTCCAAGTGTGGCTGAATTATTTTTATGTGCAATTTGTCGAAATGTAGTCAAAATTTGGAGTCAAAGCCCACTAAAACTTAAGTTGTGTGCCTACCAAAGTATGATTAGTGACTAGAAGTGATACACTGTAGTTTCTGGTATCGAGCACAGCCAATCCTCCATCGTCGCCCTGGAATACTAAGTAAGTTTCTGAAATCCACGTGTATGGCAGACGGTGTGGGTTAAGTTCACCCTGTAATCAAAACAAATTTGAACGTAAATTGCATGACACTTTTGTACTTAAGCTACTAAAAGTAACGGTTTTTACAAGGTATTAAAAAACCCAAGACAAGATAAGAATTAGATTGAAGCAAATAATGGATAAACAGGGAAAAATACCGACAATAGAAAAAAAAATCGAAAGATGGGAAAATTATTTTAAGGAGTTATTGGAAAATGATAACATAATGATTGACGAGGAAGAAAAGCAATAACAGGAGAAATACGATACAATTGAATAAGAATATGAACAAGAAATAACCTAAGATGAGTTGGATAGAGCGATACATAAAATGAAAATTGGAAAAGCAGCAGGTCATGATGGCGTTTTACCTAAATGATTAAGTACATGGAAGTGGATGGAAAGAAAATGCTGCTAAGAATAGTAAATAAAGCATTACAGGAAAACGATATTCAAAAGGACTGGGAGGTATCTGTTATGTTACCGATATTTAAGACTGGCGATAGTAAAAAATGCGAAAACTATAGAGGCCTATCTCTACTTAGTGTAGTAGAAAAATTATATGAAAAATTTTTAGAGAGATTAAGGAACCATTTCGAAAGAAATTTGGAAGAGGCGTAATGGGCTTGAGACCCGGTAGAAGCACGCAGGATCTAATTTTTACGTTAAGACATTTAAGTGAAAAAACAATGGAACATTCAAAGATGGTGTACTTGTACTTTATCGATCTTTCTAAAGCCTTCGATAGAGTGCCAAAGAAAAGATCTGGAAGATATTGTAGAGTGGAAGAAGGATTATTAAACGCCATCAAAAGTTTATATAAGAGTGGTAGAAATTATGTGCGAATCATAACAGCAGTTCCCAGAAATTTATAACAACAGTGGGAGTAAGACAAGGAGGCAAAATAAGTCAACTGCTCTTTATAATTCTTATAGATATAATAATTAAAGAATATAAGCAGAACACAGAAAGGCTACTGGGGGTGGAATAAACTAAAACCAATATCCTTAAGAGAATTAGCCTTTGCAGATGATGTGGTGCTATTAGCTTAAAGCGAAAAGGACATGCAATTCAATCTAGACGTATGGGCAGATACATTAAGTAGATATAATATGAATATTAACATAACCAAGACAAAGGTTAGGGTTATGCCGAAAAATCATGAACCAGTTACAATTATGCTAGACCAAAAAAAAGATAGGGCACGCAGCAAATTTTAAATATTTAGAAACAATAATTGCATTAAATGGTAAATTGAAGGAAGATCTGAATAACAGAATGCGGCAGCGACGAAATTTTACTACCCCACTAATAAATGTTTGATAAGTAAGAAGGAAATATCAAAAGAAACGAAGACGCGAGTACCCATTCTCACGTACAGTTCAGAAACTTGGACACTAACTCAAAAACAAAGAATAAAGGCACAGGAAAAATTAGATGTATGAGAAGAATAGAGGGATGTAGACTGATCGAGAAAATCAGTAATGAACAAATTCAAATTAACCTAGGAGTAACAGATATTTAAAAAAAGGTGAGACGAATCAATTAAGATACTATGCATGCCAGATACGCTAAAATAGGATGGAAAATGCATATAGAGGGAAAAAGAAATAGAGAAAGATCAAGAATAAAATGGGAAAAAGAAGTGAGGCAGAGACTAGAAGAAAAGGAGTCAGTCGGAGAGATGTGCCACAATTAGCTAACGATAGGCAGCTGTGGAGAAACATAACACAGAAATAGAAAAGCATACCTCGACCCCGAAACGTACAAGGGGAACCGATTAGTAAGAAGAAGAAGTATCGGTAAAATTAGTTTTCATTATTTTTAATACAGAAACTTTTACACCATTTAATATTTAGCCGGAAATGCATGTATATTTTAATAGTTTAAAAAAGAAATAGCAATCATAAATGTGATAAAACAACTTTAAAATATTTTGTACATTATTTCCTCTTACGACAGAAATGACAGAACAGTTGTTTCAACTGAAACACGCTGTATATTTTAATATTTTTGTAAAATACAACTATTTTTAACTGAGCTGCAAAACCAAATATTATCTCACAAAATATTTTAAAGGTTCGACAGCTATTGTCTCTCCATGACAACACTCTGCTATAAGCTTCAAACTGTAAAATTATTTGAACTATTGTAGAATTATTAAACCATGTTAATGGATGCCTTTATTCATAAAATAGCGTCACTTAAGGGTGGTTTTAAAATACAATTTACTAGTAGTTCTCTTAATTAAAGGGTTGCGTGAATTTCGAATTAGAAAACCTTGTAACGTGTCGTATCAGATAAAAGTTACAGGTTTTTGATGTTATCTTTCGCGTAATTAATTATCTATACAATGTTTTACAAATATGGTAATGAGGCGAATTCAGTTTTATCGCTTTGATATGTTAACACAGGAATTGCAACATAGTTGGCGATTTATTTTGCAAATGCATTTATGGATTGGTTTAAAACTGTTTCTTTTATTTCCTTGTAGTGCAAGGAGAGTGTATTATAAGGACCTAAAGTGAGATTGAAATTCAAGTGTAAGCATGGGGATCCGCTTATTATAATAGCTAGAGTATAGGTTTAAATTTGGCAAAGTTGCTAAATTCCGTGCTCAATAATAATCCAAAGAGAAATTGGAAATATCTCAAATTAGGAAAACCGGAAAATAAGATTTTTAGAAATCGTCTATAACTCCTTCGGTGTACAAAATATTTCAAATGTGTAAAAACATTGCCCAAACAATTTTTTTGGTCGAATCGGATGGTGATTACAAATTTTTTCTAGGTCGATTTGTTTTTGTTTTATGACAACCAACTTAACTTTTTCTTATGGGCGCAATTTTTGCTAGACGATTTTGAAAAACCGTATTTTCCGGTTTTCCTAATTTGAGATATTTCCAATTTCTCTTTGGATTATTAATAAGCACACAATTTAGTAACTTCGCCAAATTTAAACCTATACTCTAGCTAAATATAATAAGCGAGATCCCCATGGTTAAACTCGAATTTCAATAAACCTGTATATTTGTAGACAACACAAAATAATAAAGTTTAAACACCCAAAATTTGTCTACAAAATCAAATGTGTCCATTATTATGCATACATTGTGGTTTTATTTAATTCTTCTCGAAGTATGCAATATTTCAGCGAAGGATGGAACTGTAAACTAAACAAAAATTAGGTTGCTTTCAATTTTTATTGAGACTAGAGGGATTCTTTATCGGATTTTTGCCTTTCTCTCGAATTCCAAATTAGACAAACGATCGCCTGCCTCGCTCGTTCCCTGCTACAATCTGTTTTCTCTTTGCCCAAATCCGTATTCGTGGGCATTTTTACGGTCAGCCAACCTAAGTGTTTGTAACAAATCAATTTAGTCTGGTCTTGTTCACATTTTGACCAAATATAAGAGTGAAATATCGAGATAAATCACTGAGCCGGTTCTCTAAGGGCCGTTGAAAAATATCTCCAAGCTTTAACTATTAAATTAAGTGAATAATAACCAAATGTTATTCATGAAAGGGGGCCCTATTAAGACCTAAACTGCAATAGTTGTATAAGGAAATAACCACAACAAAATTAATGAATTATTCAATGCGAAAAGGCTATACATAGTGTGATTTATTATTCAAATAAAAGTTATATTATGTTTTAAAACAGCGTTATTAAACTTTGTCAGCTTTTGTACGATTTTTTTGCAATAAGCTTTATACTTTGTAGAAATGTTAAACACAAACTTGGGAATGCATAACGGCTATCAAATCGTTTAGAAACAGGTCAAAAATATTTTATATAACTCGTTAAAGTTTCTAAAACTTTGCCAAGTGTATACAGAGTGGTGTATTTTTCGATGCTCATAATTGCTATCTTGGAAACGGTAGGAGACAAGGTCGGTTAAATTAGATAAAAGTTGCACATTTTTATGGCCATTGAGAATCTTTATGTTTTTGACCATCCTGGGTTTGATCACGTCAACAGAAATTTTCTAAGCCTTTTAGATTTCAAGTTGCGATAGTCAACTTTTTTATTTCTTATGGCCGCCATATTGCATTTTTGCACCATCAGACACAAAAAAAAAAATAGCTTTTCAGATTGGTAACCAACATAATCTTTATATTTTAAAAAACTTGATGAAATTTGAGAATTTGTATAAATAACTTACAAAATAGAGAATGTTCTGAAAAACAATTGAAAGTATGATATAAATAAAAGACAGAACATTTTATTGGTCTAATGATAACAAAATTAAGGTTGTTGAAAACAAATTTAGAAGATATGTTAGGCAAATTGCTATTATTAACAATTTAAAGATATTTTCTTCGCTCTTCAAAGTTTTTAAAAACTAGCCAAGTCTTTATCCTTTGGATTTTGTTTGCCGAAACTTTAAACATTTTGCAATTGGCGTCATTATTTGTTGAATTGTTAAAACACAAACCTAGCAATGCATAACGACTATTAAAACGTTTAGAAACCGTTAATAAGTATTTTTATCGCTCTTTTATGATTGCCAATTGTATACGTCTAAAATTTGTTCCATTAGAAACCAAAGAAAAAAGAGTCATCCCGGTTTCGTTTACACCTGGTATATTTATCGATTGTACAGTCCTTGATGGGATATATTACCTTCAAAAGCCGTTCTATTTTCCTTTAAGGAAACGAATAACGGTTTTATAAGATTGAGAAATCTATCCCCATCGCACTACTGCTGATATTACAAGAAAATCTAATCAGGTTATAGGCTACCCAGATGTGCATACTTTACTGAACGACCGGTAACTCGCATAAAATCAAGCACATCCTAACTCAATCACCGGAATGAATCTATCAGCCTAAAAGTAGGGGCCCCTACGCTATGGCACAGTATGTGAACGGACCGTCGCATACCATACATACACCATTGTTACCGCAGGCCATACCTCTCCCTCAAGGGTAATAGTACATGCAATGTAGAAAGTTTATTTTACTTTAACAGTGAATAAAAATAAGTCAGTGACAAAAAATATTAATTTTCGACTAAAATAGTCGTTTGCAACTCGTCTCAACAGCAAATTATAATACAAAACGGATATTAATTATAAATGAAACGAATAAATAAATCAATTATTTAAAACAATTTATATGATCGCTCTGCCCCGGGGTGGAGTATTCATATTCATAGGGTAGATGCATCAAACCATCCCTCATAATGCACCATATAAATGATTGTGACTTAAGGGCGCTATCAATTTAAAAAAAAAACAATAATTGAATTATTTAAAAAAAAATCATATCATCGCTCTTCCTCGGGGTGGAGTATTCATATTCATAGGGTAGATGCATCAAACCATCCCTCATAATGCACCATATAAATGATTTTGACATAAGGGCGTTATCAATTTAAAAAAAAAAACAGTAATTGAATTATTTAAAAAAAAATCATATTATCGCTCTGCCCAAGGGTGGAGTATTCATATTTATAGGGTAGATGCATCAAACCATCCCTCATAATGCACCATATAAATGATTGTGACTTAAGGGCGCTATCAATTTAAAAAAAAAAACAATAATTGAATTATTTAAAAAAAAAATCATATCATCGCTCTTCCTCGGGGTGGAGTATTCATATTCATAGGGTAGATGCATCAAACCATCCCTCATAATGCACCATATAAATGATTTTGACATAAGGGCGTTATCAATTTAAAAAAAAAAACAGTAATTGAATTATTTAAAAAAAAATCATATCATCGCTCTGCCCAAGGGTGGAGTATTCATATTTATAGGGTAGATGCATCAAACCATTCCTCATAATTCACCATATAAATGATTTTGACATAAGGGCGTTATTAATTAAAAAAAAAAAAACAATAATTGAATTATTTAAAAAAAAATCATATAATCGCTCTGCCCAGGGGTGGAGTATTCATATTTATAGGGTAGATGCAGCAAACCATTCCTCATAATTCACCATATAAATGATTTTGACATAAGGGCGTTATTAATTTAAAAAAAAGAAACAATAATTGAATTATTTAAAAAAAAATCATATAATCGCTCTGCCCAGGGGTGGAGTATTCATATTTATAGGGTAGATGCAGCAAACCATTCCTCATAATTCACCATATAAATGATTTTGACATAAGGGTGTTATCAATTTAAAAAAAAAACAATAATTGAATTATTTAAAAAAAAATCATATCATCGCTCTGCCCAAGGGTGGAGTATACATATTTATAGGGTAGATGCATTAAACCATTCCTCATAATTCACCATATAAATGATTTTGACATAAGGGTGTTATCAATTTAAAAAAAAAACTGAAACATTAAAAAAAAATCATATAATCGCTCTGCCCAGGGGTGGAGTATTCATATTTATAGGGTAGATGCATCAAACCATTTTTCATAATGCACCATATAAATGGTTTTGACATAAGGGCGTTATCAATTTTTTTCAAAAAAAACAATAATTGAATTATTTAAAAAAAAAATCATATCATCGCTCTGCCCCGTGGTGGAGTATTCATATTTATAGGGTAGATGCATCAAACCATTCCTCATAATTCACCATATAAATGATTTTGACATAAGGGCGTTATCAATTAAAAAAAAAACAATAATTGAATTATTTAAAAAAAAATCATATCATTGCTCTGCCCCGCGGTGGAGTATTCATATTTATATGGTAGATGCATCAAACCATTCCTCATAATGCACCATATAAATGATTTTGACATAAGGGCGTTATCAATTTTTTTTTCAAAAAAAAAACAATAATGTATACAGGTTGTTTCCGGGTTGGAACCGCGTCGAAGGTTTCTTCATAACCGACGTTTCGTCCTCCTTCATCGGGGACATCTTCAGGGGTTGTTGGTTAAACAGCAACTCCAACCCGGAAACAACCTGTATACATTGGACATCGGCCGCGAAAGCCTACAACAAACAATAATTGAATTATTTAAAAAGAAAAATCATATCATCGCTCTGCCCAAGGGTGGAGTATTCATATTTATAGGGTAGATGCATCAAACCATTCCTCATAATTCACCATATAAATGGTTTTGACATAAGGGCGTTATCAATTTTTTTCAAAAAAAACAATAATTGAATTATTTAAAAAAAAAATCATATCATCGCTCTGCCCCGTGGTGGAGTATTCATATTTATAGGGTAGATGCATCAAACCATTCCTCATAATTCACCATATAAATGATTTTGACATAAGGGCGTTATCAATTAAAAAAAAAACAATAATTGAATTATTTAAAAAAAAATCATATCATTGCTCTGCCCCGTGGTGGAGTATTCATATTTATATGGTAGATGCATCAAACCATTCCTCATAATGCACCATATAAATGATTTTGACATAAGGGCGTTATCAATTTTTTTTTCAAAAAAAAAACAATAATGTATACAGGTTGTTTCCGGGTTGGAACCGCGTCGAAGGTTTCTTCATAACCGACGTTTCGTCCTCCTTCATCGGGGACATCTTCAGGGGTTGTTGGTTAAACAGCAACTCCAACCCGGAAACAACCTGTATACATTGGACATCGGCCGCGAAAGCCTACAACAAACAATAATTGAATTATTTAAAAAGAAAAATCATATCATCGCTCTGCCCAAGGGTGGAGTATTCATATTTATAGGGTAGATGCATCAAACCATTCCTCATAATTCACCATATAAATGATTTTGACATAAGGGCGTTATCAATTCAAAAAAAAAACAATAATTGAATTATTTAAAAAAAAGTCATATCATCGCTCTGCCCAGGGGTGGAGTATTTATATTTATACGGTAGATGTTTTAAACCATCCTACACAATGCACTATATTAATGGTTTTGACCCTATCTTAAAAAAAAACAATTCAAATATTTTCATAACTGTGCCCCAGAGTTGAGTTTCTGTTTTACATCATGCACCATGTTAATCCTTTTGACTTAATAACGTTTTTAATATTTATTTTTTAAATTAGTAACTGAAATAAGAGGCACTTGCCCTCATCCGGAAACGAGTAAAGTACAAATTATAATCGTAAAATTTATTGAGATATGTACTTTACTTCTTCCGAGTATGGGTCACTTTGTGCTAAAATTTTATTACGGTCTGGTCAGTTTTGTCCCTCAGCGGGGTTCATACAATACTTTTCTCATCTTTTACACTTTACAGCAATAAAACATGTGTTTCTGTTTTTGGTTCAACTGTATCTTATTGGTAAAAAAAAATGCTCATTGCAGTTTCGTATACCGACAAATTCGTTTGCCGTTTTTGTCTGCGAGTCACAGAGTAAAGGGTGAATTTAAAAAATATCTTCTGAAACAAATTTAAAAAGTAAGGGTATGTAATTTAATAATATTTTATTGTTAGTGTTACTTGTTGTCGCTTTTAATACTTTTAATTAATAGTTGCTTCTATATTAAAGGTAGGTATTTATCTTTTGTTTTTGTGGACAAATATATATATTTTTTAATATCATTTTGAACTTACAGAACCGCCAATTTTTTTTTGATTTACGGATATATTTTGATTATTAAATTAAACTGTATTTTGTCTACAGGCATAGTTTTATGCATTTGTTTAAATTAAGTAATTTTAATTTTTAAAAGCCGTTGAACTGTGTTGTCTTTCATTAAAAAATTAATTTAAATTATTTTTGATCATGACAATTAACTTAGAAAATGTAGTTTACGCACTAAAAAACCTGTTACCAAACTAACAGTTATCCCACCCTAATAAAATGGGACAAATGGGTTCATACAGGAACAAAAGTAGCTTCTGGTTTGTAATAGCAACCAGAATATCAAATTTTAAAAAAGACAGTGCCAATATAAAACTGGCAAAAAGACTTTACAATTTTTATATTTATAATTTTGCAAAAATATTTGAACTATATAATTCCGTGCAAACAATATCTAACCCCTTAGTTACACACACAGTAAATAATGATGAATATACAGTCACTGATGCTGAGAATATTGAACACAGTAGATTGCATGATATTAGTTGTAAAACTGTATTACTAGTAACCAAGAAAACCAATAAAACTGCATCAATGAAGAATAATTCCGTGCAAACAATATCTAACCCCTTAGTTACACACACAGTAAATAATGATGAATATACAGTCACTGATGCTGAGAACATTGAACACAGTAGATTGCATGATATTAGTTGTAAAACTGAATTACTAGTAACCAAGAAAACCAATAAAACTGCATCAATTAAGAATAATTCCGTGCAAACAATATCTAACCCCTTAGTTACACACACAGTAAATAATGATGAATATACAGTCACTGATGCTGAGAATATTGAACACAGTAGACTGCATGATATTAGTTGTAAAACTGAATTACTAGTAACCAACAAAACTGCATCAATTAAAAAATATTGTAATCATCAAGAAATTGTCGTTCCAAATTTATTCTGGACCATTTATTACAATGAAAATAAAAGTACATTGAAAAAAAATTGGACGGATAGTTTCAACACATACTTTTCACCTGTTTTTCCGTTACGCGTATTAAAATTTCAATACCATAAAATAAACAATCATCCCAAGTCACAAACTGCCTGCACATTTTTTGCAAAGGCACAATGTAAACATTCCTCATGTGCTAAATTTACATTTTTCACTAAGAGCAAACTTGCAACTAAAAATGATGTAAAGATCACCGTCCTTCAAAGTGGCAAAATATGGCATGATACAGAACGACATCGCCGATTCATCAAAGTTTCTATAAGGACAAATTTAGCTCGAGAACTCGATCACAAATCAAAGTGTCGTTGAGCTTGAAAAAGTTAACTCTTGTTCAATGCAAATTTTAAAGGCCAATAATCTCAATGACGCACCTAGTTCGATGTTGTTAAGAAAAATATCTAGCGAAAACATTTAGGCATTTATTCATTTGATAAAATTAGAGAAGGTTCTATTAAATTCCTGGAAAGGCAATTTAATTAAAGGATACATACAACATAATAGTTATAACCCATTTTTTGTGCGACTGCAAACAGAATATCAAATTCGTCATTTATTGACGTTAAGGAAAAGATAATTATTTTTTTATATTTAGATACAACGGGTAGTATTGTTGCAAAACCAAATTGGATCGACAAAAAAGTTTTTTATTATGCGTTGGTTCTGCGAGGACAAAATAAAACCCCATTCCCAGTATCAGAATATATATCATCTAGACAAAATATACCAACAATAACGTACTTCTTATCATCTTTTTTAAATGATTTAAAACTAATAGATGGTGTCCAAAAAATTCCACTGATAAAAAAAATTGAGACAGATGGTAGTATGGCGTTGATGCAATCTGTACAACACCATTTGGACCTAAAGGCCGCTATTTATGTTTCTGTTATGTCATGTTATCGTATAGTATTATTTTATTAAAGTTAAATGTTGTTCTTATTGTGAGAACCGTTAATTGTGTAGCCAAGTGCTAGAAGTGATGTTAATAAATTGTTTAAGGCCTTATTTGTTGTTTTTTTTGTGCATGATGTAGAAAAGTTTACTGCGTCTAATACAAAAATAAGAATACTCAAGTTTAGCGCAAAACATTGATATGAAATTTACAAAAGGTGTTTGAATTATTGGTATTTTTTTAAATAGATAATATTATTAAGTCAAAACATTTACATGATGCATTATATGCTTGTTTAATGCATCTAAAAAAATTGATAACGCCCTTAAGTCAAAATCATTTATATGGTGCATTATGAGAAATGGTTTGATGCATCTACCCTACAAATATGAATACTCCACCCCTGGGCAGAGCGATTATATGAATTTTTTTAAATAATTCAATAATTTTTTTTTGAAAAAAAATTGATAACGCCCTTAAGTCAAAATTTTTATATAGTGCATTATGAGAAATGGTTTGATGCATCTTTCCTGTAAATATGAATACTCCACCACGGGGCAGAGCGATGATATGATTTTTTTTTAAATAATTCAATTATTGTTTTTTTTTGAAAAAAATTGATAACGCCCTTATGTCAAAATCATTTATATGGTGCATTATGAGGGATGGTTTGATGCATCTACCCTATGAATATGAATACTCCACCCCGGGGCAGAGCGATGATATGATCTTTTTTAAATAATTCAATTATTGTTTTTTTTTTTAAATTGATAACGCCCCTAAGTCAAAATCATTTATATGGTGCATTATGAGGAATGGTTTGATGCATCTACCCTATACATATGAATACTTCACCACGGGGCAGAGCGATGATATGATTTTTTTTAAAATAATTTAATTATTGTTTTTTTTTTAAATTTTTAACGCCCTTATGTCAAAATCATTTATATGGTGCATTATGAGGGATGGTTTGATGCATCTACCCTATGAATATGAATACTCCACCCCGGGGCAGAGCGATCATATAAATTGTTTTAAATAATTGATTTATTTATTCGTTTCATTTATAATTAATATCCGTTTTGTATTATAATTTGCTGTTGAGACGAGTTGCAAACGACTATTTTAGTCGAAAATTAATATTTTTTGTCACTGACTTATTTTTATTCACTGTTAAAGTAAAATAAACTTTCTACATTGCATGTACTATTACCCTTGAGGGAGAGGTATGGCCTGCGGTAACAATGGTGTATGTATGGTATGCGACGGTCCGTTCACATACTGTGCCATAGCGTAGGGGCCCCTACTTTTAGGCTGATAGATTCATTCCGGTAACTCAATCGGGGTCTATACAACTGCCGATGAGATCTTAGTGGCCAACCTTTGCTACTTTACTTAACGTTATTACCTATCGATTTGTATCGTGAATTTTACACGTGAGGAATCAGGCTTGATTATATTTTTACCACACTCATAGCGTAAAAACAAAAGGTTTACAATTTATTTACATAAAGCCATACTTTCTAAAATGTAGGTCTAGGATCATTTCTTATGTCAAATTCGTACCCGAGATTTACTTTTGAAGAATTATAAAATTATTGCCGCAAAATTGTTTTGTTTATTAAAGTATTGCATAACATAAAGGTAAATATGGGGAAAAATTAATTATTAAAAATATAAAGTCCTCGAGATCGACCAATGAGGATGTCGCGATCGACGGGTTGGAGACCCCTGATGTAGATAATCATAAAAGACAATCGGTACACATTGCAACTACACGGAGTGAAAGATTCTTTAAGATTACAATACAGCTTAAAGCGTTTTCACTAATGTAAAGTCTAGACGAAGCGTAGGCTTTCGATAAAGTGTGGCATGATGGTTTAAATTATAAGCTAAGATCGCTTCTCCCAAAACAATACTCCCACATTCTTCAGTCTTACATCTCTGAGAGACGCTTCAGAATAAAGCAAGAAGAATCTTATTCAGAACTTAAAGAAATTAAAGCAGGAGTTCCACAAGGAAGCGTACTAGGTCTGGTCCTATACCTATGGTAAGGTGACCAACTTTCTTACAATGAAAAGGAGGACACAAATTAAAGAGCAAAAAAAAAGTAAATAAATAAAAGACACATTTTATGCATTGCAAACATTATAATATGATAAATGCTTAATAAAAACATTTGTAACTAACACTAACATGAAATTTTATGCTTACATGCCTATAACTATTTAAAGGAGAACTTCTCCATTGAATGAATATTTTTTAGCAGTGTATTATCTTCTAACAATATATTGGAAATATCTGAACAAGAAATGTCTTTCATATTGAATTTTACGGCAAGTGCTGCAGCTAGAGTTACAACATTCAATCTCGATTTCTCACTTGTCCAAAAATCATTAGCAATTGAAAAAACTCTTTTAACTGCTGCATTAGTTCCAGGGCAGCACAACACAAATTGAACAAGAATAAATAAATTTTCACATGGAATATGTCCATTTTTGAAATGGCTGAATATTTCCACCCATCTTTTATCAATTTCAACGTGTTGATTTTCCCATTGTATTAATTTTTCAGAATTTAAATATACATTCAGGCGATGAAGCCAAAAAACACCATTGAAAACTGTTATTTGAGGTTTGTTTTAGACCATTCTTCGATATATTGAAAACATGTTTGGTAAAAATTCTGCACTTCTTTGATAAACTTTTTCGTTATGCCTGGATTTGATTCCTTTAAGTCTGATAATTTTCTTTTTATAATTAAAGGAAGAAATTTTTCTTCAAATCGAGATTTATATTGAAGGATAAAGTCATTCAAAATAAGGCTAACTACTGTAGCTGAAATGTGTTCACTTTCAATCTTTTGAATCGTTTTGTGAAAAATAGATGCTTGATTATGTACAAAATACATTAATATCTCAGATATTTCATTATTGAAAAACGACTCCAGGATTTTAGGACATTTGTCTAAACTCAAAAAATGTAAGCGAAGAGGCTCGAATAATTGTAGAACACGCTCTATAGCAGGTGTTTTTTGTATTCGCTTCTTCACAAAATTGTTTTAAAGTAGCCACGCGAACGGTAAAACGACTAAAATACAAATAAATTGTAGTTATTATTAATTTTACATCAATTGGCATGGCACATGACGCCGTGTTGATTGCATTTGACAAAATATGAACATTACAGCCTATTCCTAGTATTTTCTTTCGGAGATTTACAGATTTTAGTCTTCAAATATCGAAAAGGACAAAAAGGAGGGCAAAAAGGAGGGCAAAAAGGAGGACACTTTTCAAGGGAGGACAGAAGTGAAAAAAGGAGGACTGTCCTCCCTAAAGGAGGACGGTTGGTCACCTTACCTATGGTATACTTGTGATATTCCACGGCTATTTTAGCAGTGGGAAGAAACAAAACAGAATCATCCGAGAAATTACAAGCAGCTGCCAATCAGATCAACAACTGGACAAAAACATGGCGTATAAAGTCAAATGAAACTAAGTCAGTACATGTCAATTTCACCAACAAGAGAATGAACTTAAATAATAAACAAATACCATACTCCAACACAGCAAAATACTTAGGTATTACATTGGACACTAAGCTACGCTGGAAGGCTCATGTCAAGAAAAAAAGGGAAGAGATAGGCATCAAATATAAAACAATGTACTGGCTAATCAAAAGGAATTCCTCTCTGTCCATACATAATAAACGTTTGCTATAAAAGCAAATATTAAAACCTGTATGGACATATGGGATACAGGTATGGGGATGCACCAAATAGAGTAATATTCAGATCATCCAGAGATTCCAGAACAAAACACTAAGGAACATCACTGATGCGCCTAGGTATTGCAGAAATAGTGACATACATCGGGACTAGGGATTCTGAGTCTCGACAATTTTTAAAGTCCCGGGACGTCGAGACTTTTGCGAATTTTATTTACATACCAGAAAATGGTGGTATAACCCGTCAAAAATGACGGAAGATTTTATAAGGTGCAAGAAAAATGATGATATGTTCATGTAGGTACTCAAAATTCATTGTCTATTTTCCCTGTAAAAAATAAGTTTTCTTGACAGTGACATGGTTTCTGAAAGCACTCGCTACATATTTAAAATTGCTTCTTTGCACGTATCGTGATCGTGAATCGGTCGTGACAGTTGACAGTTTTTTTTTTTAAATTAAACCAAATTCACGGATTTTGTTTTTGAAGCATTTATTTTATAAATAAAGTATAGTAGTAGGAGTTGTGTTATTATTTTTAATTAAGTCTACATTCTACAGTAAATAAAGTATATATTTCCAAGTAAATGCCTATTTTAAATAACTTAACAATTTTCATTAAACTTTAAAACATAACAATAAGGTGACCAACTTTCTTACAATGAAAAGGAGGACACAAATTGAAGAGCAAAAAAAAAGTAAATAAATAAAAGTAAATAAATAAAAGACACATTTTATGCATTGCAAACATTATAATATGATAAATGCTTAATAAAAACACTAACATGAAATTTTATGCTTACATGCCTATAACTATTTAAAGGAGAACTTCTCCATTAAATGAATATTTTTTGTCAAAGTATTATATTCTAACAATATATTGGAAATATCTGAACAAGAAATGTCCTTCATATTGAATTTTACGGCAAGTGCTGCAGCTAGAGTATCAACATTCAATCTCGATTTCTCACTTGTCCAAAAATCATTAGCAATTGAAAAAACTCTTTCAACTGCTGCATTAGTTCCAGGGCAGCACAACACAAATTGAACAAGAATAAATAAATTTTCACATGAAATATGTCCATTTTTGAAATGGCTAAATATTTCCACCCATCTTTTATCAATTTCAACGTGTTGATTTTCCCATTGTATTAATTTTTCAGAATTTAAATATACATTCAGTCTTCTAATTTCTTCACGATCGAATACAGAGATTTACAGATCTTAGTCTTCAAATATCGAAAAGGACAAAAAGGAGGACAAAAAGGAGGACAAAAAGGAGGACACTTTTCAAGGGAGGACAGAAGTGAAAAAAGGAGGACTGTCCTCCCTAAAGGAGGACGGTTGGTCACCTTAATAACAAGCATAAGTAAAATATATTTTTACTAATAAACTTAACAATTATCCTTTAGCTTTAAAGCAGACAAGAAATAAACATAAACAATTAAATATAGCAGGCAAAAAATTTAAATAAAGTTAAGTAAATACTGATTGTTAGTATAAACTATAAACATAAAAAATTATGAAACAAAATATTTTTGATAAACTCGTGGCAGTAAAATTTGTTTAAAAATTAGAAGTATAAAAAATTAATTTCAGTGTTCTGTAACATTTAGTCTCGTCTCGAGTCTCGAACTAAATGTCTCGGGACTCTAGACTAAGAAAGTCCCGGGAATTCTCGGGACTTACGTCTCGGGAATTTCCCGGGACAGAATCCCTAATCGGGACCTCAACATGGACACTGTAAACGACACAATTAACAAGTTTGCCAAGAGCCACGAAGAAAGGCTCCATCAACATGTAAACGTCGAGGCGATCTAGCTCTTGGACACTACATGACTAGTAAGAAGACTTAAATGGGTTAAAGCTTTTGAGTTAGTTTAATATTTTAATATTATATTAGCAAACTAAGGACTACTGTTGGGTAAACCTTAAACTAAGTTTGAACATTATTAATTTAGGCTAGAATTAAACTGCTTATTGGTCTCAAAGACCAAATTGCATTGCTATAAACTCTACTAGAGTTTAAGTTAAAAAAAAAAAAACTTATATAAATAAATTTTCATTTCATAATTACTACTTGGTAAGAAATAAGGATTTAACGAAGTCATGAAATGATAGCGCAAATTTAAAGGTCCGTGAAGTTAGCCCCCCCCTTTGTAAAAAAGTAAAATGAAAACATAACCATACGTTGGTACCGCGTTTGTACCGGATTGTACCGTAAAAATTTTCGTTTGTACCGTTTCCGTTAATTAGTTATAGCCTATTTAATTAGTGGGGGCTAACTTCACGGTCGCGCTAAAATCTAACACGCACATAATTATTAATTTCTTTCAACGGCAATCGTTTGTACCGCGTTTGTACCGGATTGTACCGTAAAAGTTTTGTTTGTACCATTCCTCTACCAATAATTATACTTAATTTAATATTAAGCGAGAAAAGGTACTTTGCTCACAAGTTGTGTATTACATTTTTCTCACAACTGTAAAAAATGCGATTAAAACATTAAAAGCAAAACGTCTACATTAAATATAACCTTAAAATGTCAGTTGTGTATTTGACACAAATGATAGTTTCGCTGTCTAAAAACGCTATTACACGACGTTACCATGACCATTTAACAAATTTTGCTCTCTAGGGAGCAAAGTAATCACTTTTGCAAAATAGAGAGTAAAATGTCGTTTCGCCCACTATTTTTAATAAGGTAATGACAACATTTTTCAACGGTTGTGAGAAAATATAATGTTCTACGAATAGTCTTTGCCGATACAAAACACGAATAACTTCTAATAACCGAAATATACGTTAATATTTGTTCAAATAACTTTATAAAAATGATAAATACAGTTAAGTTATCAATACACATACTGTTAATTTCATAATCTTTAAAAGTAATTTTGTTGCGGTTTATAGGGTAATTTTGATTTAAAAAGGTTTGAGTTAGCTTCTTCTACATACTTTTGACAAATTTATTACGTTATAGTATGTTATACTAATCGATAATTAAAAGCTGTTGCATAGTTTTTGATTGACGCTAGGTAAACATGCAATATTTTATAGAGTTAAAATATAAGCGTTTCAATAAGTTTTTAAAATTATTCCTATTAATTTGTTCAATTTTAGTTACACTTTCAGGCTGTAAATTTTATCTTTGCGATATTAATTTGGAAAGTTTTGTTGTTAAAATGTTTATGAGAAAAAACTGTCGGACACCATCTGAAATCTTAAAATGGTATAAGCATATCTTTAACAATATATTATTATTTTACAGCTATTATGATAAAAAACAGTCCAAAAGAATTTTGTATAAATACATAAATAATTTCTTTCTTTTTTTGTTTAGAGTAAACAATTTTGTTATAAAATTGTGTTTTAAAACAATTTTATAAGTAATAAATTTGTACAGCATAAATGTAAAAAATGTTTAAAAAAAAAAGTTTTCAAAATCTACTATTGTGATAATATCAAATGTTGCATGTTTACCTATAAATTAAATACGAGTATTAACAGCAATAACTCGAAATTAGTTTTAGCATAAAACAAGCGGAATTGTTTTTAAAGACAATTAATTTATCTAAAAGAAAATATTGAAAAATCAGGGAATTCCATTTAAAAACTACCAAGAATCTAACAACTCGTGAATGTTTGTATGTTTTTGACTATAGCAACAGTTTTTTTTTCTTTCAAAATTATAATTTAAAAAAAGAAACTTACTGTTATTGATTGTCACTATTAAACTATGTTTGCAAGTAAGAGCACTAAGTACACTATATGATTACAGATTTATAGCAAGTTCACGTTATTGGTTTGCAAGTTTTCTTAACACATAATTAAATGTTTGTACATCTCAATATTTAAATAATAAATTAATGTTATTACAAAGCTACCATTGGTCAATATAGAAATGCATTTGAACCTGAAAACACATGTTTGCAAACGGAAGTGGAAAATCCGTGTTATAAAAGGGTTTAAAACTACCTGTGTTTTCGGATCCTATCATCAACGTGTGCCAATCCGAATAATGAACTAAATTTTGTAATATGAAAGCAAAGCTTTATATTATTTTGATATGTATGCTATGTTTTATTTCGGAGGATATTAGCTGATAAAATATTTTTTTCTCTTCGATATATCGCGAAATTTTTATATTTAGTGTTTTTTTTATGTGATTAGTTTTTGAGATGATTAAAATAATCCTATTGTACGTTAGTTTCTATTTGTTATATCAGTAGTGTTACTACACTTTAAGTAATACAACCCTTTCGTATTGTCGCAGATTTACTTATCAATGTTTTAACACAAAGAAGCAATGACGACGCAATAACTTAAAATAATATAGGAGTAGCAGGATTGTGTTTTTTAAGTTGGGGCCAAATTCACGGACATGAACGTATGAGGTAATTTAGGTATGAAATATAGGTAAAAAAATAAAAATGTTATATAGGAAATAGTACGAGGTAAAATATAAAATAATACGCTTTACAGGTACGTGCAAGAACACGTAAAAATATAATTATGCATTACTTATCTACTTATGTATGTATTACGTACCTATTTATATATTACTTACCTATTTATGCATGAGTTACTTAGAAAAAATCAATTAACTAGAAAACACTATAAACTGCAACAAAATTACTTTTAAAGATTATGAAATTAACAGTATGTAGTATGTGTATTGATAACTTAACTGTATTTATCATTTTTATAAAGTTATTTGAACAAATATTAACGTATATTTCGGTTATTAGAAGTTATTCGTGTTTTATGTCGACAAAGACTATTCGTAGAACATTATATTTAATCGCACGTTTTATGTTCTTGATACAGCCAAGCAACATAACCTCACTTAATATTAAATTAAGTATAATTATTGATAGAGGAATGGTACAAACAAAACTTTTACGGTACAATCCGGTACAAACGCGGTACAAACGATTGCCGTTGAAAGATGTGCGTGTTAGAATTTAGCGCGACCGTGAAGTTAGCCCCCACTAATTAAATTGGCTATAACTAATTAAGGGAAACTGTACAAACGAAAATTTTTCGGTACAATCCGGTACAAACGCGGTACAAACGATTGGCACAAAAAAAGTGAAAAATCTTGATCAAGGGGGGCTGTCGTGACGTTAGCCCCCACTAATTAAATTGGCTATAACTAATTAACGGAAACGGTACAAACGAAAATTTTTACAGTACAATCCGGTACAAACGCGGTACAAACGTATGGTTATGTTTTCATTTTACTTTTTTACAAAGGGGGGGCTAACTTTACGGACCTCAAATTTAATGCATTCGACGTAAGGTGTTTAAAGAAACAAGGAAAAACAAACTTTATACAAGAGTACTTAAGGCAAAAACTTGCTATAATTTTAAATTCTTATTCAAAACTTTGATAAGCTGTAAAAAATGTTTTAAATCGTTTTTGAATGAACTGGTCACCGTTATTAATTGCTTGAACAATAAAGTACTTAAATCATTTAACAAACAAGTATGAATTACCCTTTGGAGCTTATTCTTGTTCCAAAAATACAAATTCGCTAAATAATATATGCCGATAAATGAGCAGCGAAAATAATCCTATTCACTATTAAAATCGTGATTTTCTTACCTCCAAATATTCATCTAATTGCATTCGCCTCCCATGCCAATATAAAAGTTCATCTACGTATCCTAAGAAGAATATTGCAGCTACTATACAGGCGATCACAGCTCCAATGACCAATAGGGCGAAGATGATGGACCACCAGTTATGACCATCGTCACTATGGTATGATAACTGCTGTATTATTAGAAAAAATTTAAGTTAATTCCAATGAAATAGAAATCCTGCCTATGTAGCAAGACTAAAAGACTTCGTGCTAAATTCACAAATTCATACGTTTATTAAATGTACTTTACTATGATAAATTGCTCATGGGATGCTCCAAATAACGCAAGGAAATTTGAGAGCCAATTAATTATAAAGCAAAATTGTATGTTCCATGCAACTACTAATCAGTTTATGTCAATTTCGTTTACTGTTTAAATTTGAGTAAAGATTTACGACTCAATAAAATCATACATTGTGAAACCCCTATTAAAGCTTATGACACATTAAGTAAAAGACTTTTAAGAAAGATATAACTTTGAAAAATACTTTTAAAAATTGTACTAGCAAAATTTTGACTAACTCTGAATTTTCTTGGTTAACTTTTTTGTATATTGAAGTAAAAGTTGGTGTCCTAAATGCAGGAGTATTTAAATTAAACAGCGTTAATAGAGGTACTCAGTTTACGATGCAACCTTTTTAACTACATAAACTCATTTAAAAGCATTATCTTATGCATTCCAACACTTACAGAGTCTAGCCAATTATTCACAACTTCTTTTAACGACAAACAGAAATATTATCAACAAGATAGAGAGAAAAATTTTCAGACAGTCTCACAAGATGCTTACAAATGCTTTCACACAATGCTCAAGTATGTTGAATAAGATATGAAAGTGTTTATGATACATAACACTACTGGTGCTTTTCTTATCTATAACTAAAGTGTGTTAGATCTACTAGTACCTATTTAAAGTGCGTTAACCTGAGAAGCAGATTATTTATAAGGACGTTTTCTAATTATTAATATCTATTACTGAATAATGTTCTACAATTAATAATAATATAGACAGGATATCGTGCGAAGTTAAAACGAAAATGACATAATTCTTATTGTTATGTGTCCCTATGGTATGTTTGGATTGCTGTGCAAGGCACAAAATCAGAAGTCATTACAATTTTAATAAATTTGCTACTGAAAAATAATAACTTACTCTTCATACAGCAATGAAACCATCAGGTATTATCGTACTGGTATATTTGCAAGAGTTAAAAAACAGATATATTTTGCTTCTAGATTACTAGTTATTTTGGTGTATTAGTCAATAAAATGCCATTATTAAAGACCGCATTATGACACTGATATGTTTATCATGATGTTGTTTGTGAAAACGGTAGTTTTATATCATGGTTGTAAGTCAAAATTATGTCCCAATTGTGAAGGTTTAAAGAAAAACAATGTTTGATGCAAATTTGTATCGTCTTCATGGTCTGTTTAAGAATTCCAGTTACATTTTATATTGATTTTGAAGTACGAAACAGAAATAAGCCCTTGAAAAATGCTGCATATTTGCAAGGCAAGCTGCAGCTTAAAAATTCATGTTATCGGGAGATTTATCAAAGTGATAGAGCTTGAAAAAATTGCTACTTCCGAGTTAAATTTTATTCTTGAATGCACACTAACGCCAAAACCAATCACAAAATATTGCGCCTGTTACGTAATAAGTACAGTAAAGTGTTGCTACCTTAAAAATGCTAATAGAATTGAGTTTTCCATTGTTTACTTAGCATTCTCCTCGAAATGGAAATGAAACAACATGGCAATAGACATTAAAAGCTAATTTAGGAAGCCAATTTGTTGTATATAATTAACTCACGGAAAAATAACGAATTCCAAGGAATGTATAGATTATAACGTTTAATGTATTCGACACAATTAAAATATTTACACACAAAATAACTGGTTCATGTACTTATTAGTAATGACAAATGAAATTCGTATGCAAACGAAGTGAAATAAATTAAAACTACTAAGCATAGCGTTTTATTGTGACAAACACGTATGGAAAACAGTCAAAATTACTAGTACAGAAGCCTAAATGTTATCGATTCAATTTAATTCTTAAAGTTTTAATGGGTCATTAGGCACGCGAAATTCTTGTAATTACCAAGAAAACATTAAAGAATTAATTGATTTGCCTTTATAGGCAGAAAACTTTAAACGCTGATTTGATTGCAGACTTAACAATTAAAATAATTTGAATGTTTGATTAGAAGCATTGGTTTTAAGGTAATGACGAGCTTCGTGCAAGTCTTGTCGGAAAAATCGAAACGCATTCGACTTTAAAACAGAAGCAAAGGCATGTAAACGTGGTTCAAAAAGAATTGTACTATTTTCGGTAGTAATATAACAAATGCATTGAAAATTATCGATAATTTTTGGTAAACATGCCCGAATGCAAGTTGAGCTGAAAAAAACACAAGTGCACGAGTGATTTTTTCTGATTCAACTTGCATGAGTGAAGAGTTGTCAAAAATTATAGATTATTTTCAATGCACGAGTTATATTTTGTCAGAAAATTTCCTTCACCTAACCTACCTGTCAAATTAAATGTATGTTATGTCAAATTTTACAAGTACTGTCAGAGCAGTGCGTCAGGGGTGTGTTTAATCCAGCGTTTTTCAAACTATGGGTCGCGACCCAAAATTGGGTCGCGTTAAATTTTTATTGGGTCGCGAAACGTAACTGTTTTGATAAAAATCCAAAGAAAAATAAAAGCAAAAGATACAAATTTAAATTTGTTTTAAAATGATTTAAAATGACATTTCTAAAGGAATTTTTTGAAAAAATTTCTTGCGGGGATGGAGACCTCCACTATGGGTCTTATTCTCATTTCTAGAAAATTATTTGGGTGGCGTGTTTAAAAGTTTGAGAAATGCTGGTTTAACCTATATTTAAGTAACGCTACTGGTCGCCGAAATTCGTCAAAAAATTATCTAGACAAAAATATTTAGTTCCCTCTCCAAATTTATACTTTCGACCAATCACAAACTCAGAAATTCTTAGAATTGACCAATAAACACATGAAAATCTGTTATTGTGAAAAGGATATTATCAGTGTATGATTATGTTGATTGGTAGTTTCTAGGAAATCTGAGTTTGTTATTCGTCGAAAACGCAAATTTAACAGGAGCATCAACATCTGACAGGGAAATAGAAAAATTGTTACCGTGTAATAACGCTCTTATTGGTAGTTTCTAGAAGATTTAAGATAAGTGATTGGTTGAAAACGCAAATTTGACAGGTGAAGGAAATTTTGCCGGTAATTTTTTTATTTTGTACCAGTATGTTCATTAGCTAAATATGACATACAATTTTTGAAGCATTTCAATTTTAATGAAACTACACACATTTCAAAATGTTATAATGTTGTTATGGTTTCATTGCTGATGAATCCAAAAAAGTTTGTAGTTAGTTGTGCAATAGTTCCACAAATAAATGCATGAAGAGGTTACTTTGGGGGGAAATTTTATACTTCAAAGAAGTAAATAATAAGAATTATGTCTGTTACAAGTGTTAACCTACCCTCTTGGCATATTGCTATTAAAAATGAAAAAATTTAGAAAGTCAACACTATACTAAAACTAAGTCAGTATCCATTCACTATTTACATACCACTATTTCATTCCAGATGCACTAAAATATGCTTCAACCTAGCCTTATCCAGAGGATTTTACCCATTTGATAAAACACAGTTTTATTCAATGGATAAGGCGGTTTAAAAGCACTATGGAAGAAAATATACATACAAAACAGTGGTGTAGAGCTGCGTCTGGAATACTGACCTCTTCGTCACCTACCTCGGCCTTTTTGGCCTTGGGATCAGCAACCTGGAGAGTTTCGTCGGCCGGTACGCGCCAGGCTGTGCGGTCTGTATGCACACTTGTGTGCATCCCGCTCTCCGCCCCAGGTTCTTGTCCTTTCGCGCCGCCACTGTGTCCCTCGAATCACCACTAGACCGTCGATAGTACCAACCGCAAGATACAGTCGTTTAATCTGGAAAAAATCAGTCAATTAGAAAAACAAATACACAAAATACTTTTGTTTAATAACAATAATCAAGGGAATGTAAGTCAGGCGAACACGTCGGTGATATACCAATGTAACCCTAAGCAAGACACTGAATAATCAACCCAACGTATGTATAATAATAAAAACTGCTACTCAATAAGCAAAAATCAAAATTAGTGGTACTCAACTTAAAATAAGTAATTTACCAAAAGATTGACAACCTTATATTCCATACTTTAAATTTAAAGTTTTTGGTGCGTGACAAACTATTTGTAAAATCATAGCCTAGTTTATCACTCTGTCAAACTTTAGTCTTTTAAAAACTAAACGAAGCACAAGTGACCACAGTCTAATACGAACTGAATTTAAAAGAGGATTTAAAAATTGTTATTACGTGTGTCTGTGAGTCAATGGACGATGCGCGATTGCATTAGCATTTACATAATCTAATAAAAGAGATAAGAATCCTCCCCGTTCTTAAAGGTAGTTGGATTGGGAATAAACACGCTATTTTTTAGATCGTGGTGTAAAAAAATTATTGGATGACCTGGGTATTAATGGATGCAATAGGTTGTTTTGAATATTTATGGAAAATCGCTGATACAAGATTAAAAACGTATTTGTTAAAACAGTAATTTACCGAAAAGTCGTCAGTGTTTTGTTAAATTAAGTTATTAAAATAAATAGAGATTAGCCATGTAAGTCTAACTTAGCGACATTTTATTGCATTTTTTAAAGGAAGTGGTAATTAAAAAATTAAATTCGGCATTGTTTTTAAAGTTTGTAAAACAACGTTTTAAAGTGACTACACAGAACTTTGTTGCTTAGTTAATGTAAGTGCATGCAATAGTATTGTTAACTATTTTAGGGATTTGGAGTCACGCGAAACTTTTGGTGTCCAATTGGGATGTAAAAGCGTTGAAAGTATTTACAGAGGTCGGGAACAACAACAGGTCTTGGGCAAGTTTTTGAAAAAGTTAGTTAAAAAACAATAGCAAAAGAATTTTTTGGACCCAAAAACATATCTTTAATAATTATTGCAAAGTGTGTGATGTTTTTGCAATTATTACTTCATAACGATCAAGTAATTATATACGCTTGTACGCTAATAGTCCTGCTATCGATTATTTTCGTGGTTCTAAATTCAAACAATCGTATGTTCGATTTGGAAGTGGAAGAATTTTTCTAAGATACATACGATAGAAATGAACTATTGGGGAATAGGTCGACTCACGAGGAATGATAGGGTAAGCAATAATGAATTTAGAGAAAAATGGGAATTGATATTGATATAATATGTAAGGTTTGTTTCATCAGCTACTTGGACGATCCAGTAAACGGTCACGAGTGTGCGCAGTATCAATATCGCGGACGATCAGAACAGTACATGAACTAGAGAAGCGATTCTTAACCGGAGGCCGCGGGCCCCTGAGGAGCCCTGAACGGTTTTTCAGGGGGCCGCGAAAAATTAACAGAACCTACTAAATTTTAAAATATTGTAATGTTATAAAAGAATTATTTTTTGCTATTTATTTGACTTTGTTTTAAACTTGAATCGTTTTGTATTAGTAATCTGAATTTTATAGTAAAATGCAGCGCAGATTGTGAAGACGTATTACGTACTAAAATAAACGGCGGGCAAATTCGATTGACTTAAAAAAACTCAAATTAAGCGATTTCTGTCCGAAATAGAGGATTCAACTAGCAACTAACTATTAAATTGTGTATGCTATTAGATCTGCAAAGACACGATTGTTGTATTCATATCGGAGAGCGTAACAGGACAATAACCCCCTGTTCTTTTTGCACGGGGGGTTTATTGTCAGAGGAAGTTTTGATACGGGGGAGTTTTAAATAGGAGTTATTCTCCGAGAATTTTTTACAGGGAAAGTTTTTAAACATAAAGTTATTGAAGGGGGGGGGGGGTTAATGTCCGGAAGTTTATTGTCCAGGGGGTAATTGTCCTAGACCCATCGGAGAGTTATCTTGTTAAATTCGCCTAAAATAAACTTAAAGATTATTGTTACTACAAACTAGGGGGCCGCGAAAATATTTTAGGTTAGTAAGGGGGCCGCAACCACTAAAAGGTTAAGAACCACCGAGCTAGAGGACGAATTGTTGCCGCGATTTTTAGCCGCATGCGCTGTTCATAACTAACGTGAGCTCTGGTAGCTATGCATCGCCCTCCCAATTCCATTTAGTACCAGATTCTTAGGGTGTTTACCCTTGCGATGCGCACATTGCTATGAACTCAATAGACACAAATGTCATTTACAGTTAGGCCAGTCGTAAAAGCGTTCCAATAATGGTACGGATATGTCCAGAAAATTAATGAAACTCGATGGCCAAGTAAAATATTGAAGTGGCATCCACCAAATCGCAAGAAGAACGGTAGTGCTAGAAGAACATGGTAAACAGAGCTGGAAAATATAATGGAAAGTAAGGGTCTCACGACGGATGATTGGATGGACCGCAAGAAATGGGAATTAGGGTGCGAAAAACGATGATTGCTGTAACAAATTCGCATCGATATTTAGGAAAATCATAAAAATACTTAAAACGATTGTTTAATTGCTTCGATAAAATTGATTCTTATTTCTTTCTATGTAGTTTCGTGATCATGAAGTATGGTGATCTCTCAATTACAAAATAAAATGCAAGATAAACGTCGACTAATAGTTACTTTAACAATGATATCTTCCTAAATTATTCAAAAACGTTTTCAAACTTCAACTTGTTATGCTCCTTGAAGATAACACAACAACGTTAAATTATGATCAGAGCTTTTATCGCCTGTCCTCACGCCACCATGGCTCGCTCTGATTTGGTCGGTTCGACTTCATGTCGAGCTTTTAATCTTTATTATAACACGGATGAAGAGATATTGGAGTAATTATTTTTGTGTTTGCCATGTAAGGATTTAGAGATTTAGACTGACGTGCACAATGGATGTTTAATGGTAAGTATCTCAAGACATAAAGAAGATATACAGACACAAACATTAATGTAATGTAAAGGCGGAAGAAATGACACATAGACTAGTAGAAAAAGGTGTCAGCTAGAGAGATGTGCCACAGTTAGCCAATATAGACAGAGGTGGAGAAACATAATCGCAAAATAGGAAAACATACCTCGACACCGAAAGGTACAAGAAGAAGACTAAAGCCAACAATAATTATTACTTTCGCAAAATGTTTCGAATTCCAGATTTCGACGGATATACACGTTTTGAGGTCCCCTGAAGCTGTTTTAACTATTTTCGCGATGACGTCCGTGTGTGTTTATGCGCTAGACGTAAAAATGTAAATTTTTAATAGTAGTTATCGTCAGTAGAGCCTTTAAAAGTATACCATAAATAAAGTGCGTGCAATTATTTAATTTTCCAAACAATAACTAAAACTTGAATTCAATTAATGGTCCTTCGAGAGTTTGACTTATTTCTGTTCATACGCAACACAGGGTGTTTAAGTTGAAACGACAATCCAAAATTACAAGAAAACGGTAAAAGATAAAATAGTTCTGTTTATGTAGGATTTTAGTCTACGCTAGGGTCTATAAAAAATCTTCATAACTTTTTATGGTAAAATTTAAAATTACGAAATTATTTCAAAAATTCAAAATTTTGTTTCGAAAAAGCCCTAAACAGTTTCTTTCAAATTTTAGTATTTAGAGTTCATTTTTATTAGTAAAATGTTATTTATGCCAAGTCTCTTAAATTCTCGTGAAAAATGTTACGATTAAATAAAACACAGTTAAAATATTTTTTAAGAACGCTGTGGTTGTTTATAGCAAGGGTTGTAAAATAATAGGATGGCTTATTCCCATAAAACTTATTGTATTACTTGGCTATTTGGAGGTGACGTCCTTAATAATGCAAAAATTGTATAAACCGATGTCTTAGATTTTATGTTGCATGACGAGTTTCAAAGTATAGCTAGATGATATTAATTGAATAGCTCACCAAAAAAAATTTGTTGGTTAAATATGATCTTATTACTTTCATTGCCAAATAAGATAGATTTTCTTATATAGCAAGGGTCGATTTACATAAACCTGAACGTTTTATACATGTGCGAGTGTGTGACATATGACACATCTGTCACTTTATAAATGACATTTGTAGGACGTCATAGCTGATAAACACGAAGGATACTAAACTAATAGGATGGCCCATCCAACGAAATTCGTAAACATATCGATGACGAAAGAGTAATATTAATGACGTCAGCGATGACGTCACTTATGACGTCCTACAAATGTTATTTATAAAGTGACAGACGTGTAATATGTCACACATGCATAAAAAATGTTTATGTTTATGTAAATCGTCACATTTGGTTTATAAGAAACCTTATCTCATTAGACAATGAAATTAACAAGAATATATTATTTAACAAAAAAAATTATTTTTGTTGAGCTATTCAATTAATGTCATCTAGCTATACTTAGGAACTTGTCATGCAACATAAAATCTAAACCATCGGTTTAAACATGTTTGAGTTATTAATGACGTCACTTCTGGAAAGCTCACAAGGGAAGGTCACGATACGTTGTCGCTAGAATTTGATTCCAGCTGTGTTTATTACATCAAGGGTATCCAAACGAAATGTTTTCCAGAGTTATACGTGCCACTGGCCATTAACTTCGGAAAAATAGGGGAAAAACTGAAAAATTGGTTCAAAAAGGTCATTTTTGCGATCGCGTTGGCCATGAAACCGTCAGAGACAAAATCGAAATTCTTCTATTTACCAATAGGCGCATCCTTTGCAAGTAAAATAGTGCAAAGTTTTTGAAAAAATCTTGAACGGTTCCGGAGAAAAACGTCAAAAACGAAGCCCCTGTATAAGCGCTATGTATTGAGTATTTGTCGCATATCTGTATTACTATATCTATGCGACTTGCATAGGCGTTTAACATAGGGAAAACAGTTTTTACAAAGGCCTCGTTTTTTGCGTTTTTCTTCGGAACCGTTTAAGATTTTACTTGCAAAGGATGCGCCTATTGGTAAATAGAAGAATTTCGATTTTGTCTTTGACGGTTTCATGGCCAACGCGATCGCAAATATTACTTTTATTAATCAGCTATTCAGTTTTTCCCCTATTTTTCCGAAGTTAATGGCCAGTGGCGCGTATAACTCTGGAAAACATTTAGTTTTGATGCCCTTGATGTAATAAACACAGCCGGAATCAAATTCTAGCGACAACGTATCGTGACCTTCCATTGTCAGTAATACAATAAGTCTAGGCTGCGGTTACAGTACAGCCGTATTCGCGCGAAAGAGCTTCGCGCGTATGCGTCCGTATACGCGCGAATCAAAAAACCAATGCAAGCATATGAGAGTGGTTTCGGGCGAATTCTCGCTTGTAGTATAACCGCTCTTATATGCTTGCATTGGTTTGTTTCAGTCGCGCGAATACGGACGCGTACGCGCGAGGCTCATTCGCGCGAATACGCTTGTAATGAAAACGCAGACTTATGGGAATGGGCCATCCTATTAGCTTACTGTCCTTGATAAACACGCGCATGAAACATCATTTTGACAAACGTAATTTACGTCATGTTGACAGACGTCATTTACAAAAATAAGGTTAATTAGAGCGTCTGGAGCGGCAATTTTAACTTTTTACGCCCACAAATACACAAATACATACGTTGATACACACAATGTATTTTATGGCGAGTCATTTGGTGGCCACACCAACAATTTTTTTTGAATTTTTACACAAAAATTAGTAGTACATAGTTTTACCAACAAAAGTGAATTCTATCGATACAAAAACCCTTCGAGGTATTTAAACCGTTCCACCAACTTAAACAATGTTAACAGCCCAAGAAGCGAAGCTCTAACATTTAAAACTCTAGTCATCATCATGTATAAATCTTACCCAACTTATTCAATTTATAAAATATTCACAGCCTTTTCGAAGTAGACGTGATTTATAGTCAGATCGATGTTAAAATATTGTGGAACGTGGAACATTCACAACTTTATGTCGAATTTATGAGAAACGCCGTTAGGGGTTTATGTGCGGCAAGGAAATACCGAAAAAAAAAACAAATGGGTTAGTTTCACTAATTTAAATTCCAGTCGGTGTGGTATGGATTTCGGATGTATCTGTGAACGTGACTAACAAATGAAAGTGGAGTGAAATGTGCATGGTCAATTGTTCAATGCGTAAGAGCATGCAAAAGTGTTAACTGTCGGCTTTCAAGTGTGCAAAATAATAGGCAACGTAAATAATTTTTAAATTTTCCCAACAAAAGTTAGTTTAATTTTTATGAAATTAAATCAAAACTAAGTATGCTGCAGAATTAACAACTGCAAGGAAAAATTGTAGAACATTTTTGAACTAGCCTAAGCGAGTCGAAGAAAAAATTGTTTTGTAGAGGCAAAACAGTTTAAAAAAATTTCTTGCAGACGATAAAACTATCAAAGGTATTGCTGAAATAAGGGACTCCTAATAAATAATTTCACTTCGAAAGGATTACTAATATTAAAGAAAATGCATCCTGTTCAATATAGTCGGTAGGGGTGGGCGATATCCAAATTTCGATATCGAATATCGATTTCGAAATTATATCGTATACAGGGTGTCCTAGATTACATTTCCAGCATGGGGATCTCGCTTATTATAAGAGATACAGGTTTGTTTAAATTAGATGAATTATTTCTTAGTATGAGAGGAGCCACAATCAAGTTTTAAAAGTACAAAATTCGTCGTGCTTCAGATGTTATAGCAAAAAATATGAAAATGTCGAATTTCTTTTTTCTTTCATAACTTTTTTGTCTTAATCAATAGAATAATTTTATTTGTCCTTTCTTAAGGTACTTTTTCATGGAGAATGTAACTGTAATTTTAGATTTTTTTAACACCTACCATTTTCGAGATATTACCTCTAATTTCATTTTTTCTTATGGGCCGCGAAGTTGGCTATGGAATATTTAAATGTGCTTTTTTTTTCTCGTTTAAATAAGATATTACTTGCTATACTTATTTTTAGAAACAAGTCACAAAATGAAAAAAAAAACGTATTTTACCCATCACTTATCAATCTATCTATGAAAATAAAAACAAAAAACAACTAATTAAATGTCAAATGAGAGTTACTTTTTGTCTGCGGTATCATTTATTAGAATTTTATAGTATTGTTGTGTAATTCGATAGTCTTTTTAGCAAATTTATTATCATATAATTATGGGCACATTTACAACTAATTCAAAAAAATTACTGTTGAAATGCTACATTCTTTACAATAGAAACTGTGTGGAAGCTGAGTGTACTTAGAGCTATATCTTGAGAAAAGGCAACCAAGAGTGTGTAATTACAGAAATTTGGAAGTAAATTCAAAAAACATGGTTTCTTCGAGAAACCAACCAAAAATTCAAAACAAATCCATAAAGAATTAGAATAATCTATTTTACACAGTTTCTATTGTAAAGAATGTAGCATTTCAACATTAAATTTTTTTAATTAGTTGTAAATGTGCCCATAATTATATGATAACAAATTTGCTAAAAAGACTATCGAATTACACAACAATACTATAAAATTCTAATAAATGATACCGCAGACAAATAGTAACTCTCATTTGACATTTAATTAGTTGTTTTTTGTTTTTATTTTCATAGATAGATTGATAAGTGATGGGTAAAATAGGTTTTTTTTTCATTTTGTGACTTGTTTATAAAAATAAGTATAGCAAGTAATATCTTATTTAAACGAGAAAAAAAAAGCACATTTAAATATTCCATAGCCAACTTCGCGGCCCATAAGAAAAAATGAAATTAGAGGTAATATTTCGAAAATGGTAGGTGTTAAAAAAAATCTAAAATGACAGTTACATTCTACATGAAAAAGTACCTTAAGAAAGTACAAATAAAATTATTCTATTGATGAAGACAAAAAAGTTATGAAAGAAAAAATAAATTCGACATTTTCATATTTTTTGCTATAACATCTGAAGCACGACGAATTTTGTACTTTTAAAACTTGATTGTGGCTCCTCCCATACTAAGGAATAATTCATCTAATTTAAACAAAGCTGTATCTCTTATAATAAGCGAGATCCCCATGCTGGAAATGTAATCTGGGACACCCTGTATATCGATATATCGATATATCGACATATCGAAATTTCGCTATAAAAGCGGCGCGAAGCTAAAAAAGTCGGTAAAAAAGTGAAAAAAGAGACTGGTGACCTAAAAAAAAAAAAAAACGCTTCTCGCCCTCAAAATATCGATATATCGGAATGTCGGATATCGATATATCGGAATGTCGATATATCGGAATATTAATATGTCGATATATCGATATATCGATATCCGGTATTTCGATATCCGGTATTTCGATATATCGATATCAAAATTTATATCGATATATCGATATACCTATCGCCCACCCCTAATAGTCAGCTCCTGGAATCATACATATCTATCTCAGCGAACGTTTAAGGTCAAAATGGAAAACGAATACTTAGAACTTAGGTTTATAAGAGCAGGTGTACCTTAAGGAAAAGTCCTTGGGCCGGTATTGTACCTGCTGTATACACATGACATTCCAGAAACACAAAACGTAAAACTCGCCACATTTGCTGACGACACCGCAGTTCTAACTACAGGAGCAACCATAGAAGAAACAACAGAAAATCTCCAAAGCGCAATTAATCAAATATATCCATGGACAAAACAGTGAGATATAAAAATTAACGAAGAAAAATCTGTTCACGTTAATTTCACCAACAAAAGAATAACTTCCTACCAGTGTATCTAAATAATAATATAATCTCTTGCAAAAAGACAGCTAAATATCTTGGCCTAAACTTAGACGTCAAGTTAAAATGGAAGGAACACGTCAAAAAGAAAACAGAACAGCTAAAGATAAAATATAGAGATATGCACTGGCTGATAGGAAGAAATTCCCAGCTTTCTATCCAAAACAAACTGCTCCTATACAAACAGGTGCTCAAGCCTGTTTGGACATATGGCCTACAATTATGTGGCTGTACCAAAAAAAGCAACTACAACTGTCTTCAAACATTCCAAAACCGTGTATTAAGGAGCATAGTAAATGCTCGTTGGTACGTTCAGAACAGCGATTTACACCGGGAACTCCAGGTTAAATCTGTCCAGGAAGAAATTAAAAAAGATGCCAAAAGCCATTAGGAGAGGCTTTACAGACATTCCAACATTGGTGCTCCAACTTCTCGATAATCAAAAACGAGTGCGAAGGCTCAAAAGGATTAAACCCTTTGAACTTGTGTAGACTAAAAGTGTACAAAAGCAGAGTACAGTGCTATGTAGTCACAGTAGTGTAGTGATTAGTTTGTAATCGTGACTAGGATTGACCATCCAGACTCAAACATAAACGTAGCAAATTAGGTTAAAGTTAAAATGTTTATTAATCTATAGGATTAGGTGCATTGCAAATTTTAAATAATATTTAAAAAAAAAACTCGACTGGCCCATCGCATTACAAGACATAATGCTTTTTTGCAAAAGAAATTTACCACCAACTTGGCTTTTTCAAAAGGATGATCTGAATCAGACAGCCCATCAAAATGGCGTTAAGATCAAAACTTATCAGTGTGGGTTGGCCATAACAATCATTCGTCTTATATCTCAATGTAAAAAGGGAATAAGATAATCTTTGTAAGCCTAACAATAATCTGGATCTCTGGAAAAATTTGAGAAAAGTATGGACAACGATAGCTGTTAAACGATGCCTAAAATTAATTGATTTGATGACTCCAAGATGTAGGGCAGTTGCTATCAAAGGTATCCTTTGTAATTACCATGCACGCCACAGTAAATAAACCCTGTTTTATTCAAGGCGAATCGGCGAATCAATAAACTTTTTTCATTTACGTAAAAAAACACAAAGCGAATTTAAAAAATCCAAATGCTGCGATTCATGAGGTATTCGGTAAAATGAAAACAAATAAACCGTAAAAATTCGATACCCTTTGATGCTGATTTCGACGAGACTAGCGAAATATATATTGTGCACAGCCGGAATAGAAAGTCATTACAATTTACATTTGATTTTACGCTCGAGTATGTGTAAAAGCATCGACCATCATCATTCGTTTGAAAATTAGCGAATATCAACGCAATAACGAACGTTAATGCAACATTTCGAGTGCATTTTGGACATCTGTTGTACACGACAAAATGTGCAAAAAAAGTTTGTAACGACCTTATTTTTACATCTGTAGTGTGTGTGTGAGTGAAAAACAAAAAAAGCAGCGTTAATTGCTGGTTTGTGCAATGTTCTAACATAAATGCGAATAAAACTTTCATGGCATAATAGTGGGCGGATGTGAAACGGAAGGACCCTTCTTATGAATATGTATGTTGGTAATTTAAAAACCCATAATGTAATAACGCATTAATCACGTCAGCATAGATATATGGGGTATAAAAATTGGACATGAAATATTTTATCAACATAAAAATAGCCCTGCAAATCGTTTCTAAAAAAAACTTAAAAGACAGTTTCATATATGCGAAATGAACATGCCCTTAAAATGTTATCAAAATATCTTTCCTGATTTTGTAGTTATTAAACTTTATATTATGTTTAAAATAATTGCGTTGGGTACACACATACAGATTAACGAATTGATATAAAACTTACGATATACAGTGATGCGCAAAAGTACGGAAACAGACAAATATCTAAAACTTCAGTAAAGATACTACAATGAAATTTTGTATCTAACAATAAGTGGCCTTTTCGCCATCAATCATGTTGCGCAACAATTATTGTGCAGCATTATGTTGCGCAAATCCAAATTGTACTCACGTTGACACAGATTTGGGCAATCGTTCAGCAACAGCTGTTTCTTGGTCTCTTAAAAAATCAATGTCGTTAAAATAGCATAGTGTGGGCACATAGTTCTCATCGGTTCCGGTGTCGGACCGACTGGAGTGTTTAATTTTTTTCATCTTTCTTCGGTAGTTAGTCCGTAAGGCATTTATTTTCTTTTTTACAACTTCCCTATTTGCTTCCGGTAGAATACTTTTAAGTTTTTCTACCAGAACATTGTAGCCCTCAGTTTTCTAATAATTACGGTTATTGTAGCAGTCACTTTGTACTTACCACAGTGTCGGTAATTCGCGATACGCTTCAATAAATGCCAGCCAAAACTGCTTGTTTTCAGTAAACGACGCCATGTTAATTATTATATGTACCAGCGGCGTGCGGTCCATGGATGCGTTGGATGCGGCGCATCCCCTAAAATTCACGTCAAGAATATTTTTTTTCCGTATCATATTTGAATTTCGTGTAGCTTTATTTCGCTTTGATTTTATTTTTTGTTACGTGATAATTTTATTTATTATATACGATGTTTTGCCTGCTCGAAAATTTGCGTTATATAATCTACATCCAGCGAGCGGCTGACTAAATGTGTGCGATACACAGCGCTAGCGATTGTGAGCCCGACTGAGGGATGCGTTTCTGATTGTGGATTCGAAATTTGCGTTCTTGGCGCATGCGCACTGCGATGCAGTCCCTAGTCTATTGCCCGCATCGTTGCTTTACTTAACAGCTACGGGAAGCGATTACTCTCATGCAGGGTTGTTCTTGTCAGTACAAATGTACTGAATTCAGTACATTGAATATCTGCTTAATACGTCAGTACTACAATTTAAAATTTGTCTAAATTCAGTACATTTTCATGAAGTAAATCAAAGTATTAAATGTAATGCATGTTGTCATAAAAATGTTCTTGTATTAATTTACATAAAAATTAATATTTTAAATATCCCGCACTTTTGTGTAGTATACTTTTCATTTACACTAATACTTATCTGTGTATACCACATTGGTACAGCGAAGTACAAGTTACACGGCTCAAATTTCGCAAAGCCATCGCCGCGATGCATGACTTAACATAAGAAATTGTTTGTCTAATGTGAGTCTTTCTTTACCTGCGGAAACATCATGGACAAGTAAGTTAATACCTTAAACCTTAATTATTTATGACTTTCTATCTGCGGCTACATTTACCTTAATAGGTATAATTATTTATTTTATAAATTTAGGTTTCTACACAAAAAACGAACGGAGCCGATAAATGAAAATTTAGAGGAATCCGATACTGATGGCTATAATACAGAAGAAGATGCAAAGGAAACAAAAAAACGTAAAAAGTACTCTACAAAAATTAATGAAGCAATTTCATGGAAACCATCAAGATCTATGATGAATTTTAATAAAAATATAGAAAATATAGAAGTTTTTTCCATGTAATTTATGTGATATTATCAGTAATAAAGTACAAGTATTACCTTATATCTATTTGTTAAAAATCAAGTAAAATTCTGCTTGATTCTTGATTGTTGGAATGACTATTTTTTGTTAATTCTTTTTAGAATGAAGGTTAATACATAAGTAAAGAGTTCCTATTTTTTGTAAGTACTGATTAGAATATTTGTTATTTTGTGTTTTTCTTATTTTTTGACATTTATAAAAAAATATTTTTAAAAACTTGTTAATACTGCTTAGAATTTATAAGTTAGTCCATAAGTAAAGAGTTCCTATTTTTTATTAATACTGATAAGAATATTTGTTATTTTATATTTTTTAATGAAACGATTTTATTTACATCCTTTAATTTTATCCATATTAATGCTTTGTTTATTAAATACTAGCGGTTCCGGAGCCCCTTCGGGGCTCCTACACCGCTAGTCGACTCGCGCTTCGCGCTCGTCGAGAGTAACAACGTAGAAATCTCTTTTATCGACAATCGACTACTCGCGCTTCGCGCTCGTCGAGGTGAGTTAATTTTATTTTATCAATAATCGAGATGCAAATGAGTAGAATTCTCTTTTATAGATCATCGGAAACTCGCGCTTCGCGCTCGTCAAAGGCGTCTACGTAGAATTCTCTTTTATCAATCATGGACGACTCGCGCTACGCGTTCGACAAAAGCGACTACGGGGAATACTCCTATGTCAATAATAGAATTCTCTTTTATCATTCATAGTCAATCATATGCGCTGGATACTGGCAAAGTTTTTGGCCTTCGCCCGAAAACTTGGCACCGCGCTCGCGCCCAATGAAAGAGAATACTGTATGCTCTGGATACTGGCAAAGTTTCCGGCCTTCGAAAACTTGGCACCGAACTACTCCCGCTCCGCGCTCGCAGCCAATGAGAGAGAATACAGTATGCGCTGGATACTGGCAAAGTTTCCGGCCTTCGGCCGAAAACTTGGCACCGCACTACTCGCGCTCCGCGCTCGCGCCCCATGACAGAGAATACAGTATGCACTGGATACTGGCAAAGTTTCCGGCCTTCGGCCGAAAACTTGGCGCCGAACTGCTCACGCTCCGCGCTCGCAGCCAATGAGAGAGAATAAAGTATGCGCTGGTTACTGGCAAAGTTTCCGGCCTTCGGCCGAAAACTTGGCACCGCGCTCGCGCCCAATGAGAGAGAATACTATATGCGCTGGATACTGGCAAAGTTTCCGGCCTTCGGCCTTATACTTGACACCGAACTACTCGCGCTCCGCGCTCGCAGCCAATGAGATAGAATACAGTATGCGCTGGATACTGGCACAGTTTCCGGCTTTCGGCCGAAAACTTGGCACCGCGCTCGCGCCCAATGAAAGATAATACTGTATGCGCTGGATACTGGCAAAGTTTCCGGCCTTCGAAAACTTGGCACCGAACTACTCCCGCTCCGCGCTCGCAGCCAATGAGAGAGAATACAGTATGCACTGGATACAGGCAAAGTTTCCGGCCTTCGGCCGAAAACTTGGCACCGCAATACTCGCGCTCCGCGCTCGCGCCCTATGACAGAGAATGCAGTATGCACTGGAAATTGGTAAAGTTTACGGCCTTCGGCCGAAAACTTGGCGCCGAACTACTCGCGCTCCGCGCTCGCGGTCAATGAGAGAGAATAAAGTATGCACTGGATACTGGCAAAGTTTCCGGCCTTTGGCTGAAAACTTGGCACCCAACTTCTCGCGCTCCGCGCTCGCGCCCAATGAGAGAGAATACAGTATGCGCTGGTTATTGGCAAAGTTTCCGGCTTTCGGCCGAAAACGGCACCGCGCTCGCGCCCAATGACAGAGAATACAGTATGCACTGGATACTGGCAAAGTTTCCGGGCTTCGGCCGAAAACTTGGCACCGCGCTCGCGCCCAATGAGAGAGAATACTGTATGCGCTAGATACTGGCACAGTTTACGGCCTTCGGCCGAAAACTTGGCACCGAACTACTCGCGCTCCGCGCTCGCGGCCAATGAGAGAGAATAAAGTATGCGCTGGGTACTGTCACGGAACTTCTCGCGCTCAGCGCTCGCGCCCAATGAGAGAGAATACTGTATGCGCTAGATACTGGCAAAGTTTTCGGCCGAAGGTTGGCACCGAACTACTCGCGCTCGCGGCCAATGAGAGAGAATTCTCTTTTTTCAATCATAGACGACTCGCGCTCGACAACAACAAATACATAGAATTCTCTTTTATCAATCATAGTCAATCATATGCGCTGGATACTGGCAAAGTTTTTGCCTTCGGCCGAAAACTTGGCACCGCGCTCGCGCCCAATGAATGAGAATACTGTATGCTCTGGATACTGGCAAAGTTTCCGGTTTTCGAAAACTTGGCACCGAACTACTCCCGCTCCGCGCTCGCAGCCAATGACAGAGAATACAGTATGCACTGGATACTGGCAAAGTTTCCGGCCTTCGGCCGAAAACTTAGCACCGCACTACTCACGCTCCGCGCTCGCGGCCAATGAGAGAGAATAAAGTATGCACTGGATACTGGCAAAGTTTCCGGCCTTCGGCCGAAAACTTGGCACCCAACTTCTCGCGCTCCGCGCTCGCGCCCAATGAGAGAGAATACTGTATGCGCTGGATACTGGCATAGTTTCCGGCCTTCGGCCGAAAACTTGGCACCGAACTACTCGCGCTCCGCGCTCGCAGCCAATGAGATAGAATACAGTATGCGCTGGATACTGGCAAAGTTTCCGGCTTTCGGCCGAAAACTTGGCACCGCGCTCGCGCCCAATGAAAGAGAATACTGTATGCGCTGGATACTGGCAAAGTTTCCGGCCTTCGAAAACTTGGCACCGAACTACTCCTTCTCCACGCTCGCAGCCAATGACAGAGAATACAGTATGCACTGGATACTGGCAAAGTTTCCGGCCTTCGGCCGAAAACTTGGCACCGAACTACTCACGCTCCGCGCTCGCGGACAATGAGAGAGAATAAAGTATGCACTGGATACTGGCAAAGTTTCCGGCCTTCGGCCGAAAACTTGGCACCCAACTTCTCGCGCTCCGCGCTCGCGCCCAATGAGAGAATACTGTATGCGCTGGATGCTGGCATAGTTTCCGGCCTTCGGCCGAAAACTTGGCACCGAACTACTCGCGCTCCGCGCTCGCAGCCAATGAGATAGAATACAGTATGCGCTGGATACTGGCAAAGTTTCCGGCTTTCGGCCGAAAACTTGGCACCGCGCTCGCGCCCAATGAAAGAGAATACTGTATGCGCTGGATACTGGCAAAGTTTCCGTTCTTCGAAAACTTGGCACCGAACTACTTCCGCTCCGAGCTCGCAGCCAATGAGAGAGAATACAGTATGCGCTGGATACAGGCAAAGTTTCCGGCCTTCGGCCGAAAACTTGGCGCCGCACTACTCGCGCTCCGCGCTCGCGCCCCATGACAGAGAATACAGTATGCACTGGAAATTGGCAAAGTTTACGGCCTTCGGCCGAAAACTTGCCACCGAACTACTCGCGCTCCGCGCTCGCGGTCAATGAGAGAGAATAAAATATGCACTGGATACTGGCAAAGTTTCCGGCCTTCGAAAACTTGGCACCGAACTACTCCTTCTCCGCGTTTGCAGCCAATGAGAGAGAATACAGTATGCGCTGGATACAGGCAAAGTTTCCGGCCTTCGGCCGAAAACTTGGCGCCGCACTACTCGCGCTCCGCGCTCGCGCTTCATGACAGAGAATACAGTATGCACTGGAAATTGGCAAAGTTTACGGCCTTCGGCCGAAAACTTGCCACCGAACTACTCGCGCTCCGCGCTCGCGGTCAATGAGAGAGAATAAAATATGCACTGGATACTGGCAAAGTTTCCGGCCTTCGAAAACTTGGCACCGAACTACTCCTTCTCCGCGTTTGCAGCCAATGACAGAGAATACAGTATGCACTGGATACTGGCAAAGTTTCCGGCCTTCGGCCGAAAACTTGGCACCGAACTACTCACGCTCCGCGCTCGCGGACAATGAGAGAGAATAAAGTATGCACTGGATACTGGCAAAGTTTCCGGCCTTCGGCCGAAAACTTAGCACCCAACTTCTCGCGCTCCGCGCTCGCGCCCAATGAGAGAATACTGTATGCGCTGGATGCTGGCATAGTTTCCGGCCTTCGGCCGAAAACTTGGCACCGAACTACTCGCGCTCCGCGCTCGCAGCCAATGAGATAGAATACAGTATGCGCTGGATACTGGCAAAGTTTCCGGCTTTCGGCCGAAAACTTGGCACCGCGCTCGCGCCCAATGAAAGAGAATACTGTATGCGCTGGATACTGGCAAAGTTTCCGGCCTTCGAAAACTTGGCACCGAACTACTCCTTCTCCACGCTCGCAGCCAATGACAGAGAATACAGTATGCACTGGATACTGGCAAAGTTTCCGGCCTTCGGCCGAAAACTTGGCACCGAACTACTCACGCTCCGCGCTCGCGGACAATGAGAGAGAATAAAGTATGCACTGGATACTGGCAAAGTTTCCGGCCTTCGGCCGAAAACTTGGCACCCAACTTCTCGCGCTCCGCGCTCGCGCCCAATGAGAGAATACTGTATGCGCTGGATGCTGGCATAGTTTCCGGCCTTCGGCCGAAAACTTGGCACCGAACTACTCGCGCTCCGCGCTCGCAGCCAATGAGATAGAATACAGTATGCGCTGGATACTGGCAAAGTTTTTGGCTTTCGCCGAAAACTTGGCACCGCGCTCGCGCCCAATGAAAGAGAATACTGTATGCGCTGGATACTGGCAAAGTTTCCGTTCTTCGAAAACTTGGCACCGAACTACTCCCGCTCCGAGCTCGCAGCCAATGAGAGAGAATACAGTATGCGCTGGATACAGGCAAAGTTTCCGGCCTTCGGCTGAAAACTTGGCACCCAACTTCTCGCGCTCCGCGCTCGCGCCCAATGAGAGAGAATACAGTATGCGCTGGTTACTGGCAAAGTTTCCGGCCTTCGGCCGAAAACTTGGCACCGCGCTCGCGCCCAATGACAGAGAATACAGTATGCACTGGATACTGGCAAAGTTTCCGGGCTTCGGCCGAAAACTTGGCACCGCGCTCGCGCCCAATGAGAGAGAATACTGTATGCGCTAGATACCCAATGCTCGTTATGTTATTTGGGACACCCTGTATACTGATTACCACCATACCTTTGTTATTTCAAATATGAAACATCCTGTATTACACATAATACAATTATTGCGTTATTCTAGGTGATGTGAAACCTCAACTAAATTTTGGACAATAATTAAAATTGTTATTGTGTGCTGCGACCACAAATCTATTAAAACGTCAAGGGATAAAAACGAAAACGAAATTAACTTAACACATCTAAAATTTTGTTGAATGAACGGTTAACTTTTTTTAAATTTTTCTAAATAAATCCTTATTAAAATACTAAGCTATTGCTTTTGTTGGCTTGTTCAGAAAATACTCTATTTAAATAACCGGATGAGCCATTATCCTTCCGTTTAAACCAATGTCGCAAACTTTATGGTCTGTTAAAGCAAACCAAACGTCAGTTCAAATTTACAAAAACGTGTTTTGAACACTTGTTGACACATTAATATTCAATTTGGCAATCACGAAGAGAAGCTCATCACGGTGTGTTCACAACTGCCGCAAACGTAAGCATCAAAGAAATACCGTTTGTTTTCTTGAAAATATTAAAATCAGAGTGTATATGTCCTTTCTCACGACCGTCATTCATTTTGTCGGTAAAAGAGGGTCAGGTTAGAGGTCTGTAAAAACTTTTTTTTTAAGCAATAAACATTTACCTTTACATATGTTCTGAGTGCTTACGTTTGCGGCACTTGTGAACACACCGTGATGAGCTTCTCTTCATGATTGCCTTCAATTTATGTAGGTCACAGTACACTTAATAAAACATTTAATTTTTACACAAAAATTATTTGAGGTTATAAAAATTAACGAAAACAGTACTGTTGTATTCAAAATAATCGTTTTCCTATTCCTAAATCGTAAAATTATACGGGGTGTTCTATTAGAAATAACAAAGTTCAACGAAACCTGAAGTGAAACAATAGCGCACATATTGTATGTTCAGAAGTTCAGAACTGTTTTTTTTTTTGTATTATAACGTCTAAATTTCGTTTACCTAAAATTAAAACCTAAGAAGGTGGCCTGATTTTAATTACACCCGGTGTAGTTTTGCTATGCGTGTACAACTTTTGTGTAATTTACGAGTTTTAATTTTTCTATGTTATGGTTGCCAAACTGACTACTGACATTGAACATTTTGAAACGTCAAAATTGTGGTGAATTCAAATCACCTACGCAAAGTTGTACGTAACGTAACATTCGCTGCCAACTTCACGCTTATTTAGGGAATTTCACTGTTCAGTTTTAAGTTTGCAATACTGACTTTTGGCATTTTGTATTTCTAGGTTATATTTCAAATGTCACTCATCAAAGGCGATGTATTCTCATGATATAACTCGAAACATCAAAAATTTTATACGAACGTGTAGGGAAAAGCAAGAAGAATCCAAAGTGATACACCACCTTGAATCATTCCCAAGTATGAGAGGAGCTACAATCAGTTTTTTTTAAGTACAAAATTCCTCGTACACAACAATACTATAAAATTTTAATAAATGATACCGAATACAAGTGGTAACTATCATTTGACATTTAATTAGTTGGTTTTTGTTGTTATTTTTATAGGTAGCTTGATAAGTGAAGGGTAAAATATGATTTTTCTTGATTTTCGGTAACACATTGTGTATAAAGCGCGGATCATTTAAAAAAATTGATTATAGCTTCTTTGATTCATCTTATATCGAACCTGTATCTTTTATGATAAGCGAGATACCCATGCTGAAAATGCTATATGGGACAACCTGTATAATAATACCCAATTTCTAGTTATATTTCGAATGCGGTTAAGGAAATGCATTGCGTAGCAAATATATCATATATATGTTATACGAATCAAATTTATCGTTCAGTTTTACAGACAATGCTACTTGCTACACGAAGTAAAATGAGCAATGTTTACCAACTTATTACTAATGCAATTAAAATTCAAATATGAAAGCATAATGTCCTTTGCGCTTACTAAACTGTCGTCCCACCTAACCTTTTATTAATGTAATGTATTATACATATCGATTTATTACATTATTATTTTTGTACGTTTTCATAAGTTTTTTAATATTTTTTGCTATAACTTCTAAAGCACGAAGAATTTTGTACTTCTACAAATAGACTGTAGCTCCTCTCATACTTAAAAACAACTCATATAATAAAGGCAAACTTGCACATTTATGATAAGTAACATCCCAATGCTCGTAATGTTATTTGGGACACCCTGTATACTGTACCTTACCAAACCTTTGTTATTTCAAATATGAAACATCCTGTATTACACATAATACAATTGCGTTATTCTATTAGGTGATGTGAAACCTCAACTAAATTTTGGACAATAATTAAATTTGTTTTTGTGTGCTGCGACCCGCATAAACAAAACCTATGTGTTTTTTGTTGTTGACCATTTTCACGACGATTATAAACAACCACAAATTTATTAAAACGTTAAGGAATAAAAACGAAAACGAAATTAACTTAACACATCCAAAATTTTGTTGAATGAACGGTTAACTTTTTTTAAAATTTTTCTAAATAAATCCTTATTAAAATACTAAGCTATTGCTTTTGTTGGCTTGGTCAGAAAATACTCTATTTAAATAATCGGATGAGCCATTATCCTTCCATTTAAACCAATATCGCAAACTTTATGTTATGGTTGCCGAACTGACTATTGACATTGAAAATTTTGAAACGTCAAAATTGTGGTCAATTCAAATCACCTACGCAAAGTTGTACGTAACGTAACATTCGCTGCCAACTTCACGCTTATTTAGGGAATTTCACTGTTTAGTTTTAAGTTTGCAATACTGACTTTTGACATTTTGTATTTCTAGGTTATATTTCAAATGTCACTCATCAAAGGCGATGTATTCTCATGATATAACTCGAAACATCGAAAATTTTACACGAACGTGTAGGGAAAAGCATGAAGAATCCAAAGTGATACACCACCTTGGTAAAAAAATTAAATCAGAGAGTTTTCAAAGTTGCCGAGCGAGCGCTAAAACAAATGCACTTCACTGTAGCGAAAATAACACCAATCACATTGCAGAGCTCCAAGAAATCGTTAATTACTCGGCAAATAACTGTCCACGTTTAACCTCTTCACTTCAGACCTGAATTAATTTTGAGGCTTAAAAAATTATTCTGGATTTTGAGTATATTATTTAGGTTATAAGTTATAAGTAACGTAATTCATATTTTTTCAATTTTTTAAATTTTTATTAACATGGATTTTTCACATGTCTTTTGTGATGGCCATTGGGTGATGAGCAGATATCACATTAGGTCCCGCGGGACAAAAATGATTTTAAAAAATTACGGCGATTTTTCTTAAGAACAGTTTTTCACAAATAACAAAAATTCGTAGCTTAAACAAAAAATTCAAATTAACACCACTCAACTGACATCTCGTATCAACGTCAGTCCTTAAAATGAATTGCAACCATAATGCGGCTGAGTTTTGATAGATGACGCCCAATTCGTTTAAAGTCTATAACACAGTATTCTACCGTTCATTAAAAACTCATGTGGAACAAAAAAAAAACATACTACAAAGTTATTTACAATATGCATATGAACTGTGTCCATTGTAATGGACACCAGGTCCGAGAAGGTTAAATTGTAAAAAACCGTATCGTAGGTAGAGGAAAAAACGGCAAACAGTTCGATGTGCCACAATTTATTCTGGCTCTTTGATTAATTTTAAGACAAATGCAATTTTAACCCCTAATTGCACGAATATTTTGGGTACCTATATTTTATTGTAGAAATGTGGAAAAAATAATTTTAAAAATCATTCACGTTTTTTAACTGTTTTGATCGAAAAACAAAAATTGCTGCCGAAGAGCACAACCACAACATTGATTTTAGGTGCTAATTATTTTATTATATCGTAGAGACACACCACACACACAGTTTGATCTGTTAGAAAAGCCTTTCTGTGTTAAATTATTCTTTAATTTGAATACCGTTATAAATCTTTCGAGATATAAACTAACCTAAAAATTAGGTTACGCTTTGATGATAAATTAGCAAAAACTACAGCTCCTTATGAACTTGTTTCTTAACAGATGCATCACAACAAGTGTGGTGAATCATCAAAAGTAGACATGTGCCGAAATAATTTATATCGTTTTTACATAACATAATTATTTTGCCGACGGCAACACACAACACGCGTTTAAGTTAGGGTAGTTCATTTTAGTCTTACCGCGGCCGATGCCAGCCAGTTATGCGGGAATCTCAGATTTTGCTTTGCCGTGTCGAATCGCAGACCTCCGGGAAAACGTTAATTACTCGGTAAATAATTGTCCGATTTGCAATTTTAAAAAACTGTCGTGTTCAGAAAAAAACGTCTAACAATTTTATGTTCGACACTTCCTTCGAGCTCGTCTTCGAAGCCGGCCCCGAACGAAATTCTAACACTTTCGTTCGAGCACCGATCCGCGGGCATTTTGCACGTATTTAGATGGGAAACACGGTAAACTTTTGAAACGTCCGTAACTTCGTTAATATTGGTCATAAAAATTTGATTCTTGAACCGTCGGCGAGCTCTTTTCTCGCGGATCCGGGAACCGTCGTTTTTTCGTCGACTTTCCGTCCCGGAAGCGCGGCGTCGGATTAGAAACGACGGCCGGCGAACGGCGCGGTCACCTGACTTGAAGCGACGTACCGAGCGAGGTCACAGCCCGCTCCGAATTAGCCGGTACGAAAAATTAAAATCGCGAAAAGTCGAAAACGGCCGGACGAATTTTTCTGAAATTCGGAGGACGATCTGGAAGTGTTTACGTCCCGCTCCCGTCCGAATTTCGAGTCGATAGCTCGAGAGACGGCCGAACGGCGCTCGTCTTTTGTTTAGCACGGAAAACCCATAAGAGCGCGAAATTTTTTCACGTTTTCGCGAATAACTTTTCCGATCGCGTTTTCCGGAAGTCGCCGGCCGGCCCACGGGAAAATTCGATCCTTCGTACGATTTATCGAAAAAAAATCGCGATTTTAGGAGCACTCCGAGTATTTTCGCCGAGGTTTTGAAAAGTCAGGTCACCCCTTTCGTTCTTATATAATAATACTAGTAACCAGATTCGTTGAAGCATTTTACTCCAAAATTGGAATAAACTTGTATTCAAATATATTATTTATCTGGCAACATTACATTTGCTTAGTTTTATCAATGTAGCCAACTTAATATTTTTATTTTTTTAAATGTAGTATTTAAAGCAATTTTAATTTATTTTTAGTATCTACTTATTAAATAATTAAGTCGTTCAAAAATGTACTTTTTAATACAATTGAAAAACATTTTCAATACAATTCAGTACATTTTAACCTAAATTTCAGTACAAAAAAAAATGTCCCTGGAACAACACTGCTCTCATGGTTCCTCTGTGGGGGGCAACTGTAATATGGTAGGACAGCCGCACTCGATTGATATTACCGCACGCTACAAAATAATCATTTCCGTTGTAAATTGATTTTTGTTTACTTTCTTTAAATCAAGCTTCTTCTATTTAAATAAGCTTAACTCTATTTTTAGTGCACTGTTTCGCTACTTAAAATTTTGATTATTATTTAATACGACCCATAATATGGATGAAACTGTGGTTAATAATAATTGCAATTTTTGATTGAAAATTTAAAGAATATTAAAAGAATTTTCCCAATTTTCTATTACAATCACTTCAGCCAACTTATAGAAAATACTTTGATTTTATGAAGTTAAAAAGTCAATTAGTTTACTTGTACTCGACTCCCGACTTTCATTTAAAATCTATAAATTGCATAAAAGAATTAATTGTGAAAGATGAGCTAAAAGATGTTTTGACAGAAGTATTTAAATTAATACAATTAATTTGCACTATACCTTCCACGAGCGCATCGGCTGAACGATCGTTTTTGACAATGAAAAGAATAAAAACATTCACCAGAAGCAGCCAAAATGACGATAGACTGTCTGCTCTCGCTTTAATATCAATTGAAAAAAAAATTGTTGCTAAATATGAAAAATGAAAAAAGATTGTATGATGTTGCTATAGACGAATTTTGTAAAAAAGATCGTAGAATAAAATTAATTTAAAAAAAAATAAATTGTTTGTTTTTTTGGACAGCATCCCCTGGTTGAAAAGTCACCGCACGCCACTGATATGTACCTATTGCTCCTATCGTCCTATCAGTATACAGGGTGGTCCACATAGAGGGGCCACTATTGGGATCTCGTAAACGGTAAGAGCTACAAAGAAGTTTAAATTAGACAAATTGTTCCATTTTCGGAGACTTATTTAATGATGCTTTATTGTTTTTAACAATTTCCATGGCACGCTAGATAATCAACAAAAATCAAAATGGGCATTTTTTTTAAATCGTTAATAACTTGGTTATACTTGATGGTACAAAGATGTTTTTGGGGAAAAAGTTATCGATTTTTTTACGCAGTATAAAATGAAAATATTCATTTGTTTTAATATTGTTTAAATTCTTAGATAAATTACAAACTTGCATTTTTTTAAATGGAAACCATAGTTGGCTATGACCTCATAAAAAAGCATTTTTCCCCTCTTTTTAATCATATTTAAGATCAAAACAAATAAAATTCATTAAAAAGTCCCCAGAAGCTAAAGAGTGCCATGAAATAAAACACAATTTAGTTTTGTTATTTAACGCAAAATTTTAACTAATGTAAAAGTAAAACATACTTCTCCGATCCTGAAAATTTGGCGCACAAATCTTTTCAAATAAAGGTAATATGGAGGTTTTAAGAAAATGTACATTTTTCGCTTTTATTGTGATACTCCGTAACAGGATGAATTATTGAAAATGTAAAACTCGATTATTGTTATGCATGTAATTGCGCAACTTTTAACCGATTTTGTATTTCTAACGGTTTCCGAGATACTCCTGTACTTCATTTTAAACTGGACACCCTGTATACAGGATGTTCCCTTAAAAATGTCAAAGTTTGAGTCCGTTTTCGGTTGAACCGGAAGTCGTATTGCAACCTTAATATTTTCATCGAATCCGAAAAATACGATAACGCTTAGATACAAAATTTCATTGTAGTATCATTAATGATGTTTAAGATATTTGTTGTTTTATATACGTAAAATGAAAATGCTCTGTAAATTTGATTAAAATATGTTACTTAATTTTTTAGTTATTGAACTTTATATGTTCAAAAATCTATGATAATTTTTGGGTAAGTATAAAGCTATTTGCGAGGGGTAAACCGCTAAGGAAGTATGGTGTACAAAACTGTGGAAGTTGGCGGAAGTTAGTGGAAGTATCTGGAAGTTAGTGGAAGTATTTGGAAGTTAGTGGAAGTGAGTGGAAGTATTTGGAAGTTAGTGGAAGTATTTGGAAGTTAGTGGAAGTATTTGGAAGGTACTGGAGCAATTCATTCAAGTTCGTCGCATGTACGCATGCGTCTCCCCATTAAAAGTGACGGTCTACCCAATACCAATCCATATGAAGCATGTTCTGCAACTAATATAAAGGATTATTTCTTGACTCGTGAAAAGTCCACATTTGCTAACGTATTGATGGCACAACCACTTTGTGATACAGCGCCTGCGTTTTGCTTAGCCACATTTGGAACAAATAATAAATTTAACTTTAAAGATATTATTCTTAGATGGAGTACTGTAAAACAATTAGCCAATGACTTTGTAATTAGTGTTTTAAGATTTTCTGCTGACGGAGGGAAGAAAATTAAATTTATAAGTACAAGTATGGTGAGTGAGATCACGGATGAACTTATTAAAACGACCGTAGAAAAAAACTCTTATACTGCGTCATTCAAAAAGTCTGCAACACATGGGAAATTTTTTTATTATTGATATCTCAGAAAATTTTATTCTTGATAAAAGTTGGTGCATGGTCTAAAACTAATTTTAAGAAGAAAAAAAGTTGATAAAAAGTCATAGGACACTAGATTTTAACGATTTTTGAAATATTCGCAAATGTAAAGTGCTCTTATTTTAGAAGATACAAAAAGAAAAAAAAAAGTTATTTAGAATCTCAAAATAAGGCTAGATCTAAATTTTGACGGTCAAATTCCAATTTTCATTTATTAAGAAATTTTAGGCACTTTACTTTTGCGAATATTTCAAAAATTGCTAGTGTCCTATGACATTTTATTTAACTTTTTTTCCTCTTAAAATTAGTTTTAGGCCATGCACCAACTTTTATGGCAAATAACATTTTCTGAGAAACCGATAATAAAAAACTTTTCCATTTGCTACAGATTTTGAATGTTAAAATTTCTTAAAAAATATAAATGGGAATTTGACTGTTCAAATTTAAATCTAGCCTTATTTTGAGATTCTAAATAACTTTTTTTATAATTTTTTTTGTATCTCTTAAAATAAGGGCACTTTACTCTTGCGAATATTTCAAAAATCGTTAAAATCTAGTAACCTATGACTTTTTATTGAACTTTTCTTCATCTTAAAATTAGTTTTAGACCATGCACCAACTTTTATCAAAAATAATTTTTTTTTGAGAAGTCAATAAAAAAAATTCCCATTTGTTGCCAACTTTTTGAATGACGCTGTGGATGCATTGGATGGAACTAAAAATCTTGGTATGTGTGTAGAAAACAATTCATGGTATGGACTCTCCGTAAAAATGCTTTTTAACAAAAATGTCGTAGATAAAAATGAAGAAGTTGAAATTGATGAGCATACTTTAAAAGTCCTGGAAGAAATTACATTTGAGGGTAATATTGTAAAAAACATTAGCAACAAAAATGAAAATATAAACAATGACAATCATTCAAATGATTTCTTACTGAAATTATAATTTTAAAATCCACATTATGTTGGTTGTTAAATAAAAGTTTCGAAAAAGTCAGCAGGGATCATTTAAAGAGATTTATTATAAATAATAACCAAAAATCAAAAGTTCAACAATGTATATCTATTGGCTACTGGTGTAGTTTTTCAGTTAAACCAAATAAATTTTTTAATAAAAATAAATCATTAAAAACTTAAATCACCTACGTTATAGGCTGTATTTTATCGTTTGTGCTGTGAAACGAAGAACCATGGAGACAGTGTCTCAACTACAGTCAGTTTATTACGTAGAAAACAAACCGTTGGGTGACTCTTCACTAGTGCACTTGGTACGCTATTGACAAAGATGGGATATTAAATGCATTGGATTTTGACAGTGAGGTGTATTATTATGATGTTTCAAATTATCGAGTTACAATACCAACTTTTTTTGTAACATTCGTAAAAGGATTATCAAAATTAAGGGTAAATCAAGAAGCTTTAAATTATTTGGCAAAATTAGAAGTAAAACAAAAGATTCCTAAGAAAAAATGAACATAGAAACAATTTCATCGAAGACAGAAAAAGAGTCAATAGAATTATAGGACTGTACAGACACAAATTTTTTTATAGTAATATCAGATAGCTCTGAATTTGGAAACGAAACTTTGCAGAAGTTGAATCTAGCTTTAGAACAATATTATTCAGTGTATTAAGACGAAAATTGGTTCATTGGCCAAATTTTATGTGATTTATGCTTTGAAAAAAATATTGAATACGCATTTTGTTGTAATAATTTCCATAATATTAAAATTATTCGCCAAGTTAAATAGAAATTATAGTGATTTGTTTATATTTATTGTAGAACATTGATTTTTCGCTTCGCATCAATGATTTTAACAACGATTTACTCGTTTTATTTAATTAGAAGTTAGTGAAAGTTAGTGGACGTTAACGGAAGTTAGTGGAAGTCAGTGAAAGTTAGTGAAAGTTAATGGAAGTTAGTGGAAGTTAGTGGAAGTCAGTGGAAGTCAGTGGAAGTTAGTGGAAGTTGATGGAAGTTGGTGGAAGTATTAATTAAAATGGACGTGTAGTGTACAAATTTCAAGAGCGGTTTACCCCTCGGCTATTTGTCCCAGGTGCCAAAAATTGTTAAACAAGCAAATGGCTTTGGACTTCTTATGCGCGTTATTTATGACTAGGGATTGCAATCACGGGATTCGGGATCCCGGTCGCTTTTTGGTCTCGAAAATCCTGGGGTTTTAAATGTAGAAACCCGGGATTTTCGGAATTTAAAAAATTTAACAATAAGTACATTATTTTGTAAAAAAAATTGCTCATAGTTGGTATCTACTCAACGTGAATAAGTTGAACGATGCAATTTTGCAAGTTTAAGCATGTTTACGTGGCCGCTCGCCGTCTTATGTATGATAACAAAATTTAAAAAAATTATTGTACTAAGATAATAATCATCCTAATTTCTTTTATTTTTGTTACTTATAAAACAGTCTATTTTTTAAATTTTTAGTGAATTAAAGTTGTGCTTTGTTTGAGTTTTTAACAGTTTCAGCAAATTTATGTTTATGTAATTAAGTATTCTAATGTATAATAAGTTTAATTTCATTTATTTAAATGTTATATCTAATAATTCGATTATTTCTATAATAATAAAACATAATAGGTACGGTAGGTATATATATATATATATTTTTCAATTACTATTAACATCTTTGCACGTCTATGATATAATTAAAACAAATTAACAGAAATTGTAGAGGAAACAAATTAAATAAAAAGTTAATAAAAATAATTGGTAATTACTAAATTATTCAATAATTATGTAAATCATTTGTAATCAAAAAATATATATACACCTTCTGTTTTTAAGCAAATACTTCACATTATATATAATTCCGGGATCCCGGGATCCCGGGATTAAAACATCTTCAATCCCGAAATCCCGGGATCGTAAAATTTGATCGGGATTGCAATCCCTATTTATGACCCAAATAATATTTGTTATTTAAAAAATGTGTATAAATTAATTATCTCTTTGAATTTTTCACGAAAAATACAAAAGTGCACTTCCTTTAAGGAAAAAAACTTTTTTATGAAATATTGAAATCACGCAAAGACTACATTTCTTTACAATCTATAAATTATTCCGAGCATAAAGTTATACGTTTGTACTTCAAAGAAATTAATAACTCGAAAAATCCTTTGCAGTTTAATAACCGTTTCAGATTTTCTGTGTGTATATTTCAGCGGAAGTTTGCACAATCATTTTGATACCGTCTTTTTAAAGCCTTCGCAACATTTTATCTCAAAATGGTTAGCTTACCGCAAAATTGCTACAAATTTAAGTCTCCTTACATCTAATCCATCCAGTAAATGTTTAATAACACAGCTACGTTCCCGAATTAATTAGTCTTCAGGATTTATGATTTAATAAAGCCGGTTCTTAAGATAAAAGTTGTTGACCCACGATACAGACGAAGAAGTTTAAGAGCGAACCGTAATTTTTGGCTTGAAACGAGACCATATCAACTTCTTTTCATCTGACATCTGCAAAATAAACATTTCTTTGTGGGGTTTTGTGTTACGGAATGTATTATATTACATCTTAGCGCGTGTGTCTGTAAAAATGCTTGAAATTTATTTTATACACGGTTTTGGCCTTTGTACTTTGATGCCGACATAAAACATGATGTAGGCTTTAATTTAATAGCCTCTTCTAGTCGTTATAGGCTATTATTTTGGCCTATTTACTTAGACTAATCGCTAATTTAATCAAGAATTATGGTTATGTAGAAATTATTATCGTTTTAGAATAACACCACATGCATTTCTTAGCGAGAAATTTTGTACTGACTGAAATTTATGTATTTTTCTTCAAACAAATGTTATATTTTTTCGAGTACTGGCCTTTTTTTTGTAAAAAAAATCGCTGAAAAGGTCGTTTTAGAAGTTTGGTGTTTAATTCACAGCTGCATAACAAACATTTTCTAAAAATCAGTCGGTCCAGAAAATCCAAGTCATTGTATTTCGATTTCTTTACACAAAAATCACCCCAAGATTTGTCTTTAATAAAATTACATTAATACATTATTGCCAATAAATAAATTTTAGGACTGTAATTTCGCGTCACACTATACCGGGTGATTCAGTTTGACTGTCGCACCCCTATTACTTTTTAATTATTGAAAATAACGCCAACAAACCTTATAATTTTGCAAACGGCGACAAATTCTCTATTAAGTGCTGTGCATTTGTATGTCAAATCCGCGATAGGCAACTGTTTTTTTTAAAGATACATAGTATACATGGTTTTGTTAATTCGGAAAGAGAATTAATTTTCTGAATCCGACCATGTATTAAGAAAGTATGCATACAAAAGAAAATTTTCGAGAAAAATCAGTTCAAAGTTTATTCAAATTATAGCAAATAGTCTATTTAACATAACAAAAAATGATTAATTCTTAAAAATTATACTATAGCTATCAATGGAAATGTGTTAAAAATTAATTTTTAATAAAAATTAAATTAAATTATAAACGTCGACATTAAAAATTAGACTTTAATGTATCCAAAGTTACCGCCTCCCCGCTTCCAAACACAGTTGTCCTCTATTTGTAACTTTTCTTTAGAGTTTCATTTTTTATGTCAACGTTTATTATTAGATATATAAAATTAATTTTTTAATACATTTCCATTAATATTTATAGTATAATTTTGAAGATTTGTTCGTTTTTTGTTATGTTAAATATACTGTTTCCTATAATTTGAATAACCTTTGAACTGATTTTTCTCGAAAATTTTATTATGTATGCATATCAACTTTTTTAATACATGGTCGGATTCCGAATTAAATTCTCTATCCGAATCAACAACAAAATGTATACTATGTAATTTAAAAAAAAACAGTTACCTATCGCGGATTTGACATACGTCATCGTAGAGATAACAAATGCACATCACTTAATAGAGAATTTGTCGCCGTTTTCAAAAATATAAGGTTTATTGGGGTTATTTTCAATAATGAAAAAGTTATAGGGGTGCGACAGTCAAACTGAATCACCCGGTACGGTAAGAAAACAGTGAGAGAGAAATTGAAAATATCTCAAACATCTAATAAAATTAGGAAAAACCTGGAAAAACGATTTTTTAAAATCGTCTATAACTCCTTTGGAGTATAAAATATTTCCAATGTGTAGAAATATTGCCTAAGAAACTTTTTAAGCCGAATCGAATATATCACTAACTTTTTTTACGTCCATTCGTTTTTGTTTTATGACAACCAACGTTATTTTTTCTTACGGGCGCAATTCTTTTTACTTACATGATCAAATAATTTTTTTCAAAATTTATTTATGTATCACTTCTAGATTAATAAATAGCAAAAATTACTCCCAAACGAAAAAAATAAAGTTGATTGTCATAACACAAAAACGAATCGACCTAGAAATAATTAGTGATTACATTGCGATCCGGCTTAAAACGTTGCTTAGGCAATGTTTTACTTACTTAATCTTAAAGCCTATTTACCTATGAAGGTGTAAGGCGTGGGAGGGAGTTGAAATTCTGACAATCCTTGATGTCTCATTTTTTGTGTATGGGCGTAATAATTTGCTATTATTTCTGCCCTTTAGGTTTGCTACACTACGGGTAACTTCCTTATCTTTTGGATTTTTGGTTGGTTTCTCGAAGAAACCATATTTTTTAAATTTATTTCCAAATTTCTGTAATTACACACTCTTCGTTGCCTTTTCTCAAGATATAGCGCTAAGTATATTCGCTCAGCTTCTACACAGCTTTTATAGTAAAGAATGTAGCATCTCAACATGTACGATTTTTCGCTATTTTTAAATGTAGCCATCATTATAACAATTACTAAAAAGACTATCGAATTACACAACAATAATATGAAATTCTAATAAATGATACCACAGACAAATAGTAACTGTCATTTGACATTTAATTAGTTGTTTTTTGTTTTAATTTTCATAGATAGCTTGATAAGTCATGGATAAAATACGATTTTTTTTCATTTTGTGACTTGTTTATAAAAAAAGGTATAGCAAGTAATATCTCATTTAAACGAGAACAAAAAAGTACATTTAAGTATTTCATAGCCAACTTCGCGGCCCATAAGAAAAAATGAATTTAGGGGTAATATCTCAAAAATGGTATATGTTTAAAAAAATCTAAAATGACAGTTACATTCTCCATTAAAAAGTACCATAAGAAATGTACAAATAAAATTGCTCTATCGATTAAGACAAAAAAGTTATGAAAGAAAAAAGAAATTGGACATTTTCATATTTTTTGCTATAACATCTGAAGCACGACGAATTTTGTACTTTTAAAAATTAATTGTGGCTCCTCTCATACTAAGGAAAAATTCATCTAATTTAAACAAACCTGTATCTCTTATAATAAGCGAGATCCCCATGCTGGAAATGTAATCTGGGACACCCTGTATAGCTCCGTATGGAAACATAAACAACATTGTATATTGCGAGAAATGGTGTACTCGCTGGCCTGGAGATACATATATTAATGCTGGAAATTAGTACGCGGTTGTATTTGTGTGAAAATAAACAAAATGCTCTCGTGAAAACATGTTTTATGGGAAAATAATTTACGTGAAATATAAAGAATATATTTTTGTGAATTACCTAGTTTTCACTACTGATATCACACAAATATTGTGTTAGTTTTAAAGTTCAATCGATCTAAAATATTTTTAAGCAAACTTTCATCCCGTTGCACAGTGGTCTCTTCACATGTCAAAAATAAAAAAATCTATATTCGTATTTTTTTTTTCTTTCTACCGAACAAAACTAAAGCCAAACATTACTAGGCTTACAATTAAATTTAGGAAGTCGCTATACGTCCGCCGGCGCAATAGCTTATATAGACTAGAATTCCGCCGGCCGGCGAATTTTATACGTTAGGCTAGGCGCGCACTACGGTTTATATGCCGTGCGGTTTTATGCTGTGCGGTGTTTTGCCGCACCGTAGTTTAGTAGCATAAGATTTTTCATGGTAATGCGCTCACTTGCGGCGCTGAGGCCGCAACGGCGACAAAAACGTAACCGGTTACAAATTAATTACGGCGCGGTGGCCAAGCATCGTTTTGTGATACACGTTTTTATATTAGACCGGGTGCACTGAGACATTTCACCGCAGTATAGATCTATATGAGTGAGAGTTTTGTAAGTTCTTCGAAAGATTCTTTGCTCGTTCGATAATATTTAGACAACTTTTGAAGGTGATGTCTGAATTCACTAAATATTTTGCAAAATTGTCCCCTGATGAACCTTTTGTTAACAATTGAATGCACCAAAAAACGTTTCCTATTTTTACTTTTCTTTTTACGAACTCTGATAACCAGAGCACAAACACAAGCTGTCTGTACTAAATAACTAAATCCATATTGAGAATAACAAATTGAGAGCAAGCAGACACGGCATGAAACCGCACGGCATAAAACCGCAGTGCGCGCCTAGCCTTATACAGGTGCTTTCCGCCGTTGAAGCTGTATTATGCGCACGCGCGGCGGATTCGACTGTATTTTCTAGTTAAATTCCTTCTATAATTTGTAAAGTCCGCCGTAAAAATAACCAACAATTTAGCTGTCAATACCACAGCCATGGAGCTTGGCGCTGTTTTTGGTTCCTATAAGGATTTCACTGAAAAATTAAATCGTTTTTGCGACGCAGAGTTCGTGTCTTTTTATAAGAGAGAGGCACGAACAATTGCAGCGGCAAAAAAAAAACTTTTTGTCTGAACCATTACATCAAATTTATTTGTACTTTCTCGAAGTAATTTTTTATGTAGAATGTAACTATTATTTTAATTTTATTTATCACTTTCCATTTTTGTGATATTACCCCTAATTTAATTTTTTCTTATGGGCCGTCAAGTTGGTGTAGAAACTCTCAATTTTACATATACTTATGTATATACCTGACTGTTTTGTTTTTTTAAATTTCCAGTACATACAAGGAAGGCTGCACTGCGCATATCACATTAAGAGCAACAAAGTGTGATAAGCTGCAAATAATTAGCATTGAAAAAAAAAACACAATCATGAAATCAGCAAGGTATGTTAATCAAAAAAAGTATACAGGGTGTTGCATGAGCAAACCAACATTGCTCAGGGGTAGATTAGTCGAATCAGAATCTTGTTTTAAAAAATTCTATTGCCTTCCGTTTTAGAGTTATAGTGTTTTGAGTTGTTCCAACACCGGACTCCAAAAAATTGTTTTTAACTGCCATTTTTAGTCTGATTTCTTTTCTAATTACTAAGTCCGGTTCTGGACTTCCAGATTCCCTGCTTTTAGCTTCAATGAGTTCAGACGATCCTACTTAGAGTTTAGGGAATTGTTGCAAAAAAATTGAAAAATACTCCCGTTATATTTTACTCAAAATTTACTAGGTTGTTTGGTCTTTTTTTAAAACAAAAAAACGCTAAAGTGATTGACCTCAAATAAACTCTATTCACCGTAAGCTATGTCGGTTTGCTAATGCAAAAATTTATTTAGAACTTATCCTTAAATATTATTCAATTAAAGCCACTCTATGATCATTTACCACAACAGAGACGGCTTCCAGAGGACATACAGTCAGAAATTATTCAGCTGACAAAGTTAAAGACTAAAAGGAAGCAAATAAAATGTTATGTCGAAGAAAAGAGTAATAAAATTGCCCTTTTGAAAGACATTCACAATTTAGCTAAAAAGCCTACAACATCTGAAGGAACAGAAAATATTTTGCAAAGTAGTATTGAAAGACTTCAAACTAAATACGGTTAGTTCTTTTTTTTAGACTTAAGTAATTTGAAGTGACATAATGATGTCATTTTAGGAGCCGACTGTCACGTTTTAAGTGATGAAGAAAATAATTTTAAAGCTTTGTTTTTTCAAACTAAAATCATGAAACATTACATGTCTGTTTATCCAGAATTTATTTGTATTGATACTACATTCAAGCTCTTGGATATAAGAACGCCAGTATTGATAATTATCAACGAAGATGGTAACGGGCTTTCTGAAATCGTGGCCGTGGGTATACCGGTAGAAGAAAACACTGAAACGATGCAGTGGTTTATTTCTAAATTTCAAGAAAATAATCCAAATTGGACAGAAGTGAAGTCAATAATGGCCGACAAAGATTTGAATGAGAGGCGATTACTAAAGACAAATTTTCCAAATGCAAACGTTTTGATATGCATTTTTCATGCAATGAAGACCTTCAGCAAAGAAATATCTATCAATAAGTTGGGTATAACTCTGGATCAGCGACAAACGGCTCTAGAAATTTTACGGAAAATGGTATAACAAAATTACCCTAGAAATAAACCTTAATATCATACTTACGTACATCAACTAAATGTTTTTGAGAATAATTACGGTTCAAGAATAGGTTAAAGATCCGCTTTATTAATAAGAGAAATATCAACACAATGAATTAAATAAAACATTGGAGAAAATTAAAAATAAAAGTTAGGAACTTCATTTTTTAAGTTTTCTTGATCGCATTTTTTAAAAATTAAAATAATTTTCGTTTATTCAGGAGAATGTTCGCCAAAGTCATCATAGCTTTTCTGTTCATCGTATTATGGAAGTTGTCATAATTACTTACATAAGTCATTATTTAGAATCTATTTCTTTTTAAGCGAATTAAGCGACATACATTTTTTTGTGAACCGAAATTGCCTCTTAAAAGTTTTAATTAGAATTTTATAAACATTTGTGATTTGGAATAGTTTAAACGTTTGATATCCTTAATTTTAGGTATCCCCCAGGATGCGCTAGTATAAAGTGAAGGTCCAAATAAGCATTATTATAAAATAGACCCTCTTTTTGAGCAATATTGATTCCAATAGTTTTTTTTAAGAATTCAATTTTTGCGGATGTCATGATCGAAATCGTCACAAAATTGTGATATATTTAAATATTTAACTGCCGCTTGAATACACAATTCCGCACAATTAAGTTTTTCAAAAGATAATGCCTAAAAGTAATCTACATTTTTTTGGAGAGTTGACCATTTATCTAGTAAAAATGAATTAACTACGAATTTAGTAAAATTTCAATCTTCTTACAAGCAATATTTAAAAGAAATTTCTATTTTTAGGTCCTTATAAATTTGTATGCAATATTTAAAATAAGGTATTTGCCTGCTGAAATCCATTTTATAGATACGTAAAATAAATTCAAATGAAGAGTTTGATTTTTCGTGAATTTGGTTCTTCAATTCATCTGAACTATTGATGAAATCTTTAGATTCCATTTTCTTTTTGTGTTCTTCTTTTAATTTCTTCACTTCTGCTTCGCGCTGAGTAGGGGATTTTCTTTTTCGTGGTAATTCTGCTGACATGTACGCCGGCTGACCAGAAAAAATTGTAGGAATTAAAGTTAACTTTGGTACCTGGCGTTTTACCATTAACTCTGTACCATCAACTCGAGTAGCACTATCTTCAGTTATAAGAAATCGATGATCGAAATGCTTGATGCAAACGAATGAACTTTTTTTAGGGGTATAGCTATTCATGTGAATTTTAAGTAACCACAAATTCGATCTCATCTAATCTTTGGGAAAGGAAAATGTAACTTTTTTAGTACATCCCCGATAGTTGCTTTTGCAATTAGGGATACAGCATTTATTTGGCATGTCAAGAATTCTTATAGAAAACTAGGCGATTTACCCGGCGTTGCACGGGTGATTACAATTCTCTTTTATCAATCACAGACTACTCGCGCTCCGCGCTCGCTCCCGGCGGACGTTCAATTACAGACTACTCGCGCTCCGCGCTCGCGCTCGGCGGACGTTTCCGGCCGTTCCCGGGCATTTCCGGCCGTTCTTTGTACGACGTTTGATCCGTTAGGTCCTAAACAGTAACTGTGCCAAATTTGGTCCCGATCGGTCAACGGGACCTAGGATTCTATAGCGAACAAACAAACAAACACACAAACAAGCTCTTTTATATTATAGATAGATGACTAATAAGCACGATAAAATATTATTATTCAAACTGAATTAACCATTTTTGATGGAAATTACATGAAAGTGAATGAATAATTAGAACTATACAAGCTGATCATCCACCGGTCGTTAGGACAGTGCTAAACGCTGGGCCTGCCGCTGTGACGTTTACATGGAGGAGTAGGGATGGTTGCTGGCCTGTATATTACGGACGCCTCGAATCAGCCCAGGAAAAAATTGATGGCATCATTAAAAAGCTTTTACAGATTAAAAAAAATATATATAAATAAAAAAGTTAAAGAAAAAAAACGAAGTCATTTTTTCAGTTTTTTATAATTTTTTTAAAAACAGTTGAAGATATTTCAAATTTGTTTTGATATTATTGATGAGCATAAAATTTAACAACTTAAACCTATCCTCTATCTTCAGTAATAAGCTAATAAGCGAGATCCCCATGGTCGCCCTCGAATTTGAATGCCATTAAGTAGATTTTTTTAAAACCCACTTTAAATATACATTGACCCTAAACCCTTTTAATTTTAACCATCAAAATTAGATCCTTCATTTATTTTTATTTTTGACGCACTTTAGCATGGACCACTGTGCGTTGGTGTGAAAATTGCACGAAATGTTGTACAAATATTGTGAACATCATCTTGAAATGTTTGAAATTAGGTACAGAGCAATTTTCTTAGCTAAAACTATCACTTATCTGCACTTTTTCTTTTGCTATACAGTAAATTCTGTGTAAGTACGCAGTTGTCAGTACTATCTTTAAATTATTACGTTTAAATTTAAATTTCATGATCCATAAAATCATTTTTCATTCTGTAACATCGATTAAGTTACGTCTGCACTTTTTACCAAGTTCATAGTTGATGCTGTTTCAACTTTCCATATAATATTGTCGTTACAGCAAAACCTCATGTGGGCTTGCGGCAAGATAGACGCGAATTTTTCCTTTTCTCTCATTCTGTCTCCGTTTTCCAAAGATATTTTGATTACAGACTTGGCGGCGTGGAGTATTTTAAAATTTTAATAATCGCAAAACCGCTCCGGGCGTTTTTAAATGGGTTTTTTTTTTCGTTAAAGACAGTTTGAAAACAGCGGAAATGCCTTGGGTGTTGTTTTTTGTCGTATCATTCGTTGCCTTTTGAATTTTACGTTTAATAAATCTTAACCCTCTGCCCGGAACATCGGTAAATTTTACCGCTATAGTTTTTTTAACACTCGCTGTGAGCGCTTCTATCGCCGCCACGACCCCCTCCTTCGAAGACACTTTCAGTCAACATCTATCAAGTCCATCGGACGGCCAATCACAGGTATAAATTACTGATATTCTGTATTAGGTTAGGTTTTCTAATAGCGGCTTTTTTTACCTATGTTCTAACGTATATTCTAAATGTGTAGCGGTATTTTTTACGTATATTCTAACTGTGTAGCGGTACTTTTTACCGACGTTCTGAAACTGTTTTTTGTATTTTCTTTTTTTTTTTACCACAAACTATTAATTTTACATGTAAAGGTCATAATTCTATTGGTATTATAATAGGCAAGTGCTGGATTTTATCGTCTGATGAGTTTAAAACTGAAAAATATAATGAGGGTAAAATATACCGATGTTCTGTATTACGACATAAGAAAGATGTTCTGGGCAGAGGGTTAATACAATAATGTGTATGCTAAAACTATGAAACTAAAATATTGTTTGGTTTTACACACAACGCTTTACTTTTATTAATTGGTTTAACATCAATCATCTTAAAAATGACCTGCTTTTTAAATACGTATACAGGGTGGTCCACTTTTTAGTAGTAGGACTCATTTTAAAGCGAATATTCCATATCAACATGGGTCCATAAACGTTTCATTTTAAAGATACTGGGTGTTGAAATTTTCGAAAAAATAACGATAATGTTTAACCGTTTCTCAACCAGTAGATTTATTTAAACCAAATTTGGTATACAGCACCACCTTACAGGTTACCACAATCGGTGAAAATTTCAGGCAGGCAGGCAGGCAGGCAGGCAGACACGACAAATGGCCAAAATGGCCAAAATAACCAAAATGGTAAAAATGGAAGTCCCACAAGCAACCAGTGGCGGAGTTGTGGGGTTTAAATATATCTACTGGTTAAAAAACGGTTAGACATTATCGTTATTTTTTCGAAAATTTCAACACCCTGTATCTATAAAATGAAGCGTTTGTGGACCCATGTTGATATGGAATATTCGCTTTAAAATAAGTCTTTCTATCGACTGTTAAAGTCCTGCTACTAAAAAGTGGACCACCCTGTATTGCACTATTGTATAAAATATAACAGTAATTTCCTGAGGGGAATATGCGTCTTAGCGTACACTACATTTATATTATACTAGAGAGTGCAGTACCTATATTACTTAAATGTACATAGTTGTTATTTCATCTGCATATAAAGAAGTGTAAATGAGTATAAAAAGCAATTTTGAATAAGAAAATTTAGGTTGAAACAAGTATCAATAAAGTTTTAAACAGAACGGTTTGACTTTTAAGAGCTAATGCATGGAAAATGATCCGGAAAATGGTATTGTTTCCTTAAGAGGCTAGAATTGTTTTTATTGACAAGAAAGCACGAAAATACCAAGGTAAAAAACAGAGTCTGTTGTTTTGAGGAAAAGTCAAGTGGTCACCTTCTGTAACAAATGCTAAAAGCACACGCGGATGTGCGAAGTAGGCTACATTTTGGTCGACCGATTGTTTGTGTAACGTCAGCGATAAGATTGACAAATGTTTTTTCGTTGATACGTCACAATCTTAAGCAAAAACAACTACCTTTGGTAATGTATTTTAAAAAACTATTCTACAATAAGTTTCAGCCAGGCCTATACAATTTTTCAGCTGAAATTAAAACTAATTAAAAGCTAATAATTGTTATTTAGAGTATAAATATAAGAAACTATGCAGCCAATACCCGACATAAAAAAAAATCTAAAGCCTGATTGCTTCAAACATACTTATCTTCAAAAAAATGTTGCCTCTATAATTATTGCAATATACAGGGTGACTTGTGGGAAACGGACGTTTTTTGAATGAACAGAACTCGGTTGATTTTCAATTTTTTTTTTTTTTTTTTTTTTTTTTGTTTTTTTGTGTTTTTGTTTTTTTTTTTTGTTTTTTTTTTGCAAAGTGAAGAATAACATATGCCATTTGATATAATAAAGTCAAGTGTCCTCTTAATCTTGTTTTTTTTGTTTTTTTTTTAATTAAGTATACAAATGAATGAAGAACAGAACTCGTTTGATTTTCAAGAAAAAGCAAACTTATTTATTACAAATTGAGAAACAACATATGCTATTTGATTTACCACAATTATTTAGTTATGGAAAATTATATCTCAGATGGCGGCCACCTTCCTGAATGCAAGTTTCAAGTCTCTGCCTGAAGTCATTCATGACTCGATCTAGCAGCTGTGCGTCAATTAAATGCGTCTTCTGTAATGGCATCTTTCAACTCCCTAACAGCCGTATGCACAGTCGCTCGTTGAATGCCGCGCCGGAGAACTCTTCAGCGAGCGCTTCCTTAACCGCCCGCCAGACAGTTTGCTTGCATAGACAACTTTCGGCGCACCGCCAGCTGGAAAATTCGCCGGCGAAGCGTTGACTAGCGTACATGAAAACATATCACTCTAGCATGCGCAGAATCGCAATTAGCGAATTTGATAACGTGATACAACCTTGCTGCAGTATCTAGCATGCGGTAAATGACCGCAGTTTTTATAACTTTAAAGCAAAATTCATTTCAACCGCAATATTTAATAACAGCGCTGTTAAAGGAAATAGTAAGTAATAAGGTTTCCCATATTAATTACCTCTCTAACTACTTAACAAAGGGATAAAATCTTTGTTGGTCCCTAGAAATGTGTCAATACCCAAGATCTTAATTTTCTTTATTAATAAGAGTTGTTTAGATGTCCTTTTAATTTCCAGTAAAACTTTCATAGCAAGTTCTTTGTCAATTGTAGTTTATTACCGTTGTGTACATAGAATGATGTGCATAATAATAGCTAATTATAAAAAATACCTTAAAACCAAAATAAATATTGAATTTAATTGTTTTAGACTTCATTTAAATGTTTATGAACAATTTTAATAATAATAACAAAATAATGTAAGAAATAATTGAGATTTTATAATATTTTAATACATTAACGCACCAAGTTATGTATTTCCTCGTAATTCTATAATTCACTGACTTTCGATACAATATGATCGCAATTAAAGTAATATTTGTTAAAAAAATATAGACATCCATAATTTTTCACAGTATTTTGTACACACTTGCTATTAACCCAGCAGAAAAATAAGAACAGAAGATATATAATATGTACATTTATCAAACATGAGCACAGAGAAACACCTGGACAAACAATTAAGGTGAATACTTCATGTACAGTACAATTTGAAGTTTAGTCGACTTTGTAACACTTAAATAATATATTATATCGAATAAATCGTACAGTGCTGAGGAAAAAAAAATGATAATCATAAGATACAAAATCATCGAGGATAAAAACTGATGTAAAAAATAAATATAAATTTGCATTTTGCAACAATATTCAGTACCCTGGAGATGCTAGATACTCGCGCCGGCGAAGCGCCGAGTTTTCTTGTATTGCGCATGTGCCACTTAGGTGAAGACTCGCTGGAGAACGACTATGCAACGCTCGGCGATGCGCCGGAGGAGCCGCCGGCGGTGCGCTGGAGGAACCGCCAGCGAACGACTGTGCAACGCAAACTGTCGGAGCACCGCCGGAGGCTCCTCCGGCGTTCGACTGTGCATACCGCTGTTAGTGTCGCGGTTTGTGGGCAAAAACACGTTCTTTTAAGTACCCCCACAAGAAAAAGTCGCAGGAAGATAAGTGTGGTGATCTTGGGGGCCACGGCAAGTCACCGAAACGCGAAATGACGCGGCCAGGGAACGTGTTTCTACCAACTTCCATGGATGCGTTTGCAGTATGCGTTCAAGGGGATACTTGACTTTGTTATATCAAATGGCAGATGTTATTCTTCACTTTGCAAAAAAAAAACAAAAAAAAAACTTGAAAATCAACCGAGTTCTGTTCATTCAAAAAACGTCCGTTTCCCACAAGTCACCCTGTATAACAAATTTAATACATCACCTGAGAGTATAAAAAATCTACCCGCCCCTGACTTGAAGAAAAGATTAAGAAATGTCCTAATCTCTAAAGCTTACTATGGAGTTAGTAAATATCTACCCATTAAGCCCAGCGTTCTCTTTTGAGGACAAGCGTATATTTGCTCCAAAACTTTTTTCTTTCTTCGTAATTTCTATTACTTTTCATTTTATTCGTTAAATGGAGTACCAACGATGACAGGTAATCATATTAGATACATTTAGTTAGAATACTTGTTGAGCAGCACTGGTTCGAATCAGACCGATTTTAAGTAGTCACATACCGTTCGTTACGTTTTTCTTTTTCGAGTCTCAAAACTTCAAGTAAGTGATTATTTTTGTTATAGTTATAATCAAAAACGATACTAAATTATATTAAGACACATTTTGCATAGTCTGTTCATATTGCTTTTAAATTATACACCCTCTAATCTCCCTGTCCTCAAATGAGGACGCTGGGCGTTTGTGACATCTTTTTAAATTAGAGCTTTATCTTTTGAGGACACTTTTATTGCAGTGTACATGTTTGTGCTAAAATATTTGAATGACATAGTGCTTACATGTATATTTTGATCTTGCATCGTACTTTTCAACCCATAGAAAATATGGATAAAAATATATTCAAAACTGTCGAAGAAGCATTTGAATATCTTATCTCTGAAGAAATAGAATGTGACATTGTTGCTTTACCGCCAGAAGTAGATGAACTAACCGACGAAGAAGGTATAGAATTATAGATGATGACCAACTCTATCTAAATATATCTAAGGGAGAAAAAAAATTGCGCTAGCGGAACAATAAGGGATAATAGATTTGCAAAATGTACTCTTATAACACCTAAAGAAATGCAAAAACAACCTAGAGGATTCATGAACTATCGATTAGATAATAAAATGAAATTCTAATAATAAGATGGAATGATAACAACTCAGTAACACTAGCAACCAATTTTGATAAAGTAAAGCTAACGGTGAAAGTCCAGCGTTGGAGTCGCGAACAAAAAACAACTAGAAACGTTCAGCAGCCTGCAGCCATTCAAGCTCACAACAAATTATGGGGGGGGGGGGTGGATCACCATGACTGGCTATTAGAAAAACATACCATTGCTATCAGAGGTAAAAAATGGTATTGACCTTTGTTCACCCGTTTGATAAGCATGGTTGTTGTGTATGGTTTTGTGTTGTACAAACTAGTGCACGGCAGTAACTCAATATCCATCAAGGATTTTCGAAGACAGATAGCTGTGACAAATTTGAAAAAAGGACATGGAGCACGGTTGGCACGTGGTCGACCTATGTGCTTACCAGTTACTTCTGCAGCTAAGGTTCCAAAAGATGTAAGATATGATTCTATAAATCATATTACAGAAAAAAGGAGCAATCAAAGACGTTGCCAAATGAAAAACTGCAAAGGAAAGCCAAGGACCTTTTGTGGAAAATGCAATGTATCTTTGTGCATTACATGTTTTCCGAAATATAATTTAAGAAATAGTTAAAATATTTCATTCATAAGTAAATTATTATTTCAGTTTTAGTTTCATGTTGATTTGTATTGAAAGCCAATAAATTGAGTTATGTATCATTAAATATTTTATTTACTACTATCCCGGCTTGCACGTAGAATTCTCTTTGCGCGTTTTTTTTGCGCAATAAATTACATTTCCCTTGTTGCACGTTACATGTCTCTATGTTCCCTAGATATATCGATTATTGCTTTATATTGATTATGTTGTTGAACAATCGATTGGCTCAAATTTTTATCTACAACACTCCTTCCTTCACCGCTAGACACCGCCTTGCGCGTATTTTTCTCTTGCGCAAAAAATTATCTTTCGTTTGTCCATAATTGACTTCGTTCCTGAGATATATATATAGCTCAAAATTTAATGTAAAACAAATTATTCATCTAGTGAGAGCATTGCGTAATTGATTCGTTTCCAATCTTGCTTCCCGTTGCTCGTCTATTTCAGATGAACGGGCTTGAGCATTGCGTAATCGATTCGTTTCCAATCTTGCTTTCCGTTGCTCGTCCGTTTCAGATGAACGGGCTTGAGCATTGCGTAATCGATTCGTTTCCAATCTTGCTTCCCGTTGCTCGTCCGTTTCAGATGAACGGGCTTGAGCATTGCGTAATCGATTCGTTTCCAATCTTGTTTCCCGTTGCTCGTCTATTTCAGATGAACGGACTTGAGCATTGCGTAATCGATTCGTTTCCAATCTTGCTTCCCGTTGCTCATCTGCTTGTGAAGCTCGTAGTGCTTTTTTTTCTTTGCTTGAGGTGTAGATTGACCAATCCCTCTTCGTTTGGGAGGCATAATTAAATAGAAAGTGCGTTGATTTTTTTATATATAGATAGATGAACTGTCAAATAACAGTCTTACTGTCATTTACAGCGTATTTAAGCAACGATGTTTGTAATGCATGCGTCATCAGCTCAACGGTTGGTTGACAGTGACATACTTCAATTTCTAGGTTATGCTGTCAGTTTGACAGTACTGTCCTTTGACATACTTCAATTTCTATGTTACATATCAATTTATTTTTAAATGCCATCGTATTTTCATATTCTTAAATATGAATTCAACTCGAAACTGGGATTGCTTCGTATGTATGTTTAGGGGAGAGCGAGGCGATTCCGATTTGGTATTATACATGTACATAAAGCTTAATTGGAAAATGGTCCAGAATGGTCTGAGCACAGGGTTTGAGCGCTACTATAATTCTGTCAAAGTTTGACAGTGCGTGCGCGCGACGACGTTTTCATCATGCAAGTACGAACATTTTTGCACGTTTTAATTAATAACGTTTGCAAGCAATTTTTTCCGAGGTCCTGAGCGTGCACATATTAAAATTCGATCCTTTATACGACCCTTCAAAGAAGTTCGCGATTTTTAGACGCCCCCGAGTATTTTTAATCGCTCTTTGAAAAAGGCTTTCGACGTTCGTTAGTATGTAGTGCGTGCGTGTGCCTGCGCTTTTTCTCGTTCGTGGTCCGAATTTAACTCGAAAGTGGGATTGTTTGGTACGTACTTGTCGGGGAGGGCGAGACGATTTCGAATCGGTACGACACATGTGCGAAAAGGTCGAATCGGAGAAGGTTCGAGCGTTTAAACGATACGTCAAATTGTCAAATTGTCAAATTTTGACGAAATTCTCGCTCCAGACGACCCGATTTAAAAGTTGCGAGTAAGATTTTGGCACGTTTTCCTCAATATATTTTCCGGGCGATTTTTTTGGGAATTCTTATATAGCCTATCTTCTTCCCATGGTATAGATTGTCTGTGCCAAATTTGGTCAGGATCGGATGAATGGTATAGGAATACATAAAGGACATACAAACAAACATACATACATTCATTTTTATATATATATAGATTGTTTATTTCATCATTGTCAGTAGATATAAACACTTACTGGAACAGCGAACTCTCGAAAGCTCAATGTCTTTATATTTGTTATATATCGTTATCTGTTATCGCAAGTACTCTCAAACGCCCAGCGTCCTCATATGAGGACGGTCTATATCTTCGCAACTATTATTCTGACAATTTTTTTTTAAAATTGTAATATGCTCATATAGACCATAGAGGTACGTTACTAAAACATATTTAAAAAAAAAAAAAAAAAAAATTGGCCTTTAATGGGTTAATGACGCTTACTTTAAAAACTATTTCAAGTAAATATAATTTTGTGTATATTTTCGTATATAGGGTAAAGTCGGGTGAGATGGCCACCATTTTGCATAGTAGGCGCCTGTACATTTTTGGTGAGGGTTAGGTTTTACAAAATATTTTTTTGTCATTGCTGACCTGTCACCCATACTGGTAGGTAAATAAATACGGTGAAAATACTTTTCTTTTTTTTTTGTTATTATTTATAAAAATTAGCTGTATATGGCCATCTATTCCCGTTCAATGGAGTCAGTTGGCCAATGCAATAAGGAAGAGATGGCCACAATATAAAAATGAAAATAAAACAGAAAAACGTAAAAATAACACACTATTTATTCGAACAAAATTAAAAAAAATGTCCTTAACAAATATTTTGCTTCTTTTTAAATGCAGTTTTACCGCAATTTTGGCAAGTGTTTAAATAGGAAGAGCAATTTTCATGAAATCACTTCTGGCATATTACGCATTGCAACCAATCTTCTTTTTTCCTGGTGTTGTTATAGCTTTCTCCGCATTCTACACATTCAGTTTCATCCACCTCAGAAAGGGCATCACTTTCCTCTTCATATTGAACTTCTATATCCTCCTCATCATCAGAACTTGGCGAAGGTGAACGTTTCCTTTTTTGGCCAATTGTTTGTTTTTTAATTTTCGTTTTCGGGGTGTCCTTTTTAGTTTGTTTAGCTTTTTTTACGGACCTTTCTTTCACAATCGCAATGTGGTCAGGAGAAGTTAATAGGGCAGCAACGGTCTTTGCTCGTTTTTTTTTCGCAGAAACAACTAATTTGGGCGTGGGATTAATATGATCTAAAAGTTTTCCAGGTGTCAAATCTGAAACAGATGTCCCTTCCACTGGAGTAATACATCGAGGTTCTGTATCAGCATGGCTACAGGATGGCATCGAATCATCCACCATAATGATTGGGCGTCTATCTTTTTGTGTTGCTTCAGCGTTCCTCTCATGAGAGTTCGACTGTTGAGTGCGTTACTTGTGTGAGAGTTCTCTGGTCTTCTCTGGTATCGCTGTTTACTATTTGATCAGAAACTGTGTAAGCATGATCGGGTATGGAATCAGGATTCCAGGGAAATATGCCAGTTGCTCTGAAACCGGACATTGCATTTCCAGCGGTCGCTGACTTTTCCCAGCTTTTCGTTAAAAGTTCACCAAATTGGAGTCGCCCTAGTTTTCTTCCGGGGTGACTCTGCATCCATTCTCTGCAAGCTTGATAGTAAAAGGACTTAAGAGACTTAAAAAATGCCCTATCGAGTGGTTGCAAATAATGGGTAGTATGCGGAGGTAGGCACAATAAAACAACATTTTTTGCTTCAGCGGTTTCTAGAAGTTCAACACAAGAACAATGAGATGCATGCCCGTCAAGAATTAGTAATGTCTTCCCTTCGCCTTTACGTGGCAAAAAGTGGTTTTTAAACCAATTCAAAAAAATTGTTGGTAACATAGGCTGATTTTTGAGACATCACAATATGTGAACCAGGCGGCATTGAATCAGTCCACTCGGTTTTTAAATTCTTGCCTTTAAATATACAGACGTGCGGTAGAAAAAAACCCTCAGCATTACAGCAAGCTATGCACGAGATTGTCTCACCCTTTCCCCTGATGTCCTTTGCTCCTTTTTTGGCTAAAACATGGCCAGGTTTATTATTTAATTGAAGGCCTGTTTCATCGACATTATAGATGCATCCAGGTTTGTCGAAAAGCTCATTTTGTTCCAGTGTTTCTTGCAGAAGTTTAAAATAATTTCTTGCAGAAGTTTAAAATAATTTCCCACGTCTAAACGGTTCATACCCTCAGCTCGCCCTAGAGATACACCCTCAGCCTTGCGAATAGCAAGTCGGGATGTCTTCTCAAAAAAGACCTACTCCAATCGGAACCGGCATATTCCTTTTCTTTATTGAATTTGTGATTGATTTGTAGCCTTTCTGCGAAATTATAGGCAAGCTTTCGAACATCTGGTACCGTAATAGGAAAACCATATTTTTGTGCCTTTTTAATATGTAGCACCAATTTATTTTCATTTGCCTCCCCCAACATGCTACCCGGTCCCATTCTACCAGTCGTCGACACATGGTTTTTTATTTTCCTTTCAAGAGTTTTCCTAGGAATGCCATAATTTTGTGAAGCGCCGTTTACAGAAGAACCGTTTCTGACAGCTTCAATTGCTCGCTGCAGATTTTCTTCAGTATAATTTCCACGAGTTGAGTTCTTTCTTTTATACTTCGTTGGCATTTTCCGCAGCACAGTGGAAATGACGTCAAACTGTAAAGAAACAGACGTAAAAATATATGACCATCTATCCCTACTATTTGGTGGCCATCTCTCCCGAATGCTAGGGAGAGATGACCAACGTGACAAACAAAACCCACTGCATATTTTTAACTGTTACTTGAGGTTAGAATTATCTAATGAACATTGTACTCACGTAATATGTTGAAACCGGCAGTAAATTTCCTCCCAAACGTTCACAGTAAGAAGTAGCACAAAACTATTATAAAATTTTATAAGGGCGTGATATTGTTATTATTTTTTGGGCGCTTTAATGTGACCTCGACGTAAATGAAAACACACTGGCCGCGCTCACATATGACCATTTATTGCCGGAGAGGGCAGGCAGCGCCATCGCACGCTCCGTTAGTTAAGTTTTGGCTGTTGGCCATCTCTCCCGACTGGCCATCTCACCCGACTTTACCCTATGTGTATTATTATTATCATTATTGTGACATGTTCTATGCCTTTTTGGATTTTTCAGAACAAATAAAGAAGACTACTACTACTACTACTATAAATGACATGTGCATGAAGTGGTTTTAAAACAATTTGTAGTTCTTAATACTTTAAATCGAGCGTCTTGTAAAAATCCAGGAGATCTTAAATTAATCTAGGAACTAACACTTTTTGTTAACTTTTCTGCAAACAGCCTCCTTTTATTGTATTTTGTGTATTCTACTGTGAACCACATTTATATTTCTGGACAGAAAGCGTCCGTCTTGGGACGACACAGCCCACGTTTTTGCTCCTTGGTTATGATATTGATTATCTAACTTTTTGTAGTCAGATTTCTTACAAGTTGAAAAAGCTTCATCGTATGTTGGGAGTTATGGGGTTGTTACATCGCCAGATAATATACGGTTTGCGGATTTCCACAAGCTTAAACCACAATACCAGGTGCAACAGACTTGAAAAACGAACTGCATTGATTTAGCAGTTATACGACAACATAACGGTTGCTATAAATTATGTTTGGGATGCAAACGTCAGGATGTATAATGCACGCGGTGTTGCAAACATTACACTGCATATTCTGCATAAAATTAACGTTAACTTTACAGTAAATGTCCAATTAATAAGCTAGTGGCGTTGATAATTTAGATAATTAGCATAAACATGTAAAAAATTAATATTTTTAATTCAACACATAATTACATGCAGAACTGTGCAGCGTGCCATACATCTGTTGTATGATATAAATTATTACGAATTAGGTATGAGTCGTTTGACTTTTTCAAATAAATAACTTTTAGTCTCGCACATTAATCCTTATCTTTTCTTTAAGCGATGATTTATTTGTGTAATTTTATTCCTAGAACATAAAAATAAGGCGCGCCCATGCGGAACCCACAAAAGATAGTGCAACAGTAAATCACTAACAAGAGAATGAACTACTGTTGCTAGGTTTTCTTTAGCTGTGTAGTGTTGATTTCTATTTAAACTGTGTACATAGTTCCCAGCAAAATAATATAAATCGTAAACGCAACTATCATGTGCAAATGCCTAATTTTTTTTGTTTTTATTGAAATAAACTGCGGGATCTCTCTCGTCCCAAAACTTCAACTCCCAATGCACTGCCAAATACTCCGAAGTATCTAAGAACATTTCAGTCTTGCATTGTCAGAATACACCCGCATTTACGCAACAATAACCTGTGTTCTACACAGGCGATGCTCGTATACAATTATTGCTTAAGAAAGCGGAAAATTTTATAGGCGCAAACGAGCAGTTTGTGAATTAATTACAGAGAAACGTAGGCTTAGTTCTCGCGCATAAAGGACGCTTTAAGTAGATTCTTGCTCGAGTTGTCGAAGTTGGAGGAATTTGTTGTTTGTCTATGGTGGATAAAATGTCATTGAAACACACGCGAGGCGTTTCGAAGACAAAAGAAGAAATAGACAAGTAAATTAAATACAGTAAAGTTTGATTGCACTTTATGCTCAAACAAAAAGAAACTAAAGTAAATTTAAAAATGTTTATCTAACGTTTATAGGCAACTCATTTACAAGCATAATTAAGTTTAATTTAAAATCGGTTACTACTGATGGGGACCAGAATCTTAAATGAACGGTAAATTTCAAAAAAGTAATGATATACATGACGTATTTAAAAATCTAAAGCTGGCGTCAATTTTAAAAACACCCAGGAACGAAAATAATATTTGGAAGCGCTCCAGAGGTAGCCTAGATAAAGGTCTTTTCTAATGTCGAATTGCTTATAATTTTATCATGATTAGAAACGGATATATTAATTTTTAAATCAATGTTTCTTACGATATAATGTGACAAAGGGTAAAAATAGTGTTTTAAATAAATACAAACAACTTGAAAACAGTCATAACTAAGCTCATACAAAAGTTACTGAGAATAATTTGAGGATACTGAAAGTGTAATAATATACAGGGTGTTGTATTTAAAAATCCAAACTTGGTACCAATCGTGAAGACCCTGTGTGTGACAAAAAAATCGAATAGTTTTAAAGGTAGCCTTAATAGATCCCTTTCCAATGTTGTATATTCTATAATTTTATTGCAATTTAGACCTGAGATATGAATTTTTAAATCACAATTCTAATACTTTTAGAGAATTTGGTGAAGGTGCCGGGTATTAATGGTATATTTTACAACAATGATGAAAGTCTAGTTTTTTTCGTGAGGTGAGATTTATTCACGAGCCGCAAAGCGACGAGCGAGCAAATTTTACGAACGATAAAAGCTGATTTCATCTCGAGTCGTAAATGCAATTTTTTCTACGAAATTAAAATTATATTCTAGAACGAACGTTAATGTAAACGAACGAAATGACAATAATTACTATGTATGAAGTACTAATTAATGATTTCATTTCCATAGCGAAACCACCACACTGACATTGACATAAATAAAATTACATATAACCTGCAAACGAAATATATTTAATATTAATTTGTGTACCATTCTTGGTTACAATTTTATTTATGTTAATATCAATGTGGTGGTGTCGCTATGGAAATGAAATGATTAATAAATACTTTATACATAATAATTTGGTTCTTTTACATTAACTTTCGTTCTACAGGGTGGTCAACTTTTTTGTAGCAGGACTTTAACAGTCAATACAAAAACTCGTTTTAAAGCGAATATTCCATATCAACATGGGTTCCATAAACGCTTCATTTTAAAGATACAGCGTTGAAATTTTCGAAAAAATAACGATAATTTTTAACCGTTTCTCAACCAGTAGATATATTTAAGCCAAATTTGGTATACAGCCCCACCTTACAGGATGCCACCCTCGGTGAGAATGTCAACCCCCACAAGCAACCAGTGGCGGAGTTGTGGGGGTTCAGTTTCAATAATTTTTATAAAAAACTAGTACGGCCCAGTTCAAAATAAAACTCGAATTTGTTTTTGGGTAGAGCATTTTATTGTAAACAAAAAGTGTCTTCTGACTTCTCTTCGTATCTGCCACCGTTTGGCGCGACATTTGATTTATTTTACTATTTTCTCGAAAAATTTGCTCATAAGTTTGATCTAAAAATATCGCAAAAAGCAGAAAATTGCAAATGCTGATTAATCGTTAATTTAGCGAAACTTCTTTCCTCATTATTAGTATGCTCTGTTATTAAAAACTGCAAAAATTGTTAATTACTTCTTTATTTCGAATATTAGCGATATTTTTAAATCGAACTTAGCAAATTTTTCACGAAAATAGTAAAATAAATCAAATTTCGCGCCAAACGGTGGCAGATACGAAGAAAATTCAAGAGTTACTTTTTGTTTACAATAAAATTCTCTACTTAAAAACCAATTCGAGTTTGATTTTGAACAGGGCCGTACTAGTTTTTTATAAAGTTTGTTGTAACAGAACCACCATAACTCCGCCACTGGTTGCTTGTGGGGGTTGACATTCTCACTGAATGTGGTAACCTCTAAGGTGGGGCTGTATACCAAATTTGGTTTAAATATATCTACTGGTTGAGAAACAGTTAAACATTATCGATATTTTTTCGAATTTTTAAAATAAAGCGTTTTTGGTCCCATGGTAATATGAAATATTCGCTTTAAACTAAGTTTTTGTATCGCCTGTTAAGGTCCTGCTACAAAAAAGTGGACCACCCTGTATAATATAATTTTAATTTTGTAGAAAAATAGCATTTACGACTCGAGATGAAATCAGTTTTTTTCGTACGTGAGATTTGAATAAATCTCACCTCACGAAAAAAACTGGACTTTCATCACTTGTAAGATTCTAAAGCCGTAGGTATAGTTTAATATTTTTTTTTTGTCAGAGATTTGAATTATTAAATAATTTTTATACATTTAAGTAAATAACTTATCTATCATTTATGTACAATAAAAACTTTTCCAAACGATTTTGGCAATAAAAAAGTACGCAAAGTTTTATCATTACCTATCATTTATGGAACTAAGGTTTTATTTTTATTTTTATTAAATTTATCATGTTATATTTTCCTATACAAACGTTTTAAAATTTCCAGTTTTTGAACATGGCTCTCGATATTGCATTATTGTGTGTTCAAGTGAAATTTATTTTGAGCGAAAACGCGTAGTCATATCGACCTATCCGGAATATAATTATTTTCGGATAATATCCCGGATAAATTTAATAAAATCTTCCTTGTTAAAATTTCAAAGAAATAAGCTTTTATTGGAAAGTTTAAACTCGATTACGCTGGACACTGATGATTCACTTCCACGAACTTTCCACTCGTTCTTAAAAGCAAAATTCTGAAATGTACAATGATATTGATTGTGTACAACGAAGATTTATGGGACTTAGTTTTGGGAACGAATTTAATTGTTGGTTAATTTATGAGCCCGCCAAAAACGTAGCGTAATAAAACCAATAAACTGCTTTTGTGAGGAAGAAAGTCAATTAGATGCAAATAAAGTACAAACGCGACCCAATTTTGATAAACCAGCGACAAAAAATGATGAGAAAAGCGATTCCAACCGACATTACCATAAGAATTTGCGGAACAATTAATCATTTTAAATGAAGTGTTAGTTTCTAATTGTATTGTGTTTCGTTTGTATTTAGTTTGTAACTTTAGCAGTTGATATTGGGCCATAAAAGCTCCTAAGCATAGTATTAATGTGTACTTCTGAGTTTCAACACTAAAAGGAACAATTTCAATACCACTTACGGGAAACAGTGAAATGTTAGCAGTAAGGTGACATTGCCATTTTAGAGCGCAGAACAAAGTAATACACAAAATATTAAACGTAATAGTAGGTACAGTTTTGTGTGCTACCAATGGTAGTTTTTGTTTTTAATTACAACCTTTCTTATTAAAACTTTTTTCAGAGCTTAGAAAAGTACAGAGTTTACTAATAATTTATTTAGTTAACTTAAGCCCTTCGTAGAGCTTAACTATAGCAAAGAAAATGTAAAAATCTTGCTTTAAAATGGTTCTACAGGGTGTTTCTTAAATATTGCGAAAAAATTCGGGTGGTGATTCCTTATCGACAATTAAGGGGCGTCTTTCATATAAAAAAATTTCTTTAAACGTCTCCTTTCGGAGTTACACCCCCCTAGAGTGGAACGGTAAAATTAGGTTTCTAATTTATTTCTCAAATTTGTATAAATGTAGGATAATGATTTTTGGTAGATGTTTAATTCTTATTAAAAGGTTTCCCTTAGTAATATATTCAATCATCTAAAACCTTCACAGGGGGCTGAAAAGTGCGACCCCTGTTGGTTTTTTGATCAGAACTTTTTGGTGAATTTAAATTTTGCAATTTAAAAATTTTGTTTTGAAATCTTGATTTGTTTAAAAACTTTTTTTATTCTTTAGTTTTTCTTGTAAAACTTACAGTTTTTAAGTAAAAAATAAAATAAATAAACATGAACCATCAAATATTCCAATATAAAACGATTCATTTTGGTGGTTTCCATGGTTTGTTTATGTTCATTATTGGGTAAATTTGACGGGAGTTTTGGTGTTGTCGCCGCGTAAACGTCAAAACAAATTACACCCGTTAATTAAGCAAACCATGGTAACCACCAAAATCGGTTTATATTGGAATATTTGATGGTTTATGTTTACTTATTTAATTTTTACTCAAAAAATATAGGTTTTACGAAAAAAACTAAGGAATAAAAAGAGTTTCTAAATAAATCAAGATTTAAAAAAATATGTTTTTAATTGCAAAATTGTAAGCCACCAAAAACTTTTGATAAAAAAAAACAACAGAAGTCGCACTTTTCAGCCCCCTGTGAAGGTGGGAGATGATTGAAAATATTACTAAGGGAAACCTTTTAATAAGTATGAATTATCTACCAAAGATCATTCTTCTACATTTATTCAAATTTGAGAAATAAAATAGAAACCTAATTTTACACTCCCCTTTAGGGAGGTGTAACTCCGAAAGAAGGCGTCTAAGAAAAAAAATTTATATGAAAGACCCCCCTTAATTTTAGATAAGGAATCATCTCCCAAATTTTTTCGCAATATTTAAGAAACACCCTCTATATCTTCCAAATTACAAGGAGAACAAGTCAGTCTTGATACAATTATTAAGAATTAATAAATGAAAGGACGTTTCGTTTTACATGATATGTTTGGTAAAATAACTTCACCAATCACTCGATAAATGATACTTCTTCTGTAAGCTCTATAACGTACAAAATTAAATTTCAAAGTTTGCCGTCGAAAGATTACGTTTGGGAACTAAAGGGCGCTTTACAGACGTGTCAATAAAGATATAGAAGGGCAAATAACACTTTAACAAACAGTTCCTATCTACCATCCATCAAGTATTGTCATTTCAGCACCCACACTTCTTAAAATAAACGTCTGTCGACTATTACAATGTTCATCACATCTCAAACAGCAAACAACTCACTATGTATGCAAAATCTAGCGATGACTGAACTAACACGCGACTCAAACTCCATTCAAATCAAATTGACTGGAAGATTTGATTAAATTTGCTTTGGTATCTGGTGTAAAGTACACGTAGATTTTAAACGCTGATAAAGTTGAAAGCCCGCAAGATTTAATTGATGTGGAGTTTGGGTTTTTGTTGATTGTTTAATAATGTCGAGAAAACGTGTCTTTCAGCAACGGAAATAGCGGACAGTTTGATAAAGCTTTGTGTAGTGTTCGTTATAAAAGATTTTCGGATATATCCTGTCTTCATTTTCAATATGTCGATACCAAATGTTACTGTTGCGATGAGACCCATAAGCCAATATATTTCTATAACTGTTGACACTAACCAACTCTTTCCTGACGCGTATTCAAACAAAAATAGATTGATCAGTACTACAATAAAGTAAAACTTAATGTGAAAATTTCCTTCACCTGTCAAATTTGCGTTTTCAACCATCACTAATCTTAAATCTTGCAGAGACTACCAATAGGAGCATTATTACACGGTAATAAATTTACATGTCAGATGTTGATCCTCCTGTCAAATTTGCGTTTTCGACCAATAAACATAATCATACCCTGATAATTTACTTTTCGCAATTAACAGATTTTCATGCGTTTATTGGTCGTTCCTAAGAAATCTGAGTTTGTGATTGGTCGAAAATATAACAACTTTGGAGAGGGAATTAAATATTTTGGTCTTGATAATTTTTTGACGAATTTCGGCGACCAGTAGCGTTACTTTAATATAGATTAAACCACACCCCTTACACACCACTCTGACAGTACTTGTAAAATTTGACATAACGTACATTTAACTTGACAGGTAGGTTAGGTGAAGGAAATTTTCTGACAAAATATAACTCGTGCATTGCAAATAATCTATAATTATTTTTGAAAAATCTTTACTCATGCAAGTTGAATCACAAACATCACTCGTGTCTCTTCAGCTCAACTTGCATTCGGGCATATTAACCAAAAATTATCGATAATTTTTAATGCACTTGCAAGTGTAAAGTAAAAATCTAAAACACATGTCCTTAAAGATTGTTTTATGTAAATAAAAATATATTTTAAAATTTGTAGTTCTTTATAGGATTATCCAATGATCATAACCGTATTTTAAGGATATCCTACATAAAAATAAATTTGTTATTAACCTTAAACAGTAGGTAGCCCCAAGGGGTTTTTGATTTATAAATTACTAATGTAAAAATTAAAATTCCTTTTGAAATATGCAAGAACAAGCACAGATGTTCAACAGCCATTATACTTAACGTCTAAACAATGCGTCTAAGAACTCTGCACTATAATTGAAAAATTAAAAAATCATCACTTCTGCGCAACTGGTTGAAACGGCTGAAAAGTATGAGGTAATTTCTTTTTAAGAGTGCTTCCATTAAGAAAAACAAATTAGGAAAAACGAAAATTAACATGGAGCTTTCGGTGCAAAAAAATCTTGAAGCAAGTGGATGGAAAAGTGTACTACACATTTTATTTTAATTGAATGCTCTTTACATATGCAAATGTTTTAGTTTGAGTTATAAAATCACGAAATTATTTTGAAGTATTCTGTAATATAAACAGTAAAAAAATATTATCAGACTGAAGTAGATAATAGTTTCACAGGGCCTATCACAGAGGGGGGAGACGGGACTAATTCCCGGGGCCCGGTGTTGCAAAGGGGGTCCGGATTCGAGCTAATACACAATGTTTTGTTTACAAATACTGTTAAAATTTATAAGAACAGCGACGAATATAATATAATTTTTTGAAGCGCTATTTCTTAATATTTGAAAATCTTTTGGAGTAATACGTTTCTTCTCGCTCCTTTTGATGATAACACCGGTAAGGATGGAAGGCATTGAAAAGTTTAACTGAGGGCGGCACATACCCTCGCGACGGCCCTGAAAACATTATTTATTATCTTAATCACTATTTATGTACAATGGAATATTATTTTGTTTTCTTTAGTAATAACAGATTATTATTATTAACGAATATTGAATAAAATTTAATGCATATAAAATTAATATGGAACATTATCATCATAAATCTGCATCTTAGAAGAGAAAATAAAAAAAAGATGTTGCCAAAGCCGAAGAACTCTAGACACTTGGGTTATTATTATACAATATAGAACATTTTTCTTTGAATTTTTTTTCGTATTTTTAATACAGAATTATATTGTTTAAATCAAAATGCGAGTCTTAAATTTATACCTTTGTTAAAGGTAAGGGGGGCGCGTTGTCTAATGCTTCCCCGGGGGCCCGAATTTTCTGTGAACGGCCCTGTAATTTCATCAACAATTATACCACTAAAAACTTTTTTAATTGAAAAGCTAATGCTTCAAATTATAAATTGAATTTCCTGTTATTAGGGTTGGCATAATAACTTTAACATATTTGTTTTTGAATTCCCATTACTTGGACACACTCAAGCTAAATTTAACATCTTAAATATCTTTAACTCGTGAATTGTAAATATTATTGGGATTTGCAATTTTTTAAACTACCAACTGTTAGCTTGGCTCAACACTTTAAATCACATAAAAAGTAAGTTTACACCTATTTAAAGCTTCATTTTTAAAACTGAACTGTTGCAGTATAACTACTTTACATACTATAAAACTGCACATTAATAAAATTTACGGTAGCTAGCTCAGATAGATTGTTCAGTGCATGTTTTAAAGGATTAACATCATCTTAAAATTAAAGAATGATTAAGTGGTTGCCTTACTAGGTTAAAACAATATTTCTGTTTAGTAAATGTAGTCTTTGTTTTTTTGATTTTTGTAACTTTTTTTAAATAAGAGTTTTGAAACCTGTGTTAACTTATTTCAATGATCCAAACCGTATTGTACAGCAAGAACTACCAGATGATTAAAACTATACACAAAAGTTTGTTTTCAGTTGGGGCAGAAAGCGAAAAGGTTCGTTTTGATGAAAAGTAAAAAAAAAATTTCCAAGTTTCCAAAAGTTTTTAAGTGGCGAACTGTCAACAACTGCGAGATCAAGGGGTGAACAAACCATTTATGGACAGAAGGGATTTCGTTCACAGAAAAAATATGTCTGATCAGCTGGAGTTCACAAGCGAACTTAATCCATCGACGAATTCAATATAACTCGCGATTTATAATTGAATTTGTTGTCGAAATATAAATCAAATGACCACTGTGACATGTTTACTGGTAGATTGATAAACAAAACATAATTGGATGAAATTTAATCAATCAATGGTTAATTAAAATCATTTACTGGCATAATTTCTGAAATTAGTAAAATATTGTTTGTTTTGAAGCCATTTATACAGGGTGGACCAAATCGCTTGTTTACGAATTCATGGCAAACTTTGTAAACTTTACACAGAATTAGCCATATCTAGGTTATTTTTTTGCAACATATATAAAACTATACATTTTTGAAAAGCTAAAAAATGCTCTTTCATATAAAGTTATGGTCAACTACGGTTTCCATAAAAACAAGTTTACATCATACATCGAAAATCAAGATCTATAAAAAAAATTAATTTCGTTTTTAAATTAAGCATTGAAATTTTATTAAAAAATCTTAATGAGATTTTGTTCTGTTTTAATAAATAAAGAAGTTATAGTAAATTTTCAAAAATGATGTAATTTCATTTATTGTCTATAGTGCCAAAATGGAAAGCGATATAAAAAATCTGATTACACAAGCGTTCTTTTCTCATAAAAATAGCCAAAGCGATCGATATAAGAAGCCAACTATTACGATGGAGATACCTCGCAAAACATTCGAATTTGGTCCATCCTATACAGTGTGTACAAAAAGTAACGCAACGGATCAATATCTCGTCTTGTGACAACTATACAAAAAATTGATTCATCTAAAAGTTGTTTGTGGTCATTTACTCCATAACCTTAAATTATATTCATTTATACATAGTTTTTGTTTCTGGGCACCGATATGTTACTTTGTTTTTTAAAATAAAAAATCCAGTATACTCTATGACTTTTAGTTGTAAAATTGAATTTTCTTTTAAATTATATAGGTTTTATGTACCTATCTAAAATCAGTGGTTCTTAAGTTATTTAAGTTTTTATAAAAATATTGAAAGAAACAGGCGCCTAAAAAGTAATGATATTTCACAACTTTGTTATGTCAGAACGAATTCCTTTGAAAAGTTGTAGGACAACAGTGTCATAGTGATTTTTGACTATTTCATCATTGAGCCGTATGGATTATGGCTAACGCCGATGCGTTGATTTCAAATCCGTTTATTGAGGTGGATCGGTTCTCTTCCTCTGATTTTCAAGCTTGTTGGTCCTGGCTGCCTCCATTATTTTCTTCCATTCCTATCTTTGCATTTCGATTTTCAGTCATTTATTCCCAATGCCTTTGTGCCTTGCTCCATGGCGTTTCTTTATCTTTTTCTTGGTCTTCCCTTGTTTCTGGGCCAAATAGGGATCCATTGTGTTACCCTTCTTATCATTGCGGTTGGTTTTCTTCTCATGATGTGTCCAGCCCATCGTAGTCGTTGTTTTTTAATGTGTCGATTGATATTTTCTCCTCCGAGTTCCTCCTCTATTGCTTTGTTCCTTCTCAGTCTTACTTCTCCATCTCTTGTTACGTTAGGGTTAGGACCTAGTATTGCTCTCATTACTTTTCTCTCCACTATTTTTAGGTCATCCTTTCTTATTTATTGTTATTGTTTCCATAGCATATGTTATGACGGGTCTTATCAGGGTTTTGTCTATTTTTATTTTTAGTAGGGTTTTGTTTTTGCCGTAAGCTTAATTTCCTTTCAGAATTCTCTTCTTCACTCTTCCTTCTAGCTTGTCCTACTGTCACGCCCAAGTAGTTAAAAGTATTGACTTCTTCGAAGGTATATTCTTTTGTTTGTAGATCGATCTGTGCGCCCCATATTTTTTTCTTCCTATCTTCATATATTTTGTATTTTCTTCATTTATTTCCAGACCCAGTTTTAAAATAATACACAGGGTGTTCGTTATGTCCGGCCTTCAAACACGAACGACGTTTTTTTAAAGAAACACCCTATATATTGTTACGCTAATATTTTATCTAATTAATATTATTTAAATTGATGTATTAAAGTTTATTAAACCCCGTTAAAAAGTATTATGTTTCAGACTGCAAACTTAACAGTATTCAAACATCGTATGTTCGTATGTTGTAAGTGCACAATAAGCGAATTCTGTTAAGTTACGTACCATGCGTTTCCTGTTAAAATGTCATTATTGCTAAGCCAGGGTATTTCGTGTAATAATCTTTTTTAACAAGCCAGTCATCGTTTGCTTCACAATCTAGATGGCCGCGTGACCCTGGTTCAGTAATGTTCAATCCAAATCAATATAAGATTCTTCAAGTGATTGTGTAAATGTTCATCATGGTTTTTGGTAATAAATATGCTCCTCAAGTTCCCCAGCTACGACCCCCAAAGTGCACGATGGCTTTAAGAATAAATCCTTTAAAGCTAACGTGACAATATTTTTACATTTACTTATTGATAATGCAATTATCTTCAAAAACTATTAAAGGTCAATTATGTCTAAAATCAGTATTTCTCGAGTTATTGTGGTTTTCTTGATAATTTACGAATACAAACAATATTTAATAGCATTAAACTAGTAGGCTTTGGAAATATCTCGAAAATTTGTTTTAAATGTCAAATGCAACTCTTATTTTCATCGTTTGACTGTATTTTGCGTTGTGTTTTTAATAAAGTTAAAAAAAAATACAAACTTTTTGTTTTATGGAAAAGGCCATGAAAATTATTTATTTATGTGACAAGTACGAAAAAAACAACTAGAAAATCGTTTATTGTACTCGTATATTTTAATGAACATAATACTAATCAAAAAAAGTCATGTTACTGAAAATCTTCTCACTGTGTATTATAGCTACAGATTGATAATAGAGGAGTTATTTTCCTCAAAAAAAATTTTTGTTTTTCTAGTAACTATAGATCATTCAAAGCAATAGCCCTTTAATCAAAAATATAAAAGTATCCAACAACTTTTTTGTTGGCTTTTTGACACCATAAAAAAGTCCAATCAGAAAAAACAAAAAATTTGGTAAATTTTTACTTTTTTGTTACTAAATGTGTACTCAAAAGTCGGCTAAGTACGTACTATATATGAGCGGTTTATTTTGAATATCGAAAGAAAATGTCAGGTCCACAAAATAGGTTAAGCATTTAAATCAGTTTGAACTGTAGGGGTTAAATACACAGGCGATTTTTTGCAGCATTTATCCTTGCCTGAACTTCCTACTAGATTATACAACAAGAATTTCGTTTTCGTTAATAATACATTGCAATAATAGCAGACTGAGGCATTCTACGGCTGTGCTCTCCTAGAATTAATTTCCTATTTTGTGTCTTCCTGGAATTTATACGTTTAGTTGGCGTCTATGTGTGTAATCGTCTTTCGAGATCACCGTAGCTAAACGTAATTAAATCTGTTATTCCACAGTAACCAATTAATTACCCGAACCTAGCCGCCTTGATACCGTGCTGCCGAATCGTTTTAACAACTTTGTTAGCTACGATGGCCATGTTCTGTCGGCCGTTTGTTTAAATTACACCCGATCAGGCTATAAGATTTGGGATGCCATTTTGGCACGTCGGTTTCCGCCTTTTTGTCTCGATCACAAAATCGGATTGACTTGATCCGGTGCGTGAGGGCGCGCCGTTTTAAATATAATTTTGCCAAACTCTTCAAAACATTTTCATGTCGTGTCTGGAACGATGAGAGTTGAACGTGTTTATAATATCGTGATAAGGATTTGATGTGAGTTGAACACGAAATTAACAACCGTGAAATGATTTTAGCAAACGTTAAACAATGAATGTTCGGGCTATTTGGTTGCTTGATAAAAGGCGCAGGGATCGCTTGAATATTAAATTTGACCTTAAAACTTTGGTGTAATAATCAAAAGTTTGTGGTGTTCAATACAAACAATTATTTTTAAATTAGGTTTTCGTAGTAGCTTTTCTTTATTTAACTACAGAAATCGTAAAATTTCTTTGGCAAAGCTATAAATACCTAGGAGTGCACCTTCATGAGAAGATCGACAGGGTTTTTATTCTTGGATTTGTTTTGGATTTTTGGTTGGTTTCTCAGTCGAACTATGGTTCGGTACATATTCTTTTAAATTTATTTTTATATTTCTGTAATTCCTCGCAATATGTGGCCTTCTCTCGGGATGTGTATTTATTTACAAAACGAACGTCCTCTGCGAACTGTTCATTATGTCCCGAGAAATATTAACTTTAGACATAGGACATAGGTACTAAATATTTTTTATCAGCAAATAATGTATCTAAAAGAAAACGTACAAATAGGTATACAGGGTAGAGGGTGTTCAATTTGAAATAGTACAGTTGCATATTGATTCTCGAAAACTAAATACTCTGTGCATTTAAAAAATAATTGTAGGTTATACAGCAGGGGTGGCCAAGACGTCGACCGCGGTCGACTGGTCGACCGCAATGCCTCTGGAAGTCGCCCGTGAAGCTGACTTAAAATTTTACAAATTATAGTGATAAATTCAGAATGTATTTGAATTTAAAAAATAATTCAAAATTATTTTCTGCAAATAATAGATACACATTTAAAATCCATGGCTACAAATGAAAGCTTCTGGATATTAATAAGCAGGGATAAATATCCAAATATTTGGATAGTTGTTGCATATTTCAATGCCTTTTTTGGTTCGACATATTTGTAAGATTAGCATTTTCCTGCATAAATGGGATAAAAACTAAACATAGGTCACAATTATCTGATTTACATTTGGAATTGTGTTTAAGAATTAGTTTAAGTTCATACGAGCCAAATTTTGACAATCTGGTCAAAACTCATCAAAATAAAACAATTCTATTGTCTTGGTTTTTTTTTGTGAAATTTGCTTTTAATTTATTTTAATACACTTAATTGTAAAACAATAATTTTTTTTTGTTCCTGTATTTTCTTGAACTTTTTAAAGTTCAGAAGTCAGAACCAGTGCTAGAAAATAGTTATTTATAGGTAATTTTATACTTAGTAGTCATGGTAAAATGTCTTCACCAGTTTGTGTCTTCTAGAAAAAAAAATCATCATTTCGTAAGTATTTAAAATTTCATAAAAAAAAGACACAGTTCATAAGTATCTTCTAAAAAAAGTCATCGATTTGTAAATACTTAAAAAGGCCTTAGAAAACATCAATTCGTAAGTATCTTACAAAAAACGTAGTCGCCCGCGGGTAAATTTTCTCTCAAAAGTCGCCCCTAACGTCTAAAAGGTTGGCCACCCCTGTTATACAGGGTGAGTCACGACGGACGCGTCGGAGTTTTATGGCGAAACGGTTTATATTTTCCAATTTCTGTCGCTGTTAGATTATGTAAGTCAATAAGGGCTACATTTTAAAAATATTTTTAAACATACAGGGTGCTCGAAAAAAGAGTGCCATATCAAAGTTATACTTTTTCTTAAGGAACACCCTATATATTTTTACATTTTTGGATTCCTCTTTAAATTTAATTCAAAAAATGTTTAAGGTCATTTGGGTCTAAAATCAACCGTTCTCGTGAAAATTGCATTTTCATGAAAATACAGTATTTTCAAAAATTTTCAACATTTGAAAACTTTGACAAGTCTGAAGAAATTCGCTTGGAGATAAGATTGACAATAGATTATGTAACACTTTGCACCACCTACATTTTTAAAATATTATACAGGGCGTTTTTTACGCTTGGTCAAACTTGTGAAAATTTAAACATCGATAACTCATTTTTTTTTAATACAACACCCTATATTTTTTTACACCGTCTTATAGAAAATTTAATTCTCTTTCGAAAACATTAAGGCTGTTTTTCACCTCAAATTGATATTTTCCGAGATATCGCGATTTTATTGTTAATTATTAGGGCAAAGTAATATTTTCAAGTAGGCTATGAAGGTAGACAGCGGTAATTTGAAACAATTGAAAGAAAAAACAAGACACTTATAATTTTATCGTTTGACTACACACTTTTGACATATTTTTATAGGAAAGTTGTAGTTTTACCATGCTTACGTTTAAATAGAGGTTTCTTAAACTTAAAATTATTTATGCATTTATTTATTGGACCAGTGTTATAAGATAATTACTAAATCCTATAAACCATTTTTTGTCTGTTTACGATACGATACTACGACACTCTACCGAAAACAGTACCAACCATGTTTTTTTTTTAAATGCAAAATTAGACAAGTCGGTATTACTTTTTTTTTAAATCAGCGTTCCGTTCTCGTACCTAATACATTATCAATCGGTTTTTAGGACTTGGCAAACGATCAAACTCACTTATATGAAAAATATTGTGGCCCTGATGAGAAACCTATACAGGGTGTGTAAAAATTGGCGGAAGCGCTACACGTGGCGATGTTCTTCGTAAAATTCTAAGTCGAAAATCTTGATACAAAAATGTTGTACCATGATTCCTATGACCTCAGGAACTATTTAAAGAAAAAAAAAATTGGCAACATTGCATACATTGATTTGCGTTTGAACATTTTTTTATCAGCAATTTTTACTTAGGTATTAACTATTTTTGTTCCAACTGAAAGCCTTTAGTTCGTAAACATAGCTGCAAACTTTTGGATATCGTAAAACACAAACTGGAAATAATTACGAGAAAAACAGAGATGACAGCTAATGACAATGTTGCCATATGTATTATTTTCATTCAAATGATTTACATATTTTCAACACCAATTTTTGAAAGGAAGAACACAATATCTAGGAAAAAATACTATTCCAAATTTATTTTTATTCCAAATTGCAGCTTTTTCATTTGCGAGTATTAAATAATAACGCTTATTAAAGGACTAAATGTCAAAACTTTGAGGACCTCTTGCAGACACAGCAAGCATGGTACAACATTTTCGTATTAAGATTTTCGACTTAGAATTTTACGAAGAACATCGCCACGTGTAGCGCTTCCGCCAATTTTTACACACCCTGTATTTAAACGTAAAAATGGTAAATCTACAACTTTCTTATAAAAATATGTCAAAAGTGTGTAGTCAAACGATAAAATTATAAGTGTCTTGTTTTTTCTTTCAATTGTTTCAAATTACCGCTGTCTACCTTCATAGCCTACTTGAAAATATTACTTTGCCCTAATAATTAACAATAAAAACAGCCTTAATGTTTTCGAAAGAGAATTAAATTTTCTATAAGACGGTGTAAAAAAATATAGGGTGTTGTATTAAAAAAAAATGAGTTATCGATGTTTAAATTTTCACAAGTTTGACCAAGCGTAAAAAACGCCCTGTATAATATTTTAAAAATGTAGGTGGTGCAAAGTGTTACATAATCTATTGTCAATCTTATCTCCAAGCGAATTTCTTCAGACTTGTCAAAGTTTTCAAATGTTGAAAATTTTTGAAAATACTGTATTTTCATGAAAATGCAATTTTCACGAGAACGGTTGATTTTAGACGCAAACGACCTTAAACATTTTTTGAATTAAATTTAAAGAGGAATCCAAAAATGTAAAAATATATAGGGTGTTCCATAAGAAAAAGTATAACTTTGATATGGCATTCTTTTTTGGAGCACCCTGTATATTTAAAAATATTTTTAAAATGTAGCCCTTATTGACTTACACAATCTAACAGCGACAGAAATTGGAAAATATAAACCGTTTCGCCATAAAACTCCGACGCGTCCGTCGTGACTCACCCTGTATAGCTAATAAATTCCAACAACTTTTGTGGAAAAACACTTTTTTGTTACTTCCCTAATAGGTAACAAAGATAATGAATAATTTGTCTTAAAATTAGCTTAATTATTAACCCGGCGCATTCACCAGAATTTCAACTCTGAGGGGCAGAATAACGTATATTTACGGGTTTGACAATAGCAATATGTTATTGCACAACGCATATTTACGGGTTTGACAGTGAAAGGGTTAAATCAGGTAGGCCGGTCGTTGTAGTTTATGTTGTATCCATGACGACCAATCAACAAACTAAAAGTTTTGTATTGTATTCGTAGTGGCTCAACTGTATTAGTTTTAAAGTACAATTCTGATCTATGGTCGATCTATTGGTCCTGAACCCGCATTGATAATCTCTTATGTTCTTTTCGGTATAGCTGCTGAGTTTCTCTTAAGTATCTTGTAAGTTGTGTTTAGGAGAGCTATGCCTCAGTAGTTTTCGCATACTGTTCTGTCGCGGTTTTTAAGTATTGTACTAAGCATGACCCTTGCCCAGCTTTTAGGGATTTTTCTTCGAGACATATGTCTAACAATAGTTTTGTAATTTCTTCATGTAGTTCCTCACGTTCATATTCATTCATTTCTGTTGTTATTCTGTCTTCTCTCGGGCTTTTGTTATTTTTGAAGTTCCTAATTATTCTAGTTATTTCGCTTTCCGTTAGGGGTTGGACCTTTTCCTGTTCTTGCACATTCTCTGCGACTTCTAGATTTCTTCCCTTTTCCCTCTTTCGCCCAGTTCGTTTATTTCACTGTTATCACGTTGTTCATCCTTCTTTCCATTCAAAAGTTTGTCAAAGGAACTTAAGATTATACAATAAACAATAATAGCAAAGCTAAGTTACTGTCAGCGTCTAAATATTAAAAAATCTGCTATTAATTCTTGACTGTGAATCTTTGTTGAAACTAAATACTTAATGTATCTAGAGTTGGCTTATGTTAGTTATGTTATAAGACGTTAAATCTGCATTTGTCAACGGGTATGTCTTCCCGTATTTACTTGATAAGTTTGATAAATTACAGAACCAACATCAATGACCTTTTGGAACTATGTAACAAACCCTAAAGAGAAGTGCAATAGTTAAAAGTATGGTACATCATTCTGGCGCTAGTGTTTTTAAGTGTAAAGTTTAACCGTAAATTTTACTTTCCGCTGAATGAATACGCTTTTTCGGTGCAGTTTTCCATAATTTATGTAGTACGCTTTACAAACAATAAAAATGTTGTATACCTACAAAGATCTTCGTTAAATTTGTTGGAAATGAATCAGGGTTTATTCGCACTTTCGTTTGTATTTTATAGAGCAATTTTTAAATTTATTTCAGCTGCTTAAGAAAGTAATTTGCAATAACGTCGTCTTGTCAGTACTGTCTTAAACTAATAATCGGTACTATCACACATATCACAACAAAACTGGCAGTTCTACTTTCGTTACAGTTTGGAGTTAATCTAATTATCAATCGCTTAAGCATTTAATTAAAAAAGTAACCGTTTTGGCTGATCTACTATTAGTTTTTTACCGCATAAAACGCGACTTAGAGCTAGTTGTAAATGTTTAATTGGTAGTTTAACGTTATAGGACTTATAGTTGATCATGGAAAAGCTTTTTATATTATCGTCTATTAAACATTATTACTTAAATTTAGTTACTGTACGTTTCTTGAATTAGTTCACATGTTGAGCTAATCCAATAAAAAGTTAATTGTAATGTTTTTCCGGCTAGTTTTATCTCAATTTATTTATAGTAACTGTAATAATTTTGTGATGTACTCGTACCTATTACATTAAGCACAATTTGCGACTGAACCTCACAGCTTCACATTACAACAAAAAAGCCTTTTAAACCACTTTGCATACAAATTTGTTTACGTCCGACTAAATTTGCATTTTACATAACACGAATTATCCAACAATTGTTTACTTTCAGGTCTGTAACCACTGTTCAATGCCGATTTATTTAGTCGGCGATTAAAATTTCAATCATGCAGGACAATGTGAATACAATACAAAGTGTTCATTTGTAACTAAATTACAAGCTTCGTCGAAGGATAGACATGCATTTAATCATTAAATATACATAGTTACTAAAAGGATTACAGCATATGCCATTTGTCTAGCTGTACGGGGTGGACCAAATTCGAACGTTTTATGGGATTTCTTGGTTACCATAATATAATAGTTAGCGAAAATCTTATATCGGTCCCTTGGGCTATTTTTTTGCCAAAAGAATGCCTATGTTATCAGATTTTTATATCGCTTTCCATTTTGGCACTCTAGACGAAAAATAAAACTTCATTATTTTTGAAATTTACTATAACTTCTTTATTTATTTAAGTAAAACAAAATGTTATATAGGTTTTGTATTAACATTTCAAAGCCAAATTTAAAAACAAATTTAAATTTTATTTAGCGACCTTGACTTTCGAGATATGATATATTTTTTAAATGGAAACCCTAGTTGGCCATGACTTTATATAAAAAAACGTTTTTTAGCTATTCTTAAATAGATAGTTGAATATATGTGCTGCAAAAAATAACCAAGATAATGGCTAATTTTAAGAAAATTTTGCTATCAAAGTTTGCTACGGTTTCGTTAAACAGTTAAAATGTAAAAAACACGAATTTGCTTAAAAGTTTAAAAAGTTACTCCACTATAACGCTTACTTCTTTACTTATTGCAAATATCACTTATTTCCGAGATCATGGCAAACTTTGATGCTAAAATGTTTACAAAATCAGCCTATCTGTTATTTTTTGCAACACACATAAAAAATTATATATTTTTGAAAAGCTAAAAAAACGCTCTTTCATATAAGGTCATGGCCAACTGGGGTTTCTATTTAAAAGAAAAAAGTTTTCAGCATCTCAAGGTCGCTAAAAAAATTTAATTTTGTTTATAAATAAGCATTAAAATGTTAATCAAAAACCCATACAGGGTGGTGCTTTTTTCGATGCTCACCATTGCTATCTTGGAAACGGTAAGAGATACAAGGTCGGTTAAATTGGAGAAAAGTTGAACATTTTTATGGCGATTGAGAATCTGAAAAGAAATCCAGGATATTTTGATTCGTTTTTGATTTATTACAAAAAAACTGAAAAATGTGATTTTAGAAAAATATTATTATCTTCCCTACCATTTACGCTATTTCATTTAAACGTGGCAACTTTATGTTTTTGACCGTCCTGGGTTTGATGACGTCAACAGAAATTTTCTAAGCCTTCTAGATTTCAAGTTGCGATAGTCAACTTTTTTATTTCTTATGGCCACCATATTGGATTTTTACACCATCAGACAGACAAAAATATTAGCTTTTCAGATTAGTAACCAACATACCTTTTTTCTTTCAAAAAACTTATTGAAATTTTAAAATTTGTGTAAATAATTCATAAAATCGAGAATGCTCTGAAAAACAATTGAAACTATGATATAAATCAAAGTGACACAACATTTTATAGGTCTAATGATAACGAAAGTAAGATTGTTGGAAACATATTTAGAAGATATGTTAGGCGAATTGCTATTGTTAACAATTCAAAATCATCAGTAGTTTCAGCATGAAGGAGCTGGTCGTCACAACGCCCGCATTGTAAAACGATATTAATTTAGATGTACGGTTTTAAAATGCATGACTTGGTACGTTTGGTCCTGTTCATTGGCCTCCGCGATCGCCATGTTTAACGCCTGTGGATTACTTTTATGTTGTTTATGCAACCCCAACGGAAAATATTGAACTTCTTCGCCGTAAAATCAAAAATGCTTTCGACTCTATTTCGAGACACACTATCCTAAAAGCAGTGGACGAAATGAATCTGAGGACTAACCAATACATCATACATAACGGCGCGCACTTTAAACAATTTAAATAATTATTTATCTGGTGTTTTAAATTTATTGTCACTTCGTTATTTTATTAGACCTATAAAATGTTGTGTCACTTTGATTTATATTATAATTTCAATTGTTTTTCAGAGCATTTTCGATTTTATGAATTATTTACACAAATTTTAAAATTTCAACAAGTTTTTTGAAAGAAAAAAGGTATGTTGGTTACCAATCTGAAAAGCTAATTTTTTTGTCTGTCTGATGGTGTAAAAATCCAATATGGCAGCCATAAGAAATAAAAAAGTTGACTATCGCAACTTGAAATCTAGAAGGCTTAGAAAATTTCTGTTGCCTTCATCAAACCCAGGACGGTCAAAAACATAAAGTTACCAAGTTTAAATGAAATAGCGTCAATGGTAGGGAAGATAATAATATTCTTCTATATTCACATTTTTCAGTTTTTTTGTAATAAATCAAAAACGAATCAAAATATCCAGGATTTCTTTTCAGATTCTTAATCGCCATAAAAATGTGCAACTTTTCTCTAATTTAACCGACCTTGTATCTCTTACTGTTTCCAAGATAGCAATGGTGAGCATCGAAAAAAGCACCACCCTGTATAACATTTTGTTCTATTTTAATATATTTAATAAAACAAATTTTTAAAAATGATGAAATTTCATTTTTCGTCTTTAGTGCCAAAATGGAAAGCGATATAAAAAGTCTGATAACATGAGCGTTCTTATCTCAAAAAAAAAGCTTAAGAGACCGATATCAGCTTTTCGCTTACTATTACTGTAACTGAGATACCCTGTAAAACATTTGAATTTGGTCCACCCTGTATTGTGTCTGAGATCAATTATTTTATGTTACTTCAATGTTATTTCATTTACTTTTAAATGAACAATATTGCAACAAATGCGATGCATCAGTTACTTAAAACATTTAACACTTCAGAAGGGCCAAGTTATGAAGATTTCAACTTAAGAAAAACACGTTCACGTTAAAATATTAGTCATAACTTGGGTCCTACAATGCTAGCATTTGGGTTTCGTCAATCAACAAACGATTTGTTGTACATCATAAGTAGAACAAACTACTCGCACAAATTGTTTATAGGTAAGAATGACAAAGATGCAACTACAATAAAAATGGGACAGCAACAGGGAACCTAAAATCTTGAGACAGTCGCACTGATAGTTAAGATCCAACCCCCGAGAAATGTACAGCCAGTCGAAAAATAAAGGAGTTTGTTGTTAAAATTGTTGTGTTTTATTTGTTGCTTACTGTGTACTAATTGCTCTAGACCTGTGTACTACGTAAATCGTAAAACAACGTTTGAGGGTCCAACCACGTTACAAAGACGATCACGAGCCATAATTAACAACAATAAATATAAGATATAAGAGTCATAAGTACTTCCACAACAGTGCGGCCTATGTACAGTACGGTCCGTCACAGTATATTAGGTTAAATTTGCGATTACTTTCCTGAAAATTGCACAAACTCAATGAAGTAAGTATGTTTTACCACAACGTTGAAGTATTTTAAAGTTGCTTTAAAATTAAAATGAAAATTACTGCATGTATTCGTTCATACTGAAGCAAACATGATAAAAATAGTACAAAGGCCGTTTTAAAACATTTTTTTTTCTGGTTTAGAGGGCAAAGCAATTTTTTCCGGGCAAGTTTTATTTAAGAATAACTCTTGAAAATTATTTAAGAAAGAATCAACAGCGCTTCGTTTATGTGCAACATTTTCCTTTGCCTACACGAGAAGAAAGTTTTACGCTTTTTTAAAAAGTTTTTACAAGCTTTTTCAAATATAATTATTATTAATATACAGAAGACTGGCTCATGAACATATTGTATAAACTATAAAGGATTTGCTTGGCGATTCTTTTAAGTTTTCGCAGGATAAATACTGAAAAACGATGCTCTCTGCATTGCGTGTTAAACTTTTCCGAACCCAAAGTGATTGTATTAATTATTCAAGCCACTTTATCCAGTTAAATACAATGACATCCAAGAAACGTGAAGTTTTCTTTGGGAAATTTATTCTCAGGCATTTTTTATTAACAAATATAACCAGGTCTTTTAAAGGTGGCTTTTTCTAACACCACAATTAATTCTAACTTCTTGCAAGGTGAAAGCCAATAGCGGTCAGTATTAATAACAAATGAACTGGCTTATTTCTGTAACTCATACTTATAATATAAATGACATACGCGATTTTTGATGATGGGAAAGTCTGGAATGTCCCCGAATCAAAGAGATTTTAGCAGATGGTGCTTGCTGCAGATGTTATTCCCATTAAAGATTAACTGAAACGCAAGCCATTTCGAAGATGAATTGTCCTTCACTTCACATTGTGTCATGAAAGCGGGAAATAAAATTTTCACATTAATTTCAATTTAAAATTTTGTAAGTCACTTTGAAATTTGAAGCTTTGTCCTTGTTCAGAAGAGCAAAGTAAAATATAATTTTTAAGAACATGCTTCATCTAATTGTAAAAGAAAAAAGGGTTCGTATTAAACAAATCTTATCAAATTTTATATAAACTTTTTAGATTTAAACTCAATGTTTATTACGTATCCTATATATTTCTTACTTGTTTAGGACCTGAAAGTGGTCTACAGTTAAATGTAAACGCTGGAGATGTCGTGAATCCTGGTTGAAGCTATAAGAATTATTTTCTTTCTTGTTTACAACCACTTTTAGCTGCACAAGAAGTTTATTGTTTTAAAGCTAGAAAAACACAAACTTTACAAATTGAAATGGGGTATGAAAGTTGTTAAACGCAAAATAATCTTATAAAACTAACTTTGATTTAGAACACATAGGGTATAAAATATAAGCGTGCAGTGCATGGTGACCAAAATTTTGTTCCATTTTTCAGTAACTTGTATTAGAAAAAAGACTTAGCCGCTTAGTTACGTCTAACTATTAAAATTTCGTTTTTACCATATCAGCAAGCTTTTATTAAGGACTTCAGCTGTACTAAATTAACAAAAATGCAATTTCCTGAGCTAATAAACTTAAATCAACTCTGAAGTTGTGATTGTGTCCTGCTTTTTTGTTGTTAAAGGATACCGTAACAGCCACTTGGGATGGAAAATCACAAAATGAAAACAAAGTTTTCGACCCTTAGCCAATTTCATTAACCTCAATAGTTGAACAATCAAATCGATAGTGTATTCGCCAACGCAGAAACCGGATCTAGCAACCTTAAACGTTCTTCTGGCACGAGAAATATTATATCGCACAGAAAATAGTAAAACCTTAAAGCACTAAAATATGACAAGAATTCGAAACAAATGGAAACTAAAGCAATTGGTTTAAATTTTTTTACGAACGATAATTTTTGGCCTAACTTGGATATAAACAATTTTCTTTGGAATACTAGAAAGGTTACCTCTTTCACCCTGCAGAATTGCATACTCAAACACGCGTATTCAAACTCAAAAATGGGAAAAATAGTTAGTAACACCTTAGCTATTGAAAAATTTTTACAAAATTTTTCGCTTCGTTTAACACCTATCATTTTCAGAAGCTAACGATTTGTCATTTCGACAATTCATAGATAATAATCAACCCTAATTAATACAACAAAGATTATTGGAATTAAACACCGAAACAAACACGATTTGTTCATCAAATCAAGACAGTGTCAGCTATTAGGGTTCAAAAACTAGTGGCCATTTATTGACCGACATTTTTTGATACATCGTGTTCTAGAATCAACTTAAATACAAGTTTCAAATAATAACTACGTGATATTAACATTTAAGATGATTATTGCTAGCAGGAATACCGACATTTTTAAAAGCATTGGTTCATTATAAAACCTTAAACACAGACTTTTCTTGTAATAACACATAACAGATGTGACTTGTGGTAAATTAAGGTAGCTATTTAAATAAAATATAATATTTTAATACTAAAAATATTTGCACATTAGTATTTTTTTTTAAGTAAAGCAATTATTTGCTGGCCTTTTTACTAAATTAGTAGATATGCCAGGTAATAATTAATATTTTTACAACGAACGGCAAAATTACGATTTTAAAACTTTTACTGAAAATGAGTAAAATGCATAGACCCATATTTTGGAAATTTCCTATTACAAATATTCGCTATCAATTTGTTCAAACTAAGAATGAATAATTTTAAAACGCAAAGACAAACAACTAACTTTTAAAATCATTTATCAAATAACTCTAAAGCTTACAAGATGAGTACTTTACAAAATCCTACGTAATGCCACTGCTAAACTTGTTTACTCAAACGACATGCATGCATATCTCGGCACATGTAAACAAGAACATATCATAACATAAATAGAAAAGCTTTTGGCATTTGCATGGATTACACAGTTTGCATGATCATTTTCAACTGTAAATAATTGACAAAGAGACTTAAATCAATAATGAATGCATAGCTGCAACGTTTATGTGTAGTTGCAATTTTCTTTATTGAAATCGCATAGGATTACAATTTTCCCCAAAACCAAAAATATGAAAGCATTACCCAAAAACGTTCCAAATATGGTAATTTAACTGTCAAGTATGAAAAATTTCTAACCTAAGTATAATTTGTAATCTACGTATTCAAATAATTGTGGATTTTTCAGAGGTAAGTCTACAATTTAAAGTCATTTACTAAGGCACTGTTTTATAATCTTAGCAGGAGTGAAGTAGGTCAAATTTGTGATTTAAAAATTACTCACCCTAAGTAGTTGCAGTTTTTAACAAAAAGTAGCATTCCAATAGGATCGAAGTCTGTAAAAAATAATATTATTAGAAATAGTACAGTAAACACTAGGGGTGGGCGATATATTGATATATCGACATATCGATATATCGGAATATCGACATTTTTCGATATTCGATATTTCGATATTTTTCGATATATCGACATTTCGTGGTATGGACAACAAAAATAGGGGCGAAAAGTTTTTTTTTTTGGTCATCAGTCTCTTTTTCAGTTTTTTACTTACTATTTTAACTCACCGCCCCTTTTATATCGACATATCGATATAGTTTCTTAAATATTGCGAAAAAATTTCGTAAGGCGATGTCTTTTTGAAATTAAGGGTGGTCTTTCATATAAAATTTTTTCCTTAGACATCTCCTTTCGGAGTTACACTCCCCCTAAAGGGAAGCGGTAAAATTAGGTTTTTATTATCTTTCTCAAATTGGATAAATTTAGGTGAATGATATCTGGTAGACGTTACGTTTTATACTTATTAAAAGGTTTCTCATAGTAATATTTTCAATTATCTCCCACCTTCACAGGAGGCTGAAAGTGAAAAGTGCGACCCCTGTTGTTTTTTTTAATCATTTGGATAGGTTAAAATTTTGCAATTGAATTTTTTTTTGAAAGCTTTATTTATTTAGAAACTTTTTTAATTCTTTATTTTTTCTCGCAAAACCTACAGTTTCGGAGTAAAAAATAAAATAAGTAAGCATGCACTATAAAATATTCCAATAAAAAACAATTCATTTTGGTGGTTACCATGGTTTGTTTATGTTCATATTGGATGGAATTGACGGATGTATTTCATTTTGACGTTTACGGGTCGACAATGCGCAAACGCCCGTCTATTCTACCCCATATTAATATAAACCACCAAAATGAATCGATTTATATTGGAATATTTAATGGTGCATGGTTACTTATTTTATTTTTTAACCAAAAACTGTAGGTTTTACGAGAAAAGTTAAAAAATAAAAACAAATCTAAATAAAGTTGGCTTTCAAAAATAATTTAAATTGCAAAAAATTTTAACCCACAAAAAGTTTTGATAAAAAAACCAACAGGGGTCGCACATTTCAGCCTCCTGTGAAGGTGCGAGATGATTGAAAATATTACTATGAGAAATCTTTTAATAAGTATAAGACATATACCAAATTATTAATCCAAAATTTTAGAAATACACGTAAAATAAAAACCTAATTTTCCGCTTCCCTTTAGGAAGGTGTAACTCCGAAAGGAGACGTCTAAGGAAAACATTTAATATGAAATACCCCACTTAATTTTTGATAAGGAATCACCTCCCGATTTTTTCCCCAATATTTAAGAAATACGTATATCGATATAATTTCGATGATCGCCCACCTCTAGTAAATACAATGAAATATTAAAAGAAATATTGAGAAATCATTGCTAATGTTTTTTTTTTAAATATAAATATTTACTTACTATGTTATTATAAATAATAACATAGTAAGCAAAGGCTAGAGATTAAATTGGAAAGTTATCGATTTTAACTTGAAAGTGCAATTTTCGATGGCTACAAAACACATTTTCTTTAATAAATTTCCACCAAATTTCATCTTAAAGCTTTCATTACAAAACCCTGCCGACAATTTTCATTTTACAGCACAGTTCATTAAATTTAAAAGAGGAGTGAATTTTAAAAAAAAAGGCGAACGGCCTTAATTTAAAGTAATACCGAACTAAAAAATCACCGAACGTTACCCGAAAAGCGTTTTAATTAAAGGAAGGAAGACGGAAGGGCCAGCATCCTGAAACGACAGCCGTTTTTTCCTCTATCGCCTTCTACAAAAGCGTCCCGACACGATCGGTTCAATACGAAACCATGTATTTTTTTAACCGTTTCTAAATCGTCGCAACAAGTACGCACCAATTAAGAGAGAGAAGTTTTCTTCCGAAAAAATATACGTCCGCAATTTAGTTGTTAATTAATGAGGAATGATTTCATGCAGGCGTGAAACGTTATTAGACAAATACTGATGATAAAACGGCGCCTGTTCCGACTCTTAGACCAACGAAACAGTACTTGAACAAATACAATGCCGGGGTAATCAGTAACAATTTTGCTGCAGCAATTTATTTTGTTGCATTTGCAACATGAAATAAAAAGCTATGGTTACAAGAAAATTAATTTATAAATCATTTATGAGTTTCAAAGTGATAGGTTTTTCTCAATCATCCCATTGTGTTCGGGTCAATATGACCCGGTTAAAATATTCTGATCGCTGTAAATTGTTGAATTACTGAAATATTTTATTCTTACCCTATTAATTTTACTTTTTATTAGTGAGGAATACGTACACAATATGGCAAAAAAAGCAGTAGTTTTTTTAATAACCTATTTTTTACATTCATTGTGTTCGGGTTAATGTGACCCGATGGCTAAATTTTGTAATTTTTAAACTTTTATGGAATTATGAACTTAATATCGTTAGGTTAGACGTTTTATTTGTATTTGTAAGATTCACACGGCTGGTGGCAGGGCCATTCACAGAAACTTCGGGTGCCGGGGAAGCAATAGACAACGGGCCCCGGGAAAGCAATAGACCATGGGCTCCCCTTTCCTCTTAGAAAGGTATAAATTTAAGTCAATGTAATTCTGTATTAAACATAGGAAAAAATATAATTAATAGCAAAATGTGTAATATAATGTAATAACCCAAGTCTTTAGAGTTCTTCGGCTTTGGTGGCATCTTTTTTCTTTCTTTTCTCTTCCAAGTTTCAGATTTATGATGATAATGTTTGATCTTAATTTTATATAAATTAAATTTTATTTAAACTTCGTTAATAATAAGTAGCTATTAATAATCCGTTATTAAAGAAAACAAAATAATTACATTGTACTTAAATAGTATTTAAGATAATAAATAATATTATCGCGAGGGTATGTGGCGCCCTCATCAAAACTGACTACCGAACAAAACATTTTTGTATACTTTTTTATTTGAAAAAAAATTAAAAATTATCGCACAGCTCTTTCAATTTTTATTTTCAATTGTAATTAATATTTTTACCGCCCCTACGTAGTGCTGCCCTCAAGCTGTGCCCGTATTGTCTTAGTGCTAGCGAGTAGCGACGTCCCTGAACGTATTAAATTAATAATAATATTTCTTAAAATCAACATTCACCGGGTATATACGCAACACACATATACAGGGTGATTGATTGGGACCGGGCATTAAAAATATATGAAGAATGAAAAAGGGTATTGATCTGAAATTTTGCGTTTGACCATAATGGCATATGATCTGTTTAATAAAAATATTTTCAAGATAGCGAAACTTCCGGAATTACCGGAAGTTGACGTCTACTTTCTTGTTTCAAACACAATAGTGTATTTTTTATTGCATATTTGGATTTAACCATTTAACACGTTATTTTAGAGGGACTTTTGATAGCATTTCCTATACCTAAGTGCAGTCGTTTTTTAGATTTTTGGACTTTTTGAATTTTGTTTGATTTTCATCGTGATGCTAAATATTATCTAACAAATTTTGAAGAAAAAACGCTTAAATTTAGGCTGTGCATAGAAGAAACCTTGGAGTTCATGCTATACTCGTCAGGTAAAATTCTAAAATCTAACAAAAAGACAATCAAAAAAGGAGTCCCGCAAGGATCAATCTTAGGCCCCCTGTTATACATACTGTACACAAATGATCTTCCAGTTTTTGCCAAAACTTCCCTTATACAATTTGCCGATGACACATCTGCTATTATTAGTGACTCGGATTCAAAAAATTCTGAACAAAAACTCTTTGACTGCTTAGGCCAACTCCAACTTTGGTTCACATTAAACAATCTAACCTTAAATGTCAATAAAACTCAAGTAATAAAATTTTCACAAAGTAAATTAACCTCCGACCTAAAACTTAAAAACAATTCCACAACTATAAATGTTGTTAATAAAATATCATTTCTTGGTTTAGGTATTGACTCTAGACTGGACTGGTCATACCACATCGAACGCCTGTCACAAAGCCTGTCACGGTATCCTTTCGCACTAAAAAACTTAAAAAAATTAGTCAGTACAAACGCGGCCAAAACTGCATATCATACGTATGTTGTATCTAGGTTACGCTATGCTATAATTTTTTGGGGTAACGCTAGTGACTCTGCACGCCTCTTTATTACACAAAAGCGATGTATAAGAACTATTTTTGGTCTAAACTACCGAGATCATTGTAAAGACACTTTTCGTGACAAAGAAATATTAACTTTTTACGGCCTATTCATTCTCGAAGCCATCCTTTTCGTAAGAAATAATTTTGATCTGTTTGAAGTGAATATAAGAAACCATGCAGCCAATACACGACATAAAAAAAATCTTAAGCCCGATTGCTTCAAATATACTTATCTTCAAAAAAATGTTGCCTCTATAATTATTGCAATATATAACAAATTTAATACATCACCTGAGAGTATAAAAAATCTACGCACTCCCGACTTGAAGAAAAGATTAAGAAATGTCCTAATTTCTAAAGCTTACTATGGAGTTAGTGAATACCTTAATGACGATTACTTTAAAAACTCCTTTAAGTAATTATAATTGTGTTGTATATATTCGTATATATGTGTGTTTTTATATCATTACTGTGACATGTTCTACGCCTTTTTCGATTTTTCAGAACAAATAAAGACTACTACTACTACTACTATACATTTTCTAATGCAAAATTAAATTCTGCATCAATCTTTAAGTATATTAGCGTTTCCTATACCTATTTGCAATAATTTTCGAGTTATTAAGAAGTTTTGATAAAGTTAAGAGAAATTGCAACATTTTTAAATAGTGGGATTTAATAAATATTAATGTTTTGCAGTAAAAAATTAATTGCCGTAATAACCATGACAACCCGTAAACAAAAGTTATACATTACTTATGGGCTTTATATGTATTTTGACATTAATGACATACTTAGCGTGCAGGTGGTGGAAAAAAGTTGTTAATCAATTTTAGCTTTTTTCCAATAAAATTCTTGGTTACTAACCGATCCTTTTTTGTTTCTTAGATTACTTAACAATAAAGAGGCCAAATTATAGCAGAGAAACGCTATAATTTAAAAAATGCAGCTGTTCGGGTCATATTGACCCAAACACCATACGTGTAGCAACGTGTAGCAACAACTAATGTAAAAATCATATGGTATATTATAAAATACTCAAAGCAGGGGCGTAGTTACCGTACATCAAGATTAAGCAAAGCTTGGGGGCCCTTAAAAAGCAGGGCGTTGGAGGACCTATTTCTGCGTCAACATTGGAAAACGTCAATGCTATTGATTGTCTGATTTTGGAAGATAGACGAATTGGTCTTAAGTAAATATTAGAGAATTTAAACATAACATTGATTGCGTATCTGGGTATGTAAAAAGTATCCGCATAATGGATACCCAAATGCCTAAATGCTGATCAAAAGCGAATAAGAGGGACAACGTTCAAATAGATTTGCAGTCAATTTGAAGATGGTACGTCAAACTTTTTGGGCCTACTGCAAAATGGATGAAACTGGGACTCATCACTATAATCCAGAGACCAGAAAAATGCCCAAAGAGTGAAGACTTGCTGGTACTCCTCAGCCCAAAAACATTAGTGTGAAAAACTTGCTAGAAAAGATCTCGCCTCTGTTTTGTGGCTTAAGGATATAATAATTTTCGCTGGCTACTTGCAGCAATAATAATAGGTGACGGAATAATACTGTTCTTGGTCAATAAAACCTTGGGCCAAAATTATTGAAAAACGACCTGGAAAACTTTTCAAGGGTGTGCTGTTTTTGCTGCATTTTGTTAGATTCAAATAAAGAGTAGTTTAAAAATATTTACCGAATATCTTATAAGTAAAGTTTACGTACTACGAAAAGAAAACATTTAGATTAAAAAAACTTAAATGTGAATACGTTTCAGCAAAGTTAAACTGGTATTTTAAACATACTTTCATCTCGTTGCTGAAGTGGAAATATTCAAACGCAATTATAGCTTTTCTTCGAAAGAATTTTTCTTTAATTTCACAACGTAACGTTTTGTTTTTATCTCGATTTTCAGCTAACGCTATTCCGTGAAATTTTCCGCTTCCTGATTGTATGCTAGAAATTTGAAGCCTTCCGTATTAAAACTGACGACACAATGTGATTCACGTCCGAAAATTTAATTATTGGACGATGGAAGAGCAGGGAAATCCCAGTGGATTAGGCATTAATGAAATTTATGCGAATTGGAAACTATACTGATTGCGTTCGTGTTTCCGGTTCCGTTCATTTGTGTTATTGAGTTCAGCACCTCAAAATTCGAGAGAAGTTCGTATTAAAATTTGTTTTTGGGACTTTTAAAACCTTACACAAACAGCATAAGATACTCGAGCAGTATAGAAATGGCTCAAATGAAGCATTTTGAGGGTGTTATCTATTCGCAACACAACTAAAATATTTCACGTTTATTATTAAACAAGAATAATGTGATAAAAATATAATTTTCCGATTTTACTCTGAAGTACGGAAATGATAAATTCGATTGAGAAAGTCAAATCTGCGAAGAAAACACATTTTAGGATTCCATTAGTCTGCTCCAAGAAGTAATTTGTGATTATAATTATTTATAAAGTACTTGAAGGCGTTCTAGAATTAGCTGTTTTATTTCGAAGTAATTTAAACGCTTGTATTGCGCGCAAATCAATTTATCTGAGATGGTGGAAAACAGCGGACGATTCCAAAGATTTTCAAATATAATTTTCGTAGCAGCTTCCGTGAAAAATATCGAATTGTGACGTCTCCAACAATAGCTTCTACAATAAAACAAAGTCAATACGTCTGATTGCAGCAAATTCACACGTTAGGAAATGCAGCAAAACTATTTAATAATCACGCACTAACGGTGAAAGCCTGGTGTCACAGAGGATTTAACGGCGGCGGATTCGCGGTGGGGGCGACGGTGTCCGCTTCGTAGTGGTGGAGGTGCCGGGTCGGCATCGGCTCCAGGTGACTGCGTTGATGATATGGTTATGATGGATGGTCGTGATGATGTGTGGCGTATTACGAATAATAGCGCACTGACGTCGGAGCAGCGAACTTGGTTAAGGCTGCGCATCACTGCATTGCGCACTCCGCTGTGATGCGAGCCTCGAAGTCTTACTTTAGCACTTGTGAAATAATAAGTCTTATTTGCGTACTAGAAGTGACTTGCCAGAGCGTGGAATCGAATCGAATTGGGATTATTGGCCGTCCGCAGGACGGCCTGCCCTTAAAGGGACACTTGGTCCCTCTTGGGCGCCAGAGCGTGCAATTTGTCCAGTACTTATACCCGGTGCGTGCCAGCGTCGCACGCTATTGGTCGAAGAGTGGAGTAGGGATGACCAATAGCGCTGACGGTAACACCACCCCTTCCTCGAAGGACAAATTGCACGGTGGTCAATCTTTTTATTTACAAAAATATACAGAAGGGTAATATACAAAAATATTCGAAATCTACAAATATGGAAAATAGAAAAAAATGTACAAGAAAGAATAAGTTACGTATATACAAGTGAGTTGGCCTGGATAGCGGAGTCGACCGGTTGGAGGCAGCGTTTAGGTCGGACGGCAAGGTAGACCATCCCGGAGCGCAGTGGAAAGGACGGGCGAGAAGCACGTCCTTGGCTCGGCGATGGTCGGCTGGACTTGTCGACCGGCGTAGTGCTGCTCCAATGGCTTCTCGTAAAGTGTGGTGTTCACGCTGGATGGTGTCGATGTGGACCAGAGGGTGATGATGACGTTTGGGTCCTCGGGGGTGGTTGAATGGAGTGGTTTCGAGATGTAGCTCACCAGTAATGAACAGGCTGGTGTGGAACGATGTCGACGTCAGAGGTTCGCTTCTTGCTCGTAGGTTGGGATACCGTATCGTTATCCGCGGAGGCCCATCGTACCCTAGGAGCGATGAAGGAACGTGACGTCATGGACAGCGGGCGCTGCGACGATGAGCGTCCCCCCCGGGACTTGGATGTGGCGATCGGATGGAGTCGGACGTCTTTTTTCTGACGGCTGGACTTCTCACGGAGGCTGTGTGAGCAGTGGGGCTCACACGTGGGATAGCCTGGCGTGATAGTATCGGACCATGCGTCACTCAGAAGGCTTCTCCAGGAGCGCGGCGTTGTGAGTCAGTGGGGACTCACCCTTGGAATGGCTCGGCTGGACGAAAGGCGGCTTGTGAGCTGACGTGGTGTGGAAAGACGTTGACCACGATGTAAGGTGTGCTACGACGGTTGTAGCGTCTGTAGTTGTCGAGTTGGTCTATTTGGTTTGCATGAACGTTGAAGGGTGTTTGGAAGTGTGCGAGTGGTGGATGTAGGAGTTGTGTCGATGATGGAAATTGGAATAGGAAAGTGAGTACGTAGGAAGGATGTTTACGTAGCGGTTGAAGGATGGTTGATGTAGTTCCCCTAGGAGCTTGAGAGCGGCTGAAGGTAGTTGTTGTCGATGTCGGCGATGTTGTCTGTGGGAGTGCCAGTTGAAGGCTTGACCAGGAGCGCGGTTATGCGGGCGCATGTGTGTCGGCTCGGCGTGGTCGAAGGCGGCTGACGTTGGTAACGGCGTAGGCGGAGCATCAGGACGTTGCGAACTGAACTGTGTTGCCGGTTGACTGTTGGTGGTTCTCCAGGTTGGGAACGATGATGATGAGGTTGGGCGCCACTGGAGTGTTACCCTCCTTCAGAAGGGAGAATGGTGCTGCTGGGTGCAGCGGGTGTGTTAGGTTAACACATGGACTGACGTTGTTGGATTGACGGTGAGACGGCAATGGAGATGGTGCGTCGGCAATGGAGGCGGCTAGCTGGTTGAGCAGGGCGGGTTCTTCCAAACGTTCATTTGGAAAAGGCCACACGTTTCGGGCGCCAATTGTCACAGAGAGGATTTAACGGCGGCGGATTCGTGGTGAAGGCGACGGTGTCCGCTTCGTAGTGGTGGAGGTGCCGGGTCGGCATCGGCTCCAGGTGACTGCGTTGATGATATGGTTATGATGGATGGTCGTGATGATGTGTGATGTATTACGAATAATAGCGCACTGACGTCGGAGCAGCGAACTTGGTTAAGGCTGCGCATCACTGCATTGCGCACTCCGCTGTGATGCGAGCCTCGAAGTCTTACTTTAGCACTTGTGAAATAATAATGCCCGGTTTCTCCGAGACATCTTAAGATCTAGCTGAATCTTAAGTTCGCCTTAACGTTATAAAGTGTTGCATCAAGCAATTTTAAGAACAGATTCGACTTGAGCTGAGCTCACATCTTGAGTCGCTGTTTACTAGAACTTGAGCTGAAGTACATAACCTAAAATTATTTTGTATTTGCTTTGCTTGTAGTTAAATGTTTGATTAAATTGTGGTTTAAGTTTAAATATAGATATTGACTTTATAAATATAATAGATGATCACTTTGGTTTCGTCGAGTACGGACGTTTAATTATTGCTCCGACTTCGCGATATCTAGTGCACCGCGTGCCACAAAGTGTGTCGACCGTAAGGTCGCGTGTTTTTTCCCTGACGTTTGCACATAGTTAAACTTAGTGCATACAGTGCGAACGTCACTAATTGTAGGTCGACATGACTTTAAAATCTGCTGCATGGCAAATAAAAGTGTTATCAAATCAAGCACAACAACCTATAACATCTAATCCCGCGATACAAAAACAGCTGACTCCACAAGATAGTGCAGCAAATGACCACAAGACTCCGCAAGATACTGCAATAACTGACCCCGACAATGAAGAAAATAACGGACAGTCCTGGCAAGAAGAAAATCCACGAAAGAAAAAAAGAGTCAGCCCTGAAGGGCCAAGAAATGTCAGACAAAAATTTGTAACAGATTATATGCAACCAACTAATGTGCATAACCGTTTTCAATCGCTCGGAAACAACGAAGAGGAAAATTCAGATTCAGAACCTGAGAAAGAAAAGGAAACTAAACCACCACCGGTATTTATTCCCGACGTCCTCCAAATTAAGCCCCTCACTGAAATTCTTGATAAAGTAGCCAAGGATGGTTACACTTACAAAATGCTCTCTAAAAACCAAATTAAAGTACAACCGCTAACCTCAATAAATTACACTAGTAGTTATAATTCAAGAATTAAAAACAAAAAAAAAACGGCGTTTCACACGTTTCAACTCAAAGAAGATAGGAACTTCAGAGCAGTGCTGAAAAATATACACCCCACTACAGATATACAAGAACTAACTGACGAAATCACCGAAAAAGGACATGAGGTAGTAAACATATATAAGTTCGATCTTGAGATATGACAGAGAAACCGGGCATGTCTTATTTGCGTACTAGAAGTGACTTGCCAAAGCGTGCAATTTGTCCAGTACTTATACCCGGTGCGTGCCAGAGCATCGCACGCTATTGGTCGAAGAGTAGAGTAGGGATGACCAATAGCGCTGACGGTAACACTGGCCAACTTCAAGCATGGTGTCTGGCGTATTTAATTATTCCCGAATATTAACAACGATGTCAGTAACTTAATCCAATAATACCCAGCAATCTTTAAACACAAAGTGGTCAAATAGTAAGAAAATGTACCCCAGGATTAATAAAACTTAAAACTGTTTTTGTTGGGAAACTAATTTCCTTCAGTTTTAAGTTTTTAATTAGTTTTACCACAATACCAAAACTTACAAACTGATTTAAAAGTAATTATCTGTGAAAACAGTATCTTGGGTTCTTCTTACAAATAACTTGTGAAAAAAGTCCAGCCAAAATTGATTTTCTTTTAACGGTTTTCGGAGTAGTTGGATAATCAAACGACAAGTGTTGTATAATAACTTATGAAAGTGTAATGAAAATGGAGGAAAAACTACTCGAAGGCGCTCTTAAAGAAAGCGGGCGTAAGAAGCATTTTTACAGCTACTGGAAAAATGCAAAATAGTAAAGTGGAAGCGACGCCAAAAACTGACAGTCGTACGTGTAGAAATGTATGTATGTAGTACCTACTTTAAAATAAAATAAATTATTTGCATGAGGAAACTCAAATTAAACACGTATTTTGTCGTTAACTTTGACGTAGACCTATACATCAAGTATGTAAGAAAAATGGTAAGCTGTTTTAAAAATGAATTGGTAGTGTTCTTTTAAGTTCAGACGTTATAAAAGTTGTTAAAATAGAAAAGGATCAAATAAGTTTACATTTAATAACTTAAAGTTGACCCAAGTTAAACACAATAAGAAATATTCTTTGTCAAGAAACGTTTTAATGGTTTCCACAAAACAAATCTGTTTAAACTTTTAAGATCTATAAGGTTCTTTTAGCCCGTTTTTGAAAATAATAAAGATGGAAATATGGAAATGCATTGCTTAGCTTATAAAGTCAAATATCTAAAAAATGAAAAAGATATTTTAGTGAGATTTACAGGGTTATTTTACGTATATGTTACTGTCTATTAAGTTTTATTTAAATTCGTCAATCTGTCTGTCCGTACCTAACGCATGTAGCTTTATATAATTATATAGCAACAAAAAATTTTAATATTTAAATATATAAAAATTAAAAACTAAAAAATTAAAAAAGATGTTTTCGTAAAATTCACAGGGCATGTGTATATAAGTATATGAAACTATGTTGTAAGTTTTATTTTAATTCCTCAATCCGTCTGTCCGTACCAAACGAAAGTATTCTTACAAAGCAATACTGTCCTTAATTTTTAAACATAAAATACAAGTGTAAAGATAGTACCAAAAATGGGCGTACAATACAAAATTAAGCTAAGTTTAAACATATAAATTTCAATAATTAAAAAATGATATTTAGTAAAACTTACGGGGCACGTTCATTTTACGTATATGAAACTATATTTTAAGTTTTACGTGAATTCCTTAATCTGTCTGTCTGTACAAACCGCAATTAGTTTTACTTAGCAAAATAGTCCTTAATTTTTAAATATATAAAGTTCAATATCTAAATAAAGATATCTTGGTGAAATTTACAGGGCATGTTAATTTTACGTATATAAAACTATATTTTTAAGTTTTATTAAAATTCCTTAATTTGTCTATTTGTATCTAACGCATTTAGCTTCATACAGCAAAATTATCCTTAATTTTTAAACATACAAATTTTAATAAATTAAAAATGACTCAAGATATTTTAGTACAGGACACGTTCATTTCACAGATATAAAATTATTTTGCGAGTTTTATTTAAAATTTGTTTTTTTCTTGGTTTCTCGAAAAAACACATTCTTTTAAATTTATTCCCAAATTTTTGTAATTACACACCCTTCGTTGCTTTCTCTCGGGATACAGCTCTAAGTATATCCGCTTAGCTTCTACAGTTTTTATGGTAAACATGTAAAATTGTTCGTTATTTTTAAATAACAATTACTGCAAAATAAAATCAAATTACTCAAAAATACTATAAAATTCTAATAAATGATACCGCAGACAATTGTTACTGTCTTTTGACATTTATTTAGTTTGTTTTTGTTTTTATTTTCATAGACGGCTTGATAAGTGACTCATTTATTAAAATAGATGCAGCAAGTAATATCTCATTAAAAAGAGGGGGAAAAAGCACATTTAACTATTCCATAGCCAACTTTGTGGCCCATAAGAAAAAATAAAATTAGGGGCAATATCTCGAAATGGTAAGTCCTAAAAAATATCGAAAATAACACTTACATTCTATATTAAAAAGTTCCTCAAGAAAGTACTAATAAAGCTGATTTAATGAATAAAACAAAAAAGTTATGAGAGAAAAAAAAAATTAAACATTTTCATATTTTGTGCTGTAACATCTGAAGTACGAGGAATGTTGTACAGGGTGGACCAAATTCGACTGTTTTACGGGGTATCTCGGTTACCGTAATAGATAGCGAAAATCTGATTTCGGTCTCTTTGGCTATTTTTTTGAGAAAATAACGCCTATGCAATCAGATTTTTTCTATCGGATTCCATTTTGGCACTACAGACGAAAAATGAAATTTCATCATTTTTGAAAATTTGCTGTAACTTCTTTATTTATTAAATTAGAACAAAATGTTATAAAGGTTTTTTATATAGATTTTTATGCTTAATTTAAAAACAAAAGTAATTTTTTCTTAGCCTCCTTGACTTCCGAGATATGGAGTAAACTTACATATTTTTAAATGGAAACCCTAGTTGGCCATGACTTTATGTGAAACAGTATTTTTTTAGCTTTTTAAAAATATATAGTTTTATATATTTCTTCCAAAAAATAGCCATGATATAGCCAATTTTGTAAAAATTCGATCATCAAAGTTAGCCATGATTTCGTAAACAAGTGATGTTTGCAATTATTAAACAACTGAACGTCATTTAGAAGTAATTTTTTTAACTTTTAAGCAAATCCGTGTATTATTTTGTATTTTATAACTGTTTATAGTGGTATTGTGAACATGGCTAAATTTGAACTCATTGAAAAGTTTAATATGTTAGAATATTACTTTGTAAGTGATAAAAACGTAGCGGTTGTTTCAGGATTTACTTGGCAATGACGTTTAGTTGTTTAATAATTGCAAACATCACTTGTTTACGAAATCATGGCTAATTTTGATGATCGAATTTTTACAAAATTGGCCATATCTTGGTTATTTTTTGCAAAAAATATATAAAACTATATATTTTTGAAAAGCTAAAAAAATACTCTTTCACATAAAGTCATGGCCAACTAGGGCTTCCATTTAAAAAAATGTAAGTTTACTCCATATCTCGAAAGTCAAGGAGGCTAAGAAAAAATTATTTTTGTTTTTAAATTAAGCATAAAACTCTGTATAAAAAACCTCTTTAACATTTTGTTCTAATTTAATTAATAAAGAAGTTACAGCAAAATTTCAAAAATGATGTGTTATGTTTATGTTAAATAAATAACACTCAACATTGTAACTTTAGTACAAATATATTTAATATAAGTAATGAGTACACGTGCATGCTATTAGTACAACTATGTGTCATGTTGTGTGGTTAGGCAACTATATCTACAGTATGTTTAATATTATACAGTATGTTACACCTTTCCCTTAAAATCCATATCTATCGGGTACTTTAATAACTCTTCCGCTACGAGTAGTAATGACTCCTTGAGAACTATTTGCTGCTTCATCACTGCAAACCTGTGTATCAGTGCCATTGTTTTGAATATACTTAGTGCCAGCTGTAGGATTATCAAATTCATTTATATTGGGTTTTATTTCAAATTTATTAAGTGACTTTCTTAAATGAATCGAGTTTCGTCGTATGACTTCTCCGTTACTATCTTGAATTAAGTATGATCTGGGCTGATCAAGTTTTTTAACAATTCTGGCTGGTTCCCATTTCTTATTTTTATATACAACCGCATTATCTCTCTCCCTAAGTTCATTTCTAACTTTAGTGTGTTTGTCATAATAGTTTTTATATTTTAATCGTCGACTATCTATTTGATTATATACACCATTTTCTACTTTGGATTTTAATAAATTGAAATGTACTGGAATTTTTGTTCTAGTACGTCTGCTCATCAATATCTGGGAGGGTGAAATATTTAACCCTGTAATCGGTGAATTTCTGTACTCTAATAATGCAACATAAATTTCCTTGTTTTCGTCTTTACATTTTTTTAAAATGTTTTTAGCAATTTGAACTGCTCTTTCAGCTTGGCCATTACTCTTGGGATATCTAGGAGAACTAGTAGTAAATTCAAAATTCCATTCATTAGCAAATTCTTTGCACTGTAATGAATTAAAAGGCATATTGTCACCTATAATCTCCTTAGGTATACCATGAGTAGCAAATAAAATTTTAAGTTTACTTATTATTTCAGATGATGTTTTGTATTTTAATGGTATTATTTCCAACCATTTACTTAAATAATCTTGTATTACAAGATAACTTTTACCACCAAACTCTGCTATGTCAGTTGCTAATTTATTAAACGGTAATTCAGGAATATTATGTAAAATTAGAGGTTCTTTAACATTTATTGCTCGATATCTTTCACAAACAATACACTGAGCAATTAAATTTTCAATATCTGTCATAAGACCCGGCCAATAAACAATTTGTCTGGCTCTTGACTTAGTCTTTTCAATACCGAAGTGTGCTTCATGTAATAATTTCAGTATATAAGTTCTTAAAGAACTTGGTACTATAATTCGATTATTAAAAAATACAAGATTGTCCTCTACTGTAATTTCATTTTGAAATTTATAATAATACTGAACCGATTTGTCAACCAAATCCTTTTTGTTCGGCCAACCTGCTATGTAATATTGTTTCAATAATTTTAAAATTGGATCGTTATCTGTTTCTTTAACAAACTGTTTCTTTTTACTGTCTGTTATATTTAAATTAGTACTTAAAGAATGTACTATTTCTGACACCCATTCCGATTCAGAACTAACATCTTTTAAAAATGATCTCGATAACATATCTGCTATGTACATATACTTACCGGGCATATACTGTACATCTAAATCATATTTAAGTAATTTAATTTTCATTCTTTGAAGTCTAGATGAAGCTATATCTGCTATTTTCTTTTTCATGATACTAGTAAGCGGCTTATGATCTGTAATTATTGTAACATGTCTGCCATATATGAAGTTATGAAACTTAGTGACTGCAAACACTATCCCTAAAAATTCTTTTTCTATCATAGCATAATTTAACTCAGCATCATTTAGACTTCTAGAAGCATAATAAACAGGTCTGTTATTTTGCATTAAACAACAACCTAACCCATTTTGTGATGCATCAGTTTGTATGGTTATTTCTTTTGCACAATCAAAGCTAGCTAAAACCGGTGCTACAATGATTTTTTGTTTAATATCAGATAAAACTTTTGAATGTTGAGGCATCCATTGAAATTGCACGTTATCTTTTAACAATTCACGCAAGGGAGCTGTAAGCTCTGATAAATTTGGAATATATTTTCTTAGATAATTAATCATGCCTAATATTCTTTGTAATTCTTTCTTACTTTTAGGATTTTCTAACTCAGTAATAGCTCTAACGCGCTCTTTATCAAGTTTAATACCTTCGTGTGAGAAAATGTGTCCTAGATACTTAACTTCGGTAGTCCGGTACTGAATTTTTGATTTATTAAATTTTACACCAAGTTCTCTTGCTCTTTTAATTACTTTATCTAATATGTTATCGTGTTCTTCATAAGTTTCAGCAGCTATCAGCAAATCATCAAAATAAACTATCACTCCTTCAATATCACCAAAATTTTTATAATTCATTTTCTGAAACAACTCTGGCGCCATACTCAACCCAAATGGTAATCTATTGAATTTATAAATGCCAAACGGGCTTGCAAAACAACATAATTTTGCTGATTCTGAGCACAGTTCAATCTGCCAAAACCCATCTTTCAGATCCAATACCGAATAAACCCTTTTTTCGGATAAATTGGCACTAATTTCCTCTACAGTAGGCATTAAAATATTTTCTCTTTTAATGGCTAAATTTAAATCTTTTGGATCTAAACACAATCTTAAACTTTTGTCACGTTTTTCAACAATGACTAAATTACTGACCCATTCAACAGGTTCATCTACTTTGGATATAATTTTTCTATTTTCTAAATCCTCTAATTTAATTTTTAGTCTGCTTCTCAGTGATAAAGGTATTCTCCTCGGAGGTCTTACTACTGGTTTACAATTAACATTTACATAAATTTTACATTTATCTTTAAATTTACCCAAACCTTGGAAAACATCAATATTTGTTTCGATGAATTTGTCTTTATCAGCAGTTATTTTCACATTTTGAATACGTTTGATTAAGTTTAATTCATTACAAGTATGTAGCCCTAAAATTGGCTTTGCATTATTATCTACAATCAAGAAATCCACATATGATTCTTTATCTTTAAATTTGCAACTTAAATTCACAATACCTATAGGTTTTATCTTAAACCCACCATAGGCTTCTAAAATTATATTTGTTTTTCTAACATTAAACTGTTTGTTTACAGATTTAAATAAGCGTTTAGGAATTATATTTACCTCTGCACCTGTATCAAGTTTAAACTGAACAATTTTATCTTCAACCCGAATATTTTCATACCATGCCACGGAATCTACATTTCTTGCGGACAGTGAATCGATACACCAATCAATTTCATTACCATCTTCTTCGTCTTCAGCACAAACTTCTCTGACTTTTCTACGACAGTATGTTTCAAAGTGATTTTGCAGATTACATCTTCTACATCGTTTACCAAACGCTGGACAATTTCGAGGACCATGCCATGTTCCGCATCTGGTACACTTGAACTTGTCGCTTTCTTCTCTTGGCCTGTGTGTATCTTGCCCTTTAAACACTATTTTCTTCTTTTTGTTACTTATCTGGTTTACTGCTTCAGTTTTATCTTGAAGACTTCTTGCTTGAATTTTTGATAATTCAGCTGCACGACAATAATCAACAGTCTTCTTTAAATCTAGTTCATCAATTCTAAGTAACCTTTCTTGAACAGTTAGGTCATTGATACCCAGAATGATCCTGTCTCTGATCATTTGGTCCACTAAATTTTCAAATTCGCAAGTTTTACCAAGTTTTTTTATTTCTGTGAGGAATTGTTCAAAAGTTTCACCTTCTTTTTGGTCTCTTTTGTAAAAAATAAAGCGTTCATATACTACATTTTTCTTTGGAATGCAATACAGTTCAAATGCTCCTATTACTTTGGCCACGTCTTTTTTGTCAGTAGCACTGAGTCCAAATGTGTTAAATAATTCCACACCATCTTCTCCAATTAAATTTAATAATATTGCTGCTTGCGTTTCTATGTCTTTTTTGTCTTTTCCTGATGCTTTTAGAAAAATTTCGAAATTTTGCTTAAATTTCCTCCAATTTTCACTTAGATTTCCATTTAAATTTAAACATTTAGGAATATTATATCCTTCCATTTTAACTTCTTAATTAATTCGATATTTCTTCACGAATATCTTCACTTTAATCTCCACGTGTTACTAACCTCAATGTTTGCTACCACGTTGTTACTAAGAAAATTTTTTCCAATACAATACTGCTTATTGTACCATTACTTTCAACATCGACTGCGCCATGTTATGTTTATGTTAAATAAATAACACTCAACATTGTAACTTTAGTACAAATATATTTAATATAAGTAATGAGTACACGTGCATGCTATTAGTACAACTATGTGTCATGTTGTGTGGTTAGGCAACTATATCTACAGTATGTTTAATATTATACAGTATGTTACATGATGAAATTTCATTTTTCGTCTGTAGTGCCAAAATGGAATCCGATAGAAAAAATCTGATTGCATAGGTGTTATTTTCTCAAAAAAATAGCCCTAGAGACCGAAATCAGATTTTTGCTATCTATTACGGTAACCGAGAGACCCCGTAAAACATTCGAATTTGGTCCACCCTGTACTTATAAAAATTGATTACAGCTCCTTTCATACATAAGAGTTTATTCATACAATTAAAGCAAACCTGTCTATCTTAAAATAAGCGAGATCCCTATGCTATCTGGGACACCCTGTATAACGAGGCTATTAGTTAAATCCCCAAATGTATCAAAGTATTAGAACCTCCTTGATATCCTAACATCGCATGAACTAAACAGTTTATTCACCTTCAAACTTGTTTTCGTTTTTGTTTTCGTTCGGTAATCCAGGAGTTTATCATCTCCCAGGAAAAGTTCAAGGTCTACGCCTCACCGAATCCGTCGTATGAAACTATAAACAACCCCACAAAAACAACTGAAAATATTCAGTTTTGGACGCACACGAACAATAGCGTAATAAAGTAGAGTTCGGAACTTTCCACGCGAAACCTTAATTTAGAAAGTAATAGTTTCAGGATTATTTTCAGAGTTTCAGCGTAGAAGCGTCAATGGTAAAATATGAAGAAGGCAACACCTAGTTTGAAAAGTTCATGAAATATAAGGGTACATCGGAATACAGAATATACTAAGGACGTGTTTAAATTACAAATATGAAGCGAAAATTACGTTACGCGTCGAAACTAAGGAAGATTTATACATTCAAGATTAATAGCAATAAATTAGGATTAAAGTGCTGACTACATAAACCAATAAAAATAGATAAGATTGCTACTGATGAGGGAGTCCTAAAAATAGGCTAGCGCTTCTACAAGAGATTATTCGTAACGAATTTAAGTGATATATATATTTTTTTATTTGACTCCCAGAGTCTAGTTAGTAAGTCGCTTGGAGCGGAGTGCTTAGGCCTACGGTAACCAGTCATTCTTTTAGGGAGTTGTGTCACCAGTATGTTAGGATGAGCACTTAACCGTTGTTGGTATAGTTTACATTATGGTTCTTTATTTCCTGTTTAACACTTACTACGTTGAGATCGTCACTGATAATTTTGTTGGGAACGTACCAGGGGCGTTTGCGATTATTCGCAACACTTTGCATTGAAACCGTTTTAGTATATCAATATTGTTGTATATCAATATTGGAATTGGAGGTAGACCCCCACAGCTGGATCCCATAGGTCCATACGGGTTTTAAAATGACTTTGTATATTATCAGTTCATTCTCCAACGTTAGTTGTGATTTTCTTCCAGTGATCAATGGATGCTCCTTAGTTTTAGCCCTAGTTGTTTTCGTTTACTGAATATATGTTTACGTTACGTGAGTCGTCGATCTAAGTGTGTTTCTAAACATTTGACTTCTTCTGCTTGTGACAGTGGCTGATTGTTAAGGCTAACCGGAGGACAATTATCGTTCATGCGCCACTTTTTTTTAGTCATTTTTGTATTTTATATAGGTTGTCTTGCAAGATGCTTGAAGCTATTGTAGGTATTTTGTGTGTAGCTAGGACTGCCGTGTCGTCGTCCGCGAACGTAGTTGTAGTGATGTTGCTAGTAGTTGGGAGGTCAGCCATGTAAAGTGAGTACAATATGGGGAGGTCTAGGAAGATTCACCAAAAACCAATTCACCGAAAGCAATTCACCGAAAGCAATTCACCGAATAACAATTCACCGAATAAGCAATTCAACGAATAAGCAATTCACCGAATCATCAAAAAATAAATGGATATAAATTACATGAAATATGTTAATTAAAGATCAGAAAGTAATATATATTGTGACTGACCATCCTATTTTGTACATTGGTTGCAATTTTTGGGGTTAAGTACTTATTACTCATATTTTTATTGTTTTTAATTATGGCTTCATTAGGTGGTTGGACCCTCAAACGTTGTTTTACGTATTTATATTCATAGGTCTAGAGCAATTAAAATAAGTGTAACCAATGTACAGAATAGGATGGTCAGTCACAATATATTACTTTCTGATCTTTGATTAACATATTTCATGTAATTTATATCCATTTATTTTTCGATGATTCGGTGAATTGCTTATTCGGTGAATTGCTTATTCGGTGAATTGATATTCGGTGAATATCTTTCGGTGAATTGCTTTCGGTGAATTGGTTTTCGATGAATCTTCCGGATACCAATAGGGGCCTAAGCACACTTCCTTGTGGCACTCCAGTGTTGTTCGGCAGTAGCGGTGAATGTTATTCTTAAAAATGTCGGTTGTAAATATGATTTCAGTAAGTGTTTTTTTATTGAAGCTTATTTTTATTAATAGATGAATAACTTAAATATTTAAACAGTTAATAAAAAAAAATATTAAATCTAGGTTTTTACCACTTAAATTTTCTCACGATCAATTTTTCTGAATGTTGTTTTCTGCTCCTAACATCAAATCGTTTCATCTCTTTGCTTTTAAGACACTATGCAAATGACTTTTAGCGAGTCTTATAACTTGGCCCAGTGCGTATACATATATTAGCATTTGAATCTTTGAAACTTTTTTCATACGAAAAGCAATTTTAAAATGTAAGTTTCTCTACTGAAAATATACCATTATCCACAAAAATCTGTTTAATAAAAGGAAATTTGAGAAAACTTAAAGTTGCTAACAGTTTATAGTTGCTAATAATTAGACAAAAGACCAATAGTCTGAAAGGGAATAAAATTTTGGCGATACTGCTGACCCTAGCGCAAACTCGTTGCTGAAAATTTTTCTCTGTAAAATTTAGATGTCTGGTAAAGCGATACATTTAATTTTTTAATAGCTTAAGAGTTCTAAACGGTCCTATGCTTTTTTGAAGGCTGAGTGAATGATTTAATTTTCCTCGTTTTGATATAAGAGTCTTAAAACTGTTTCAGCATTTCGACAAGAGATTCTTAATCATAGAACATTAGGTGATTGTTAATTTTACATATTACATTTTTCTAATGCTCTAATTGATAATGATTCACTTCCTATCACCTAGTTATTACGTAAGGCAAGACGAATGATCATACGAAATACCACGTAGCAATTATTTTTAATTTTCGCGTAAACCGCTCAAGCGAAGTTGATTTATTTGAGTTGCAGCAACTTATATTTATGCCAACGATGTAAAATGTGCCAAACATTAAAAACTGTTTGCCAAGTCCAACTATGCCGTGTCTGCCCCATAAAATACAATTTTGAAAAGTTTATTTTACATTACCGTTCGATCTACAAGCTTTTTTACATTAGCGATTCAATTTAAGTTCGAAAATCAATATATTTAATGTTATCTGATACCTACAGCTACAAAATTTAAAATGCAATGAATTAAAAATCACTTGAATATGGAAAAAGAACATTGATTAGTATAACTTATCTTAAAGTTTTGAGTTTGCATTGTTTTATTCCGATATTTTCAAACAAATTTTTATACACCGGTAAATTTCAGGCTAACCTGTATATTTTTCAAGACTCATGTTTAAAAATAAATTCAATTGTGATCTCTAAATTATTTTGAATAATACAAAACCAAACAGCTTTCAAAAACTTCATTTTTCATCGAAATAAGACGTTATATTTTAAGAAACCTCGTTACGAAATCGTTGAACTACAAATAATTATATTAATAACATTTGGTTTAACCATGACGTGAATGGACTGTTAGCTCCAGATCCAGAGGTAAGAAAGTAGAGGTTATAATGGGAAGAACAAGGTCTAACCCTTTCTGAAGTGTCGGATAACGTTAGCAAATTAGGTTCATCCGGCAGTCAAGATTACAAAATTGTCGACTGACCCGAACAAAGGCCGAATTTCGCACAAAACAACTGCAAAATTTGGTATGCAAGAACTACAACCTACGTGTTTTTGCACTCGAACGCAAGATTAACCTGTTGGTTTACATTTCTCGGTACTATGTAATTAATAATTGTTGTAAATCAAAGCAGAACAATTACTAAACAGTTGGGAAAAAGTTGTGATGGGTATTAAAATATAAATTAACCATTTTTGTCACTTACCTATCCGAGAAAAAAATGATTATTGGCCCAGTGCAGCTATTCCAGTCCGTAACTGCAAAAAATAAATTAATTAATACAAAATTACAATAATTAAATATTGCGTTTTCATCTCTCATAATACATTGAGGTCACTGAAGATCCGACAAGCTCTGTGAAGCTGTATATTTTTAAAATATTCTTTTCTAAAATTCCAAAAAAAAAAAAATTTACACAAAACGGTACATTTTATGTTTCAGTACAATACGATTTTTGTAGCATGTAAGGCTTTTCAAAAATTTAAATTTGTTACACCTAAGACAACTGGGGTCACCGGTGACCCCTGATACTAAGCGTGGTGCATTGAGTTTAGAACGTTTTTTGCTTTATTGGTCTGCTGATATTAGCAGGAGTTTATAAATAACATAACCAATTTGTGGAATGTTAAAGATGGAAGTCCTTTATTTAACAAAAGGAACAGGTTTACTGCAATTTCTCAATTCTTTCGTTTTGATAACGCTGAAGCAAGAAGAAAATATTAAGACCTAGATAAACTGGCACCGATTTGTCACCGAACCGTTTAATTGTTCTAATATTTGCGGCGTCGCTGACCGATGTTAGGAGTTTTAACAGTGAAATTATTGAAAAAAAAAAGTTGTAAATTTAAACACTTTTTGAATTATGGCTACCTTCTCTTCAAGATGCAAACATTCCCTCTGCGAACATAGCGGTTGACAAACAGCTGCTAAGTTTCCGAGGTAGGTGTCCTTTCAAACAAACATGCCATCAAAGTCAGAAAAATATGGCATAGAGATTTGGGTGTCCTGCGACAGTCACACCTCATACGTTTACAATTGCCAGATATACAGTAGTAAAATAAATGACCAGCGTCAACGCAATCAAGGCAAACGAGTCGTTTTAGAAATAAAAGAGAGGTTAGAGAAATCAGGGACAAATGTGACCACCGATCATTTTTTACGTCTCGAACATGCCAGAGATTTGAAAGAGAAGAATCTAACATTGCTAGGTACAGTAAAGAAAAACAGACCAGAACTTCCTAAGGAATTGGTAAATTCATGTACATTTAACAAAAGTTGGCTATCAAGACGACGCTATATTAGTGTTTTTTTCTCCACAACAGAAAAAAAAAACCGATTACACTACTATCAACTACAAACGAAACTGGTGAGATTTCTAAAGGTAACAAGACGAAACCACTAGTAATAATCGACTATAATAAAACAAAATCAAGTGTATATGCCATGGACAAGTTTGTTCGAACGTATACTGTGAAGAGACAAACACGAAGATGGCCTGTTGCAGTTTTTTAAAATATTATTATAGATATTAGCGCCCTCAACGCCTACGTTAGATGGTGTCACACTCACACCTAACTAAAGATTGGCAAGCAAAAAAGTCTACAAATGGCGACAGTTCCTTATGCAACTAGGAAAACAACTAGCGGCAACTTAAACAGAGTTACGAGAACCATGAACTTCACAGAGACAAGAGTTGCAAAAACTGAAACATGGTAGGTGTTGGTGATGTCCAAGATATACAGGGTGGTGCTTTTTTCGATGCTTACCATTGCTATCTTGGAAACGGTAAGAGATACAAGGTCGGTTAAATTAGAGAAAAGTTGCACATTTTTATGGCGATTAAGAATCTGAAAAGAAATCCGGGATATTTTGATTCGTTTTTGATTTATTACAAAAAAACTGAAAAATGTGATTTTAGACAAATATTATTATCTTCCCTACCATTGACGCTATTTCATTTAAACTTGGTAACTTTATGTTTTTGACCGTCCTGGGTTTGATGACGTCAACAGAAATTTTCTAAGCCTTCTAGATTTCAAGTTGCGATAGTCAACTTTTTTATTTCTTATGGCCGCCATATTGGATTTTTACACCATCAGACAGACAAAAAAATTAGCTTTCCAGATTGGTAACCAACATACCTTTTTTCTTTCAAAAAACTTGTTGAAATTTTAAAATTTGTGTAAATAATTGATAAAATCGAGAATGCTCTGAAAAACAATTGAAATTATAATATAAATCAAAGTGACAACATTGTATAGGTCTAATAAAATAACGAAAGGACAATAAATTTAAAACACCAGATAAATAATTATTTAAATTGTTTAAAGTGCGCGCCGTTATGTATGATGTACTAGTGGTTAGTCCTCAAATTCATTTCGTCCACTTCATTTAGGATAGTTTGTCTCGAAATAGAGTCGAAAGAATTTTTGAGTTTATGGCGAAGAAGTTCAATATTTTCCGTTGGGGTTGCATAAACAACATCAATGTAAAAGTAATCCATAGGCATTAAACATGGCGATCGCGGAGGCCAATGAACAGGACCAAACGTACCAAGTCATGCATTTTGAAAGCGTACATCGAAATTAATATCCTTTTACAATACGGGCGTTGTGAGGACTAGCTCCTTCTTGCTGAAACTACTGATGATTTTGAATTGTTAATAATGGCAATTCGCCTAACATATCTCCTAAATATGTTTCCAACAATCTTAATTTCGTTATCATTAGACCTATAAAATGTTGTCACTTTGATTTATATTATAATTTCAATTGTTTTTCAGAGCATTCTCGATTTTATCAATTATTTACACAAATTTTAAAATTTCAACAAGTTTTTTGAAAGAAAAAAGGTATTTTGGTTACCAAGTTGAAAAGCAAATTTTTTTGTCTGTCTGATGGTGTAAAAATCCAATATGGCGGCCATAAGAAATAAAAAATTTGACTATCGCAACTTGAAATCTAGAAGGCTTAGAAAATTTCTGTTGACGTCATCAAACCCAGGACGGTCAAAAACATAAAGTTACCAAGTTTAAATGAAATAGCGTCAATGGTAGGGAAGATAATAATATTTTTCTAAAATCACATTTTTCAGTTTTTTTGTAATAACTCAAAAACGAATCAAAATATCCGGGATTTCTTTTCAGATTCCTAATCGCCATAAAAATGTGCAACTTTTCTCTAATTTAACCGACCTTGTATCTCTTACCGTTTCTTAAATAGCAATGGTGAGCATCGAAAAAAGCACCACCCTGTATAGATCGAAAGCACTCAAACAGATGCAACCATTACAATCGCTTTCTGTGCAATAATCACCCCAGTGGTATTATTTGTAATGAAACAAAAACGGTATAAGAAGGTTATACTAGAACTAGCCTCGAGTTAAATAACATTAGTTTCATGTACAAACTTTGTGTTTATACTCGTTACTCAGAGGTTGTAAATCACAAATTATTGTTTCCAATTTGATGCCAGATTTTTTAAAGTAAAATTTAACCAGGAGCAAACTAATCTCGTTCCCATAACCTCTGGTGTGCCGCAGGGAAGTATCCTCGGACCCGTCCTCTACTTGCTTTATACCACCGACCTTCCAACAGTGGAACATAACATTGTAGCTACCTTTGCCGACGATACAGCGGTCTTGGCCTCACACACAGATCCAACGATCGCATCGCAAATACTGCAAAGAAACCTCGACAAGATCTCAAAATGGCTAAAAGTTTGGAGAATAAAAGTTAATGAAGGAAAGTCAACACACGTAATTTTTACCATGCGTAGAGACACCTGCCCTCCCGTCTCACTACACCGTACTGTTTTGCCGCAAGAAGAAGAAACAAAATATCAGGAAATGCACTTAGATCGCAGACTGACATGGCGGAAACACATATGGATGAAACGTAAACAGCTGGGAGTGCAATTTAGAAAGTTGTACTGGCTTATTGGCAGAAACTCACAACTGTCGATCGATAACAAACTCCTAATCTATAAAACGATATTAAAGCCAATATGAAATACAACTATGAGGTTCAAGCAGTAACTTTATCATAGAAATCTTACAACGATTTCAGTCCAAAACTTTAAGAACAATAACCAACGCCGCATGCTAGGTTGCTAAGGAAGTTATACAGCGAGATCTTCATATGTGCTCAGTGCAAAATGTGATCCAAAGTTTTAGTGCCAAATATCAAGAAAGATTGTCTCATCATCTCAACACTATACAAACTAAAAGACTAAAGAGGCATAAACCCTTAGATTTGCCTAATCGTTTTAACACGTTCGCTGCGTTTTGGGACATATGTGTCCCGTATCGATCTTCCCATGGGGTGGCACTGCAATTCGCAAGACTTTTCTACGGAACGATGGCTCTAGTTCCCGTATTTTTCAAAATATTCAATTTTTATTTGTACCAATAGGTTTACCAATAATTGCTAATTCCTGCGCTCGCATTATGTTTATTGGATTATTCTATAGTAGATTATATCAATAAACAATCACATTTTTAACCCTATCATTAATTCAAATGCGTTTAATCGTACCGTATCGTACAGCTGTACGGGACACATATGCCCCGTACCGCACGAACTGAGGTTTGCCTACGGGACACTTACACCCCGTAACGCGCCCCACAAAGTTTTGAAGATATTGCGCCGCAGCGAACGTGTTAAGTAAAAATTTAACCTATGTTGCCAATAATAAATTAATTTAAGTAAATTTAAGCGGATAGTTGCCACTGGGCAAGCTTTTCCTTCACGTAAAATTAAAGCTACAACAATTTACTTATTGTTCCTAAATTGTTCATAGATTGCAAATTAATCACAGATGCCATTGAAAAAAAATTGATGCAGTTTTAACTCAAAATTAAAAAAGCCTTACACTAGAAAATAACCTGCACCGGGCATATCCAAGTCTTTTAAATAAATTTCAAGTTAGTTTCATTAATTCCCTCATGAAATTAAAGGCGTTTACAATCTGTTTGTAGTAAGTAAAAAAATCTGCGCATTACACCTATTTTCATCTTTGTGGACTATCTTTTGCGACGATCAACATATTTTTATCTCGCTAGGGGAAGAAAAGCTGTTGTGCCAGCTTCTTGGAAGCACCGGGAATTTATTTAATGTCTCCTTAAACGATGAAAAAGAGCATTAAGCGTTTATAAAAATAGAGCTATTTAACTAAAAAAAAACTGTAACGATTACAACACCTTTTCATTTCTAAAAATGTGGTTTCAATTAAAGTACTTCTAGTATATTTGCGTATGGAAATTTAAAATAGAATGGGTTTATAAAATTATACATTTTTAAACAAAACTAAAGTAAAATTGATGCAAAATTCGCACGAACCACAGATATTGTGTGGTTTACGCATAAAAGCAGAAGAAAAGCAATCCGTGTTAATACAAGAAGTTAATTCACTGGCTGTCTATAAATTATCAGATCTCTTTAGCAGATAAAAAAATATTTGTAGTGGATTTCCGACCAAGGGCGGTTCTACGTCAATTTGATGAATGGGGCCTTTAACATTTTGCAAACGAAGCTATAAAAAAACCGAAAGAAAAATAATTCAAATTGTTTTCATTATTGTACATGGAAAACAACAAATCCTGCTCTCTTATTAGCTGTGTCACAAGGGTGCGATTTGCTACAAAAATGTGGTTCATATACATAGTTTGGTGTAACGAATTCGAGTCCCAAGTTGGGGGTGCGTAGAATGAAACACGGACATTAGTATACAACTGGAATTGTGCATAGCGTAAAGGCGTATAATGAAATTAGTTGTGAATTTTGATGTTGTTGTAGTAACTTGTTCAGTCTATGGCAGACTACTATGCATCGCTAATCGCAAAATAGTTCTCAAATTTGTTGCTTAAAAAATACTATCTCATAACCCAACGGCGTTTCTATTTTCGGAAAATCTCTTCGCGTTATGACTAATGCATGGTATTTAGTTGGTTTTACCGTCGCGTTGTCCCAATAAAGCAAAATTAGTGTTACAAAACGCCAAGTGCGAATGATGCTATTAATCTAATAAAGATCCCCATAAAATGCAGTAGGTGTTTGATTAATGGGATATGTTATGATACAGTGGCTCGTAAACAACTAAACTGAAAGATTGGTATAGTTAGCTCTCAAAAACAACTTTAATTAATTGCACAAGTTAACTGCGTTCAATTAATAACAGTTTTTTCTTGGGTAAAAGCAGGGATGGTTCACGCAAAAACCCTTAGAAAAAACTCACCACATTTTGGTTTTTAAAACGCGTGTAGTTTAATTATAAGTTTCAGCACAAAAACTGAAAATTTGCGTCGATTCACTTCATAACTCGTGGAAGTTTCCACATAAGATTTCCCTTATTCCACTCACCGTATAATCTGCAGATAAACTATTGGGGGAGTGTAACAAACACAATTCTGAATAGTAATTTCAGATGCTGCAGCGGTTCTAGCGCCTGAACTTTGTTGAAACATGATTTAGTTGTTTATAGAACCGTTCCAAACTTGGAGCCCTCTGAAGACGACTATTACGTGAATCAGGAATCCATGCGTCATTTCAGCGCGAATTGCAACGGTTTGACATTCTGATCAACAACAAAAACTGATCAAAGATGCATTTAAATATTTTATTAAAACAAGAAAGTCGTCAAGTGATTTGACAATTGTTGAAAATCTGTTCAGAAAGTCAGTGTACAGGGTTGGTAAATTTCGATGTTTCATAGGGAATCTCGGTGACTATAAGAGGTATCGAAAAACGGACCCCGCTGCCTCGATCTCTTTTTTCGAGAAAAAGTTAATGGAGAAAACTAAAAAAAATATAATTCTGAAGCTGGAAATGAAACTTATTTTAATTAAATTAAATTTTTTTCTCAGTTCATTCATATTATTACTACTATATTTATATAAATTGTCTTTAATGTGTCCCCAAAACGAAATTTTGTTTTAATCTTACAAAAATTAATTTATTAGGTTGGCTTTTTTTGTGTAACGGTTAAAATATGGCTCACTTGCAGCTGCAGAATAATTATTACTTTGAATAGAACATTCTAACATATCATACTTTTAGTAATATTCGTAAGCCATTTCGTGTTTTTAAGGTACAAAAATATAAACAATCAACAATTAAACGTAATTATTTCTGACAAACTATGGTTAAAACAACAGAATGACAGTTTGTTTTACCAGGTTTATTCCTAATGACATAAGCCAACTACTAGAATACTAGAAAAAAATAAAATAGGAAAAATTACTTCATTTTTGCTATAATGTAAGGAAAATTAATAAATCTACCTCAGATGATATATATTATTGGAATATAGGGAAAAAATGCTCTTTCTCGTGATGCCACAGCGAACTACGGGTTCTATTTAAAAAAATACAACTTTATGTCACAACCAGGGACTAAGAACGGAACGAAAACGAAAACGTTAAACGAAATTAAACGAAATTTTTTAAGAACGAAAACGAAACCGAAAACGAAATTATTATGTTTCGTTCAAGAACGAAAACGAAATAAATATTTTCCAAAACAGGTTTTAACCGGTTTTGTCGCTATTTCAATTTTATTTGTTAAACACAAACGCGAATTTACCTTCTGTGCTGGGAAGACTCCACGAGGCAGTAAAAAATCTCACTTGAAATAAGTGAGCTTCACTTTTCTCCATATATTTACGTGAATATGTATTAACAACTTTATTGTTTATACTTGCAATTTCGTGTAACACAATTAACGGTACAGATATTCTCTATTTCTAATTTGTTTTTTAGATCATCAATATAGAATATACACTTGATTGGATATATCGTTTTCGTTCCGAACAGAAACGAACGGAATTTTTTTCGTTTTCGTTCCGAACAGAAACGAACGGAATTTTTTTCGTTTTTAGTCCCTGGTCACAACTCGATTCGATTTTTTTTTTGAAAAACTGTCTACGCCACTGCATTCTTATCAAAAAAGTGCCTGTAGAACAAAATTTTTTTCCCCCTCTATTTTCATAAACAAGCGAGATATAGTCATATAACGAACAGTCGAAAAATCGAGTATCGGTGATCACTCGAAAATAAAAGACTATAACTAATTTTAGTTTTTACTATTAACTTTTTCTTGAAAAAAGAGATCGAGAAAGCGGGGCCTGGTTCCAAATACCTCTTATAGATACCGAGATTCCCAATGAAAACATCGAAATTTGCCCATCCTGTACAATTGTTTTTCAGCATTAAGCTGTGTGTTTGTTTATTTTTTAATGGTTAATTAGATCATCGACACTGTCTACATCAGTCATTGCCAAAACTTGACAGACAGTTTGAGAATCAGCGTATTGCTTAACCACCAAAAAGTTATTTCTGGGAAATTTACCTAAATCTTGTTCAATACCCGACCGACCCCTTGTGGGAGCTGTAAAGAGCGTCATGTTTCCCAATTTAAAACCAAAATTAATCTGAAGCAAGTCCCACTTTAGTACACCAAGAGTAGAACACTAAACCACTAAGGGTTTAATACATCTTATATGTTCAAGGAAATATAACCCTAGTTAGGTCATACCCAACGTCAAACCTCTGTCATCGCGTTCTTAGCAGAAATCCTTTTTTTTAAAGACAGTACTAAGGATTTTCTTAATGCATACTTTGCTTACAAAATAAAACTGTAACTTTCTGTTACTAAATAGCAAAAGAATGAAATAACTCGAAAGATAAATGAATGCATCAACTGGTAGATGTCGGTGGTATAAAACGAAGCCACTTTTTAATGCGTCACTTTCTTCGAGAGTAAAGGCAATGTCTCACGATTTCACTCCGGTCACTTTACTATCTAGTAAGTGTCCCTTTTACTTTCGCAAAGAACGAAAGACACAAAAAACGCATTAACTCGAATATTTGCTGCACTTCCGTGTTACTATCAGAAAACCATCGGAGTTTCTGCCTGATTTGAGATGAGAGAAATTAATATTCAAATTGCACTCCTTGCTTGGATTTTCAAAGAGGGGCTCTTTAAAAAAGTTCAAGGTGGGAAAAGTGTTATGGAGCGTGACTGTAGGATAAGTTTTGCTCCATAGAGCAAATTGTTTAACTTCAAACATGGTATTTTTACGGCTCATTTGTTAGTCCTGTACCTGGTAAGCGTTTTCTTCAGTTTATTTGACTTTAATGTAGTGAAAATGTTTTATAGCAGCCAAATTAAAGCTTGTATTACTTAAAAGGGTTAATGCGAGTCAAAAGATGTTTTAATTTCACAAATGTAAGAAGTAACACTGTCAAAAAGATCGGTAATTTTGATCAATTACACACTATTAAAGATATAAACAAAAATGACAATTTTTACACCTTATACTATGTTAATTTCCAAACTTCACAAAAATAAATTTCCTTTTTTGGGTTTAGAATGTTTATGACAAGTGTACATACAAAATTGACTACAATTTTTATTTCAAACGCGTCTTAAACGTATAAAATTTGCGTATCACAACGACACGAAACTTAAAGCGGAAAAACTTGGAACTTTATTAAGCCCGTAACAACTTCCTTGGAATAATACGCGTTTTTCCTGTTTATTTTATTGTTACCCTAAATAGGGTGCACTCTTCAACAAAAGTGTTTACGATGTTCTTAAATTAATGCTTTAAGTAAAGAAAAAATGCCGCAAGTGGAGATACATCACAACAGTGTTTAAGGGAAAATTATAAAGAACATTTAGTAGAAAATCATGGCTTGAATTATAAAACAAAAAATTTATTTATTCTGAACATAAAAAAAGGTTTAGTTTATACATATGTATGACTGGAACTCAGCCTATGATTACTTTAAAAAACATTATAAAATGCTTTAAACTGTAAAGACAGAAAGTTAAAATTTTTAAGTCATAGAATGAGTTAAATTTTTCTTATTTATGCAGAGATTCACCGAAGTGCTGGTAATCCCGTTAAGGAATTAGGTAGTTTAAAAAGTAATATGCATTTTTTGTTAGTTAAATACCATTATATTTATTTATATAACTGTTAATGCCCTTTTTGCGTCGTCTATAATAGCTTTATATAATTCCTGGCGCCTCCACCAAGAAAACACGACAGCTTTTACCCTTCCAGCAAGATAAAAATTATGTTGATGGTAGTTAAAGATAGTAGCACAGGCGAAAATAAGTGTAAAGCGCAGATTTTTTACGTTACCCAACAGCAGTTTTTGCTTCAAACAAGTTATAAACTTTATTTATATTATAATTAACTAGAGTCGTTTACCTTGGCACTTAGAAGTAATTATACAGGGTGTGTAAAAATTGGCGGAAGGGCTACACGGAGCGATGTTCTTCGTGAAATTCTAAGTCGAAAATCTTAATACGAAAATGTTGTACCATGCTTCCTATGGCCTCAGGAACCATTTAAAGAAAAAAAAAATTGGCAACATTGCATACATTCATTTGCGTTTGGACAATTTTTTTATCAGCAATTTTTACTTAGGTATTTACAATTTTTGTTCGAACTGAAAGCCTTCAGTTCGTAAACATAGCTGCAAACGTTTGGGTATCGTAAAACACAAACAAGAAATAATTACGAGAAAAACAGAGATGACAGCTAAGGACAATGTTGCCATATGTATTACTGTCATTAAAATCAGTGATTTACATATTTTCAACACCAATTTTTGAAAGGAAGAACACAATATCTAGGAAAAAATACTATTCGAAATCTATTTTTATTCCAAATTGCAGCTTTTTCATTTGCAAGTATTAAATAATAACGCCTATTAAAGGACTAAATGTCAAAGCTTTGAGGACCTCTTGCAGACACAGCAAGCGTGGTACAACATTTTCGTATTAAGATTTTCGACTTAGAATTTTACGAAGAACATCGCCCCGTGTAGCCCTTCCGCCAATTTTTACACACCCTGTATATTGAGTATGTTCATTTCAAAACGTGCGTTAAATATCTGTAGAGCGAAAATGCTTAGGAAATGTCATGAGTGAAACATTGTGTTTGAAGCTTAGTACATTGGGTCGTAATTATCTATCACAGACCGACAAACACCCCACAAACAGGTTCAACAAGTGATGTAGTGAGACCGAAGGTATATTTACACAACTGTACCAAAGTGTGACGACACAAAATCTAGTGAAATTCAACAGGCATAGTTGTGGCTAATATTGCATTCAACATTCTCTTAAATGCGTGTTGCAGATGCCACACAAATAAACTAATATCTGTGATTATTGGAAAATCCATTGGAAAATGTAAGATAAGTTTAGGTATAAAAAACTTTACTTTAATGAGCTGTAAAAAATATTTTTATCGGTTTCCGACTAACTTAATAGTTTTTATGCATTGAGCAGATTTTGTTTAGTATTTTCAGAAACAATTAAACCAAATCCATAATTTTCAAAATTTTGACACCAAGGTTCCAAAGATATACATTTGGCAAATTTTTAAACATTTTAATAAGTTATTAAAAATATTTGTAGACAAATTTCTTAACAACCTTATGCATTAAGGATACACTATTTAACATTTTCCCAAACAGTTACGTTAAATGCAAAATTTTCAAATATTTGCCAGCAATAGTTTGAAAGGTGTACCCTTAGCAAATTTTTTGAGTAGACATAGTTTAAAATTTTAACAAATTGTAAAGCCAAATGCAAAATTTTCCAAATTTTGACAAAAATAGTTTCAAAGACTTGGCAAGTTTTTAAAAACTTTGACGAGCTGTAAAAATATTTTTAATCGGTCTCTGAACAACTTTGTAATTGTTATGTATTAAGTAGACGCTGTTTAATTTTTTTACAAACAATAAATTGGTACACCATGTATAAATTCAAATTCAGCGAAATTGATGCTTTGTAAATTCACCCCTAAATTTGCACTTCACACCAAATTACGAATACAACAAAATAAATGACTATCTGTAGCGTGCGAGTTTTATGGTTATTGGCCCATAAAAAATTTAACTTTAAATTACATTTTTCGAGTAACACACCCTCTGGTTTGTCGTTTTTGTTTTGTTTAGCGGCACTCAAGAACGACATCGCAAAATTCCAACGCACTTTTTTCCATAATGGAAGGTTGATCTTAATTGGGAATATATTCTAAGGCTTTCGTTGCGACGCGAGTCAAAAGCGGTTCATTTGTTTTTCGGAAAAGAAGTCCGTGAACTTATTTTGTTAAGAAATTGCGGGGGTTAAGTAAATTGGTAATTTACGGGCGCTGCCAAAATCGCGAAGGCGATGAACTATGGTTGTTTGAGAAGAACAGTTAATTATGGAATCGATTAAAGGAAAGTTTTTATAATCAGTGCTTTTATTGCATATTAGAGTATGATGAACGGCCCCTAATGCAATTTAAAGTAATGATTTACAAAAACGTTCCAAGCGGAGGGATGAGAACTTTTTTTTAAGGGATTATAATAATTTTTATCTTTTTTATGAAAGTTTTCTACAAGAATATCTCTAAAATAATACTATGTTTTAAATAATAATGAAAGTGATTGCAAATAGAACACAGAAAGAAAGAATGGTTACCATCAAAGAGAAACGCGAAGTACAATTTTTAAACTAATGTTTAACGTTTTGGGCAAGAATTTACTTTTTCTGAACAGCGTGGCTATTTTGTTGTGGTCAGTAAAAGATTTATAAAATTGATTTAAAAAAGTAATTAAAGATATGAAAAGTCGCAGGAAAAATGATAAAATACATGGAAGAATTAGGGATAGAATCACAAAGGGCTTTATTGAACGAAGTAGTAAAATCAAGAAAAGTAGCAATGGTTGGAACACTGGAATAATCCAACCATTATACAAGATATGGGACAAAAGAGAGGAATGACATTAATGAGTTTACCAGGGAAAATACTCGCAAGAGTAATGGAAGGCAGATTAAAAGAAAAAATAGAAAACACACTAGAAGAATCCCAATACAATTTCAAAAGAGGAAGGAGTACACAAGACCCAGTTCTTATATTAAAACAAACAATCGAAAAGAGCTTAGCAAAAAACAAGGAAATTTCATTTATGTTTTATAGACTTGAAAAAAGCATTTGATAAAATCAAAAGGAAAGACGTATGGAGGGGCCTAAGAAGGAAGGGAATAAAAAAAAAAAAAATCTACATAATAAAAGCGATGTACGAAAATACGGTAAACATCGTAAGAACCAAGAATGAAGAATCGGCAAAGTTTGAAACAAAAGAGGTCTTAAAACAAGGATGCGTGCTCAGTTCATTATTATTCGCAGTTGTTATAGATGGCTTAATTAAAGATAAAAAACAAAAAATACGACCGTTTCACCTAGGTAGATGAAAAATGGAAAAAATAAACATAACTGAGCTAATGTTCGCAGACGACGCGGAAACAAAAAAGAATCTGCAACATCATCCAGGAACTCTTAACCAGGAATTGGGAAAAATCAATATAAAAAGAAATACAAAAAAAAACTAAAACTATGATCGTTACAACAGAAAACAAAGGGCATAACGTCACTTTAAATGGGCTTAGGTTGGAATAGGTAGAAAGCTTTAAATATTTAGGAGTGATCATAGAGAAAAATGGAGGAATAGACAAGGAAATAAGCGAAAGGACAGGAAATGTGGGAAGAATATTTAACAGTTTAAGAACAATATTTTTTGGGAAATAGAGAAGTCCCAAAACGAGCAAAAGTAAAAATGGTAAAAAGGTAGTCTCCGGCACTTTTATACGGAAGTGAAACGTAGACACTCACAAACAAAAATAGCCGAGTGAATGCAGGAGAAATGAGCTTTCAAAGAAAAATCAAAGAAAAATCAAAGGAGAAACAAAAAAAGATAGAACCAGAAATGACACAAAGAGAACAATTAAAGATAAAATCAGTCGAAACAAAAATACAGGAAAGACAGCTGGTGTGGTTAGGTCAGATTTATAGGATGAAAGAAGAAAGGTTAGACAGAAAAGCCTATGAAGCAAGATCACAGGGGAAAAAACGAGAAAAACCTGGCAAGCCCAGGTAAAAAAGCAGCAACGGATAGAAACATCAAATGGAAAGAGATAAAAAAGCTAGCACACGACAGAAAAACACGAAAAAAAGCAGCACAACACAATTCAACATTCCTACACGTAACAATAAAACCACTCATGACTAAATAAATAATAAATTAAGACTTATAAATGGAACGAAAAACGAATGACATAATGATCTTTGATACTTTCTGTGTTAGTATTTTATGCTTTATACGAGGGGGGACCCAAAAATAACCGGAATTATTTTCTGAAGGGCGAGCCCCTTTCAGTTCGAGCTTCTCGTGCTAGGAGAATATTCTAGAAACCCTTCTGCATCAGCGTGCCTACTGGCGTTGCTGTGTGTTGCTGCGTTCGGCTTCAACGAATTTTTTTCGAAGACTCAACGCATCTGTCTATGTTGTGATGACTGATTTACAAGAACTTGCGGCAGTGACATTTTGTTTCCTGCTATGGAAAATAAAAAGGAAACAATTGTTATGCTACAGACAACTTACAAAGAAGTTGCTCGCAAGTTTAAAAATGGTTTTTCCGTTTTAAACAAGGCGAAATGTCGACTGACGATCAACCTTAGCCCGGGCGTCCTTTGACCAACTGAAGAAAATGTGATACGAATTCGTCTAGCCATCTTGGAAGACCGTCGTCGGACCATTTATGAACTTGTGACGTTGACTGGAGTGTCGTGGAGTTCCTATCGGCGAATTTTATCGGAAGATTTGGGTATGAAACGAGTTGCAAGAAAATTTGTGCCTCGCTTGATCACACCTCAACAAAGAGACAATTTCGTGCCGTTCCATGAAGGAGCAGTTGAAGGCTGACCTAACCCCCTAAATCATGATCGAAGACGAATCTGGGTGCTATGGTTACGACCCCAAAACGAAGCAGCCAAATTTCACTGCCGCAAGTTCTTGTAAATCAGCCATCACAAAATAGACAGATGCGTTGAAAGAGTCTTCGAAAAAAATTCACTGAAGCCGAACGCAGCAACACACAGCAACGCCAGTAGGCACGCTGATGCAGAAGGGTTTCTAGAATATTCTCCTAGCACGAGAAGCTTGAACTAAAAGGGGCTCGCCCTTCAGAAAATAATTCTGGTTATTTTTGGGTCCCCCCTCTATATTTAATATCTTCTTTCTTAATTATTTTCTGACGAGCAATTGCAACAGGAGTTTTAAAGATAATATTTTCCATATTTTTATAGCACCTTGGATAAAATGGATTAGTCGAAGGAATATTTTTATTAGTATCTAATAAACGTGAAAAATTGTAAGTACGGAATTAACTCTTTCTGTTTGTAAACCTACAGTCAAGGTTCAAAAAAACTTAATTTTTACTTGAGTGTGATTATTCCAACACGCTGAGCATTATAAATTCATTTTCAACAACTCTCCTCATATTTAAAGTATATGTTGGCCCTCATGTAACGGAGTGCGAAATCGTGAAAAACAGGCTTTATTACAAATGACGCTTTATGCCCTCGAGACAGCGTTCGGAGTCCCGGAAATTTGCCCGCTCTGACCTCACGGCATTCATAGTCAAATAAACATTAGTCGGTTTTTCCGTCTCTACAATGTTTGCGCTCTCCGTTGTTTGGTTTTAGCGGGGAAGTAGCAAAACAACTAGAAACGCTGATGATTCTAGTTGACGCAAGCAATATATTTGTTCTGATACGCCCACTGATTCCTCATGTGATCGAAACAAAGCGATACTTGGCAAAGTTCGTTCCCGCGAGCTGAAATAACAAATAATCGATTTGATGTATTAGGCGAGGAAGTCGCCTATGAAACAAATGAAAAAAATGTTAAAGGTGATTTAGGTGCGTTTTCTTGAATTATTTTTGGCTACAAACTTAACACATTTATGCGGTACTTGCGCAAATATACTTAAGCTAAAGGCGAATTTAAATTGCCCGAAATCATCATAACGAAGTTATGATATACTTTCTGTGGCACAAGTTTTTCGTTCCCGGAAAACGCTTTCTTACGTATGCGAACGCAAACAATTACGTTATAGATTTTTCACTGGAGCCAAATAAACTATTCGTCAGTCTGTTGGCAGTGATCCTAGAGTTCTCGTTCGAAAAGGACTTGCCTAGACTCCACTTTATCTTAGTTTGAAGAACACTGTCATTGTAGCTGCTACAGTATTCAACACATACATTCATGTTAGTATCGTGTATTAAAATGATGTATGATGACAACTACGTTTTGATAGAGTATTAAGTTGTTTAGATATTTTAGAGATAAAGATACATACATATGTAATAACTATTCGTCTACTAAAAAAAACGAAAGTTTAGAAACTAATAAAGAAGTGGTTTAAGAAATATTCTTTTAAAAAATAAGTGATTTTTTACTTATTTGACAACAACTTCTTCATTGTAGTCTCGTAGTCTAATGCTTTCGTAAGAATGTTGTGCAAATCGCTTTCGCAATCCGCTTCCATAATTATTTTATTGTCCGCGCGTATTAGATTATAATAAAGTTATTTAGGGAATTTCGACAAGAGATGTAGGATATTTTTTTTTTAAATTAATTTAAAAAAATTAAATTTAGATTTTTAAAATTTCGTTATAGTGTAGAGACATGCGGATTATGTATTGTTACACCCCGCCCTGAGATCAATTATTTTATTTTACTTTAATTTCATTTACTTTAAAATAAATAACATTGCAACAATAATGCTGATGCATCAGTTTACTAAAACATGTAACACTTCAAAAGTTATGCCAAGTTATGAGGATTTCAACTTTATTAAAACATTAAAGTTAAAATATTACGGTCATAACTTGGGTCCTACAACGCCAGCATTTGGGTTTCGTCAATCAACAAACCATTTGTTAATAAAGTTGTACATCATAAGTAGCACAAACAACTCGCACAAATATGTGTTTATAGGAAAGAATGCCAAAGGTGCAACTACAATAAAAATGGGATAGCAACAGCGAACCTAAAATCTTGGAAGAAACGCGCTGGGATAGTAAAGAACCAACCACCGACAAATGTACAGCCGGTCGAAAAATAAAGGAGATTGTTTTTAAAATTGTTTGGTGTTATTTGTTTCTTACTATGTAAAAATTGCTCTAGAAATGTGTATTACGTAAAACAACGTTTGAGGGTCCAACCACATTACAACGACGATTACAAGCCATAATTAACAACAATAAATATAAGAATAATAAGTACTCTTCCCAACAGTGCGGCCTATGTACAGTACGGTCCGTCATAGTATAGAATAGCTCTTTTTACTGACCACCATCCTTTTCTTGAAGTATTTGGTAAATTTTTTGCAAAACTCCGGCTCAGCAATAGTGGCTTTGAAAGCATAAATTGACCGTGGATTATTGGCATAAACTTTTTTTAAGATAGACCCAAATAAAAAAGTCCAGTGGTCCCAAATCGCATGATCTTGGTGGCCAACTGATGTCGCCTTTTATTGATATCAAACGACCTGGGAACTTGGAACGCAATAAAGTGATTGTATCGCGACTTGTATGGCACGTGGCTTTGTCTTGTTGGAAGTAGAGGTCCGCTATATCCTTATTCTCCAGTTCAGGCCAGAAAAATTGATCAACATGTACTAATAATATAACGCACTCGCTCGACCGAAACAGCCCTTCCAGCATCGTTTTCAAAGAACACTTTTACTTACTGCGGCAATATTGTCGATTGAACGGCAAATCCGAGTACGCTTTGGTGTCTATAGATCTTGATTAGGTTCTAAATAGCGGGTTCACTTGGTACACGATTATCTGGAAAAAATGCACAAATTTTGCGAAACATATTCGTAAAAGAACATGAATTATCAAAATAAAACTTAACGATTTATATGCGTCCTGCGATTGTGTACCGCTCCACGATAAATTCTACTAAAATATGTCCAATAAAAACTTTAAAAAAACTGGCAACTAAAAAAAGTTCTGCAATTTAAATCCTGTTTAAATCCTACACCACTTGTTGAAACACCCTTTTTTCTTCTTATTTTTAACTAAATTTTTTTATATCTCTATTCGAAAGAAATTACTTTAATAATTGACACAGTTTAGAATTTCATTAAGGTAATTTCCCTACAAATAAACAAATATTTTTGTTGCCATTCTTGAAGCATAGGTTCAAAATCAATTTTTATCCAAAAAGAACTGTTTCCCCTCAATAAAATATTTACAGAAAAAGGTTTAAATTTTCGTACGCAGAAACCCACACCGCATCATTCATTTATGAACTTTTGACAGGTTCGGTACAATTGACTGATACCTTTATTATTTAAAAGGACCTTTGTTTTTCGACTAACCAACTTTCACTAGATATTATACGAGCAATTTTCCGGCAAAATAATTTTCCCATTAACATTAGATTCTAGTGTGCACAACAGTGTGATGGAGCTCTACACAGACCTTAAAATTGTTCTAATATCAATACCCTTTAAAAATGTTTTCCACAAAGAGCATTTACATATTAAAGGAGAAACTGCTTTATCAGTGGGAGTGTTTCAAGTTCCATATGGATCTCCGTTATTTATTAAAGCATTTGAGAGAATTGCAATGCATAATGTTGTGGGCTATTTTTAGATTAAAGAAAAACAACTATAAATTATCCTCAAGCACTATCCTTCACAAAGATAATATTACTTCACCAAGGAGAGTTTTCATAACTTAAATTAAGATTTATTATATAAACAGCTAGGGAAGATGTCATTTAGTTTAGAGCATTTTTCGTACTTTACTTATGAATAAGTGAACTAAACAATTTCATTCTTTAAAATCTCTTTAAAATATCTGAGGTTGTATAATTATTAAGAACTTTTTTTTGTGGTTTTGGAATTTTCTTTTGGTTTTCCGGTCCAAACTTCCACTAATCTGTCTATAACAGTTTTTGTTCATTATATGTATAAAGCTAGGATATTTTTAGACAAACAAACATTCCATTTCTGTTCGCCTACATCGGCCATAAAACGACCTTTAATGTATCGCGTTTAATTGGGCTATAAACAAAAAAAATCTAGGTCCTGCAGAATGAGTTATCCACCACAAGAGAGAGGTGTAACGTTAATGAACACTGTAAAATAAACTTTATATGTTTTTTTATGAGGTCATTAGGCTGAAAGAAGAGCTAAGGTTTTTATGGGCTTTCGTTCGTACACCAAGCGGCATTAATTATAACCCAAAAACGATTTCGTTTTAGATTTCATATCTTATTGAAACGAAGCTTTTTAAAAAGAGTTGTGAAATTCCCGAGAGTGCATAAAAAATACATTACAGTAATTTAAACAACTCCAAAATAGGGTAACTGCTATAGTTATTGGCCCCCTTAAGCAAAATTTCATATTGCAAGTGAGATAATTAATTAATTTTTCGATATTAAAATATAAAAACTGAACTGTGGTGTAGACCAATAAACTTATTTTCATATTTAAAATTCGAATTTGATGTATCATAAGTTTTTAATAGTAAAAATTCATTATTTTTTAAACACTACGCAGTTTGTAGTTATTGGCATGTCTTTCGTAGTTATTGGCCCTGCATGTACCAGTTATTGGCATTCATAATAATTGTTACTTCTTTTCAAAATTTCTCACAAAATAATAACAATATTTATTGTTTTCTTGTAACTGTGCATTTAAAGATACCAGAGAAAATAATTCCTAATAAATAAATAGGGTTTGGGTACACAAAATTTTATTTTAACTAAAAGTAAATTCTATTATAAACTTGTCTTTTACATAAAGGCTAATAGGGTTACTAAAAATATCATATTTGAACACTGTAAAAATAGATTCTTTTTTCTATTTCAAAGTTTCAGTCTTACACTTTTCTTCTTTTTTCTTATTTACACAGTCTTTGATTGACATGTTTTACATGTGAATACTTTATCCGAATTTTTTTTGTATTTTAATATAGGTACATCTCAGGTGATAATTTCTGCAACATGTGTTACATGTTATTCCAAAATAGTTGCTATTAATATTATAGCAACAAGTAAAACATATACCAAAGACAACTTTGTTATTTAAAAATTCGTTTTGAATATTGTTTTCATTAGGTTGTTCCTCAATCTCTTGGTCAATATAAAAATTTTTAAATAAATCTTTGTCATGAACTTCTCTCTTCTTTTCTTTGATTACTTTAATATTTTTACTATTATCACTCAATTTAGTTATTGGCAATTTTAAATTATCACTTATTAGCACAGTTGATACTATTTGAACTTTGTTTGATTTTTGTTTAAGTAATTTTAGTTTTTTTATTCTTTTCTTATCTTATTGCTATGGGCGGATGCCGCGACAAGAATGACTTAAACCATCCTTTTCCAGGTGTATTGGTTTTAAACAAGGTTTCTTTTAGAATCCTCTAGAAACTTTTTAACGGATAGCTTAATATCGTCAAACTGTTGGAAAAACCTTTTTTTTTCTGCTTTCTTCTAGCCAGGCCACAATTATAGCTTCTTTGGAATGAGTCAGTACTGAAGAAGGACCATGGCGTTCTTTAACAAATTTTTCGCAAAGGCGGAACTGCGATGTGGCCCTAGGAACATTATACATCTGCGAAGCTTCTCGTTTAGATATTCCATTTTTACAGCCTCTAATGGTCTAATGCTTATTCAATATCGTTCTTATTGTATTTTTTTTAAATAAAAACAACTTCGTTTTACTTTTGGCATTTTCAGGAAATTTACAATTTAAATTTGCCGGTAAATTTTACACTGTGTATAGTTATTGGCATACAATACTTTAGTTATTGGCCACGGTTAATAACTGAATCTAGGCAGAATTCAGGTGTACTAGTTATTGGCCGCCTATGCCAATAACTATAGTTTTTCAGATTTTTATGATCCAATTGTTAGCCGCCCTTTAAATAAATCGATTATTGCAACTGTAGCCACAGAATTATATATTTTTGTCACTTTATAGTGTAATAAGGTTAAAGAGTTTGTAATTTTATTTTGCCAACCAATAATTGATAATAAAATAAGCTATTCAAAATTGACACTCACCTTAAGGTGTTCACGTTCACCGCCCCCTTTCTTATTTGTGACTGCAACGTGCTCTAGATAAATATGATTTTTTATTTTTGTTACCAACACTATTACAAAATAAGTTACTAGTTTTAAACAAAAATGATTAAAGTTTGCAAACCAATAAACAGAATCCCCTAAATTTATTTAGAATTCTTATTATATGCGATTAAATGCAGACTATGCCAATAACTACACTAAGGCCAATAACTGTAGCAGTTACCCTACCTTCTTAAAAATGTAAATTAAAGCAATTGTGTGATTTATTGAAACCAGTTTAAAAAGCAACTTAATTTGTGTGTAAAAATCTGGAATACACAACAATTAGAAGGATGAAACTTTAATATAAAATTGTTCAAAAAAAAACTGCTGTAAATTATTATAAATCATGGGGAAACAAGTTTGAAAATGTTATTAATATAAAATGTCGAAGTCGTAATTTTTTTTTAGCTGAAATATTACCCAAGTAACACAAACTTAATGACAGTATATCATAAAAAGTAGAAAAATTATGACGTTTGGGACTTTACGTGGAACATTGCCAGAATCCATATTACTTTTCATGGAAACTCAAATCAGTTTCAACAGAAAAACTAGAACGCTTATTCGTTACAGATAAATCACATGAATTATTAATGGAAAAATTACAGAAATTAATAAGTATCAGTTTGTTATTGATTGATTTCTAGTAATGAATAGGTGTTTATTAATAAATTTTCCTAATAAAAACAGCAGCAAAAGCTTTATCTAAGGTTACATTTAAAATGCAGGCAAAAAACAGAAATTTTGGATTTGGTTTAAAAATTTCTCAAATACAAAGCGATTTTGACCTTTACTTTAATTGGAACACAGCTATAGTTTATGGCTTCTACATTTTTGCTTCAGGGGTGTTGTCATGAGGTTCGTTTACAGGCCGCTAATACTACTAGCGGACAGTAAAGTTATCCCGTGTAAACAGCTTCGCTAGTTCCTTACTCGCTTACCGGAATAGCCATAAGTAGAGTTAAAGTCCCGGCTACTTTACTATCCACTTACCGATCACATGATCTTGCTGCTTAGTTACCGCGTTTAAACACCGAATTTGCTCGCATTTTAGGTGTATTGCAGTGCAGTCATGACGTGTAGGTGGAATTCCGAAGAGATACCTAACTAAATAAATAAATTATACCATTAATATAGATTATTCATAAAATATTATTGCTGCATTTGACGTGAAATGGCAATTAATGAGAAGCGCTGGTCTTTTGTTTATAAAAATATAAACACCAAATCATCACTTTGTTTCTTAATCCTTTTGGGACGTTTAAACTATCGTTAATTGTTCATGCAATCATCGTCAGTTTAACGATTAAATTTATTTTGTTAATAATTTTTGGTAAATATGCCCGACTGCAAGTTGAGCTGAAAAAAACACGAGTGATTTTTTTCTGATTCAACTTGCCTGAGTAAAGATTTGTCAAAAATTATAAGATTAATTGCAATGCACGAGTTATATTTTGTCATAAAATTTCCTTCACCCAATCTACCTGTCAAATTAAATGTATGTTATGTCCAATTTTACAAGTACTGTCAGATTGGTGCGTAAGGAGTGTGGTTTAATCTATATTAAAGTAACGCTACTGGTCGCCGAAATTCGTCAAAAAAGAATTATCAAACCAAAATATTTAATTCCCTCTCCAAATTTATATTTTTGACCTATCACAAACTCAGATTTCTTAGAAACGACCAATAAACCAATGAAAATCTGTTAATTGCAAAAAGTATATTATCAGTGTATGATTATGTTTATTGGTCGTTTCTAAGAAATCTGTGTTTGTTATTGGTCGAAAACGCAAATTTCACAGGAGGATCAACATCTGACAGTGGAATGTAAAATTATTGCCATGTAATAATGCTCCTATTGGTAGTCTCTAGACTCTAGAAGATTTAAGATTAGTGATTGGTTGAAATCGCAAATTTGACAGATGAAGGAGATTTTCTTAAATGGCTTATTTATTGCAAATATTTTTTTAATTATCCTACTAGTGAACGCTTACATTCACGGCATGTATTTATGTCAGTCGAAAGTGAAGTCATGAGGGAAATGGAATTCGACAATTTTTTTAAAGATTTTGGGGAAGCAAAAGGTAGAAAGATTAATTTTATTAGAATTTTTATTTAGTTTATAAAAAAATTTAAAATTGGGTTGTTTAGCTTTTTTGATTTATAATCAACTTGTCAAATTTCTTATTTGATCTACAATTTACAAAATAGAATATATGTTTAACAATATCACACAAATACAGCTTGGTTTTCTTATGATTTTTTAAAGGCTCCTAGAAGTTTGTCTTTGCGTAGATCCCCCGCGCTTTTTAGGGCAGGCCCCCCAATACCAACAAAGTAAATTGGGATAGCATGATGACCAAATCATTAAATGAAATATCGAAAGATGGTTTCTTCGTTGATAACCTAGAAAGCTTACGAAAGAAGCTAAAAGTTATTGAAAATGTGTACCGTCAAGAACGAGTGATAATTGAAAAATCAAAAAAAGGGCGCGGGAGTTGACGATGTTTTTCAGCTTGTTACTTTTTTTTAGACTATTTTCCCAAGTTCTTCGCTTAAAACAATTATGCAGCACCAAGCTCCTAGTCTAAATTTCTTGCTTAAAAAATATGTTTTTCAAAAAATAGTTGAGACTAACAATTATCTAAACGTCTTTCAAAATTGTTAGAGATCCAGAATTAATTATGAAAGTTTAAGTCAATAATTTTCAAAATACTTTTAGTGGTAAACACAATATTTTGATAATTCTACTTATTCGATAAAGTTTTATCAAACAATAACAAAAATTTGTAAGTATACAGAAGGCATGTTTTAACAGAAAGTTATTTTAAAATTTAATTAATTTTTTATTCAAGGTCTATCCAAAATTGCTCTGCATATTAGCACAACTTCGATCGATATATCCGAAAAATATTAACTAAGATATTTCGCAAAAGCTTTCCTTTTTTCGCAATTATTAAAAAAAAATGAATAAACGTTTATGACACAGAGCTAATACTTGATACTGCAAACATCTGCGGCAATTTTCGCCACCATTAACTACATTCTGCAACAGCACAAGCCACAGATGTCCTCAACTGTCTATATCTCTACAACAAATTTCAGCACCTTTTCTGATACTATCCACAATTAAAAAAAAAAAATGGACATTTCATTACTTTCGAGAACGTAATATACCCACAACTACAGCTGTACCTATACAACTCTGCAATGAACTTTTTAACAGTAAAACAACCTGCTCAAGTCTTAAGCCGTACTAAAAAATATTTACATTGAGTTCAGCAGCAAATTACTAATCCCCAGTCAATAATTTGGGCTTCAAAATGTGATAAAAGCATAATACCTGGGATCAATTATTTTATTTTACCTCAGTGTTGATTCATTTACTTTTAAATGAATAACATTGGAACAAATGCTGACGCATCAGTTACTAAAACATGTAACACTTCAAAAGGGCCAAGTTATGAGGATTTCAACTTCAATAAAACACATTAACGTTAAAATATTACGGTCATAACTTGAGTTATACAACGTCAGTATTTGGGTTTCGTCAATCAACAACCGATTTGTTGGTAAATCTGTAGGCACATCTTAAGTAGAACATATTACTCTTACGCAAATCTGCTTATAGGAAAGACAGGGATACAACTACAATAAAAAAGGGCTAGCAACAGGAACCAAAATCTTGGGACAGTCGCGCTAGGGTAGTTAAGAACCAACCACCGAGAAATGTACAGCCGGTCGAAAAATAAAGGATTTTGTTGTTAAAATTGTTGTGTTTTGTTTGTTTCTTACTGTGTAATACTTGCTCTAGACCTGTGTACTACATAAAACAACGTTTGAGGGTCCAACCATCATACAAAGACGATCACGAGCCATAATTAACAACAATAAATATAAGTGTAATAAGTACTATTCTCCAAAACAATGCGGCCTATGTACAGTACGGTCCATCAACACATATAAAACACTATTTCGTTACTGAAAGCACAGCTTTAAGCGATACCAATATATAAAAAAATCATCGCTCACCTTAACAGATGAGAAAATAATAATATTTCGCGTTGACGTTTATGATGGCAATAATACATTTTATAATAGATTGTAGCGACGTAAACTGAGCAATTTTGAAAGCAAGCACAATTTTAGCATCATCTAGCATACAAATAAATTAATAAGATTACTGCCGACGGAGCAATGAGAGTATCGAAACTGACCTAAACAAGAGTTTCTTTGTAAAAAGGTTTTCATTTAAAGTCATTCATGGTATCTAACATGTAATAAATTCGTGAAAAGTAATTTTAGCATTGCAAATTTCATTTTGCAAGAAGCGCATGCACTTCTGCAACAAGTTTATTAATAAAAATTCTTATAACTTCGACCAGCATCCCCTGACCGAGTCCAATAACCACATAAGTTTCGCTCAGCACTTTATTTACGACAATTCCTTTTTCCATGCCGTTCATAGCCAACTTACATAAGTCTCAGAGCCCCGTTTTTCAGCTGTTTTTTTAACCGGAACTTCCCGCTGATTCTCCAGCACTTCTTAAAACAGCGTGGGAGCCCCGCCATAAATAAATCTTGGTATTTTATGTTTCAACGACAATTGCACGTTGTATAATACTATGAACTGCAAGTTGGACAAACGCCAAATTATTCTTCGAAGTCGCAGCTTTTTTTTTGTCTGACAGGAACAAAAAAAAATATCAGTGCGCTGCGAGGTAATTGAAAAATGGTATTGACGGTGTTCCGTGGAATCGCTAATTCCATTCCGCGCTAAAAATTGAATTTGCAAACGAACAAAGTTTTAGAATAAAAGTTTTGAGATTATTTATGACTGAAAAGCGAATAAATCGAGTCGATCTGTAATTTTGAAAATTAAGATTTATGTCTTCGGGATAACTAACAAAAGCAGCTGAATTTTAATTACAACTATTAAACAAACCATGATAAACAAACGAAAAATTAAATAAGCTTTAACAGATCTGCAAAAAACTTGATAATCTTAGCAGATATACGCAGATAAGAAAGAGGTAGAATAAATGGGACTTCTGGTTTGTTTAAAAGTCACTTTTGGTGCAAAACTAAATCAACAGATTTGAAGTTGAGGCACGCGCAATTCCCATCACACGCAAGCCTACAACATATGGGGTGAAACAACAATTGCTCAGCAAATTTTTTTTAGCGCTAAATCGCATCTTTTCGATGGCTGTAAGGGACATGTCTTGTCTTAAACAGAAATGATCAACATTAAGGAGTTACTACTGTTTATTTAAATCTTCGTTGAGTAATCAACAATAATGAATATTTTCTACTTATTTGAAGTGCTTCTACGTAATAACATTCGCATACGGTTACCAGAATTTTTTTAAAAATACAATGACGTGTGTTCTTTCAAAGTTTATAACAGCAATTTTGTTGGCCCATGGTTGTGACTACTAGAACGTTTTCTGGCAATATTATTTTTCCCTCTACACAACTTTCTAACCTGACCGTAATAATTTTTCCACGTTGTGAAGAAAATTGGGTCAAATTTAAACTTTAACCCCATTATTTTATCGATGTAGTTTAACAGTTAACCGTCTCGTTTTTAGATTGGAGTTACAGCAGATCTGAAAGAAACTATCTTAATCTATTCTAAACGCAAAAGCATGGAATAATGAAACAAAATTGGATTGGAGTAAGTACAACGAACCACAAGCTAAAAGTAAAAAATCGGAGCCATTTCTCAAATGGATTTAATAAAATATTTGAATTCAGCCAGATCTTAGGGTTTAAGAAAGGGAGAGCTTTGATACCCGATTCCAGAATTGATGAGGTGCATGTCAGCTGCCAAAAGCGGCCAGGAAGCCAAACGAAAAGTCAGAGAAGAGAGTAAACCAAGAAAAGAGCGCTACAAATGTCTTCAAAAATTATTTATTTTTGATGGAAGTAATTCTACACACAGTTAATATTTCAATGTCTTTATTCGGCTGTCATACCTCAATTTTTTTAATACAAAGCTTAAAATTTTTATGATAAAATGTATGTGTGTTTTTCGAGGAAATATCATATAGGTAAAATTTACGTTTCAGAGAATTTTAAACCGAAAACAAATACTGGGAATAAAAAATTCAAGGTGTAGTAAGGATTAATCTCAATGTATAGTCAGGTAAGCTAAACCTAAAACATTATATATACAGTGTGTCCAAAAGGAATGGAATATGCTATACAGGGTGTGTATAAATTGGCGGAAGCGCTACACGTGACGATGTTCTTCGTAAAATTCTAAGTCGAAAATCTTGATACAAAAATGTTGTACCATGCTTCCTATGGCCTCAGGTTCCATTTAAAGAAACTAAAATTTGGCAACATTGCATCCATTGATTTGCGTTTGGATTTTTTTTTATCAGCAATTTTTACTTAGGTATTTAAATTATTTGTTCGAACTGAAAGCCTTCAGTTCGTAAACATAGCTGCAAACTTTTAGGTATTCTTCTAATACAAACTAGAAATAATTACGAGAAAAACACAGCTAATGATAATGTTGCCATGTGTATTATTTTCATTAAAATCATTGATTAAGACGTTTTCAACAACAATTTTTGAAAGAAAAAACACAATATCTAGAAAAAAATATTATTCAAAATTTTTATTTTTATTCCAAATCGCAGCTTTTCCATTAAAAAATATTAAATAATAACGTTTATTAAAGGACTAAATGTCAAAACATTGAGGACCTCTTGCAGACACAGCAAGCATGGTACAACATTTTTGTATTAAGATTTTCGACTTAGAATTTTACGAAGAACATCGCCACGTGTAGCGCTTCGGCCAATTTATACACACCCTGTATATCTCAGTAAATATCGACTTTAGGTGAAAATGTTTTGCATAAAAGTTGTTTGGTACTTAGTTTTCCACCATAAGACAAAATTTTTTATTTTTTTTTCGAATAACAAAAGCGAAATGAAAAACAATTCTTTTTTTTTTAAATGACAACGTACCCCTATATTATATCTACTCATTTGATAGAGAATTCTTTTCTCTTTTCAATGATGCACATTTTTAGTACCATTACTTAAGCAACTTATTGAGAAAAACGCAAAAATTATTTTAATCGATTAGTATTTATTTCTAACAAAAACATAATAAGAACTAAATTTTTTTGATGAAATCTACAATAAGTGTTCAAACTGTGAACCATTTACAGCTTCCCAATGATAAACTCGGTTTTTAAACCCGTTTATACCATTCTCAGCCATTTCAGGTGTAATATCTCTAATAAGATTTTTTTAATTTTCGATATTCTCCGGCCTCTTAGCATAAACTTAATTTTTAAGGTGATCCCATCATTGAAAAGATAAAAGAAATCTCTATCAAATGAGTATAATATAGGGATACCTCACCATTTAAAAAAATTCAATTGTTTTTCATTGCGCTTTTGTTATGCCGAATTTTTTTTAAATTTTGTCTTATGGTGGAAAACTAAGTACCAAACAACTTTTATTCAAAACATTTTATCCTATAGTGGATATTTACTGAGATATACAATTTTTACAATATAGGCAGCGTCAAGTGTAATAGCGAGCGGTGGGGGTGTTTTTGTGCAGAACGCGCTACAATATGGTCCACGCACTTTAGTAAGTAGGTGTATTCAATTCCAATTGTATTAGTACGCATCCCCACCCCTCGCCATTAGACTTGACGCTGACTATAGCAGCACAGAAATTTTAAACCTATTCACCTATTTTGTACAATTTGTATGCTTTTTTCGTAGTCTACTGTAAATTAATATTGAATTGCATGTAATTATTTTTTCAAAGACTAAGATGATTCGGGCTTATTTTCTCTAAAAAGAAGAAGATTAGCTCTCTAATAATGTTAAAATAATCTATGATTAGCATTTAGTCTAAAATATTATTTAAAAAAAAAATATCGACAAGGTTGGAAAACATGCAAACATTTTTGTTACCGTTTTCATTTATTATTTAAGCCAGATACTTGAAATTTTGAACTTTAAAAAGATCCTTTACTAGACATGTTTTTGAAAATTAATAAGGGTATCACATTTTCTTTTACATGAACTCAATTTTTATCGGAAAAAGACCCCGTAACTAATTCTTTATCAACTCTACAACCTAAATTTTCATCGAAAATGAGACACCCTGCGCTTAGACCGTCATTTTTTGAGAGTTAAGCGATCTTTAGTCTTCATACTTCGATTATATTAAATCACGGATACAAAAAGTGTTCAATTTACGTATCCGATGACACGCAGCGAGGCTTAAAGTATGGATTCACGGCAATTAATCGCCATAAAGTTGTCCTAATTTACGGATATACATTTAACCTGTGGAGTAACGGCGTATACCTGACATCTGCAGAGCTGAAGGTGCGGGCCGAGTTGCCGGGATACGAGAATGGATCGATAGAGTCCTCACACAAGAGCACGAAGCCCAGCAAAAAACATCCTACCTACGCAACATTACCACTATTTACTATGGTACTGGTAGCTGACGAGGTACAACATTCAAATTGGTTAATCAAATAGGCAACGCGATACGCTGCCAGAACAAATGATGGCGTGCAGTTTCAGAACGTCCATCAAAAATGGAAACATCAATTTCAGGTACTGATAGTGAAATTTAATGAACCCTGCTGACACATTCTATTTATTCACGGATATTAACATCACATTTATCTGTAGCTAGCTCGCACAGCTAAACTTGCAACTGGGTTCATGTAATAATAAACTGAAATATTACTCGAGCTCAGTTTTCCTTTGAAAGTGCTGTAGATATGCCAAAATTTTCATTTCTTTTATATTATGTACGATTTGATGAAGAAGTAAAGTTAATTATACAAAATACGGCGGCTTAAGTCCAATTTTAAAACAAAAGAATTTAAGCTAGCTTCAGTTATCCACTTTATGAGGTTGTCGTTTATTAATTGCAAACATCACTTGTTTTCCAAATCGTGGCAATATTTGATAGGGAAATTATTACAAAATCAGCCATATCTCGTTTTTATTTTTTGCAACATGTATGTGTACGAAACTATATATTTTGCTAAAAAAATTCAATTTCATATAAAGTTAGCTAGCGTTTTTATTTAAAAAAATATACATTTACTTCATATCTCGACAGTCAACGTCACAGAAAAAAAAAATATTTTGTTTGTGAGTATGACCTTAATTTTAGGATTATTATACCATAATAATTAATTTAGGTTAGAACAAAATTATTCGTTGATCGTATTTTTGATTTATTATTATAATATTAACAAATACCCCGAGGAATTTTTACTTAAAAAAAAAGTTTTTAAATTAAGCATAAAGTTTTTTATAAAAAACCATAACATTTTATTTTATTGTAATAAATGAAAAACTTATAGTATATTTTCAAAAATGATGACATTTCATTTTTCATCTGTAGTGCCAAAATGGAAAGCGATATAAAAAATAGTTCAAGAGACCGTTATACCGAGATACCCCGTGATATATTCGAATTTGGTTCACCCTGTATACTCTTGAAATATTTTTGTTTAGAAATATAAAAATTTTGCAATAAGCTTTATTGTTTGTAGAAATGTTAAACAACATAAGGTGAATGTATAATGACCACCAATTTGTTTGGAAACTAAAAATATTTTTTATGGCAATTCAATTTCAAAATATTTGCAGTGTTATATCTACAGGGTTCTAGTTTTTTCGAGGGCCACTATGGGGATCTCGTAAACGGTAAGAGTTACGACTTCGGTTAAATTAGGGCAAAGTTGTATATTCAGGTGCTTAATAATTCGATGCAAACAGAACTTATCTAGCTCTTTTATTTTTTGAGATATAGGACAAAAAGTAAAAAAGTGGATTTTTGTTTTTTGCCCGTAACTTTTTCATTTGATGTCGAATTTAATTTCTGTGAAAACTTTATATGGTCACTTTTTGCAAGGAATCAGAATCCCCAATTATATTTTCCGTGCGACGTTTCGTTTTTTTAAAACCATCACCAGGTCAATTTTTTCTTATGGACGCTATATCTGATTTTAACGCCAATTTGTAGAGCTTTTTTTTTGAATTCGACAATGTATAACAATTGCGACTTTTTTAAAACAATTGTTGTTAAAAATGGCAAAAACTTATATTTTATTTAAAACAAATCCTAATCGGCATTGTAAATAATTGTCTTTGTCCCTTTTTCCTTGAAAGCACGTAAGTAAATCGCATGAAACTACTATTAAAGGGATTTAATTAAAAAAATAGGTAATAATAAATATGTTAGGAATGCATTAACATTGTTCACTAATTAGCAAATATTTTTAGAATACTTTCTTTGGTTAAGTAATAAATTTCTCTAAAATGCGTATTTAATACTTATTTGGCATACAATTATTTGTAACAAAATTTTCGTAATCAAATAATATAAGTGTTAATAGTTTACAAAAATCGTCCAAAAATCTGTTTACGCTTTTTGCTTATTAGAAGTCATTAACGCAGATAAAAGGCATAACTGGTTATTTTTTGTTACAAATAATAATTGTATGCCTCATAAGAATTAAATACACATTTTACAGAAATGTATTACTTAACCAAAGAAAATATTCTAAAAATATTTGCTAATTAGTGAATAATGTTAATGCATTCCTAACACCTAACATATTTATTAATACCTATTTTTTTAATTAAATCCCTTTAATAGTAATTTCATGCGGTTTACTTACATGCTTCAAAGGAAAAAGGGACAAAGACAATTATTTACCATGCCGATTAGGATATTTGTTTTTGCCATTTTTACCGTGTGTTTCAAAAAAATCTTAAGTATTATACATTTTCGAATTCAGAAAAAAATTATCTACAAATTGGCGTTAAAATCAGATATAGCGTCCATAAGAAAAAATTGACCTGATGGTTTAAAAACAAACGAAACGTCGCACGGAAAATATAATTGGGATTCTGATTCCTTGCAAAAAGTGGCCATGAAAAAGTGTTTACAGAAATTAAATTCGACATCAAATGAAAAAGTTACGGGCAAAAAACAAAAGTCCACTTTTTTATTTTTTCCCCTATATCTCAAAAACTTAAAAATGTAGATAAGTTCTGTGTGCGTCAAATTATTAAGCACCGGAATATACAACTTTGCCCTAATTTAACCAAAGTCGTAACTCTTACCGTTTACGAGATCCCCATAGTGGCCCTCGAAAAACGAGAACCCTGTACACTTGGAATTTTCTTTCTCAAAAAATCAAAAATTTTGCAATTAGCGTCAGTGTTTGTAGAAATGTCAAACAATATAAGGGAAATGCATGGCGACTACTGATTCGTTAAAAATCTTATTAAAAATATTTTTTTTAGCTCTGTAAATATTCAAAAATTTATCAACTGTAAGTATATACTTTTACATTTTTTTTTCAAAAATTCAAAACTTCTGCAGTTGGTTGTACTGTATGTAGAAATGTTAAATGTTGTAAGTTTAAAACCGATTAAAAATATTTTTTTAACCTCTTGCAAGTTTTTATATACAGGGATGCGCAAAAGTATAGAAACAAATATCTAAGAGATCATTAAAGATACTACAATAAAATTTTGTATCTAAGCGTTATCGTATTTTTCGTATTGGATGAAATTACTGAGGTTGCAATGCGACTTCCGGTTAAACCAGAAACGGACTAACTTTGAAATTTTAAATGGAACATACTGAAAATTTTCATATTTTTGGATTCCTCTAAAAATTTATTTTAAAAATGTATAAGGTTTTATGGGTCTTAAGTAAACCGTTTTCATAAAATTTGAGCGATACAGCACTTTCAATTTTTTTAAACATTCAAGTTTTTAAAAGGCAGTAGACTTTGTTTAAATACTAGATTGACAGTAGAATAATTAACACTTTGAGCTAGCTAATATTTAAAAAAATATTATACCTGGTGTTTTGTACGCTTAGTCAAACTTGTGAAACTTTAAACATCGTTAACTCTTTCTTAAATACAACACCCTTCATGTTTTTACATAATATTTTTTTGTTTTTATGTTTCAATTGTTCCAAAATTACCGCAGTCTACCTTCATAGCCTACTCGAAAATATTACGTTGCCCTAATAATTTACAATAAATTCGCGATATCTTGAAAAATATCAGTTTTAGGTATAAAACATTGTTAATGTTTTTGAAAGACAATCAAAATTTCTATAAGACTATGTAAAACATATAGGGTGTTGTATTTAAGAAAACTGAGTTATCGATGTTTAAAGTTTCAAAAGTTTGACCAAGCGTAAAAAACACCCTGTATAATATTTTTCAAATGTAGCTAGCACAAAGTTTTAATAATTAACCTATTGTTGAACTAGTTTTGAAACGGAATTCTACTGCCTTTTTAAAGAACTTAAACGTAAAAAAAATGAAAGTGCGGTATCGCTCAAATTTTTTATAAAACTGTTATTTTATGAAAACGGTTGACTAAGGACGAACAAAACCTTATATTTGTCTGTTTCCATACTTTTGCGCATCCCTGTATATAAAAACTTTAAAGAGGTTAAAAAATATTTTTAATCGGTTTTAAAATGAATTGGTGCTTGCAGCAATGTTATTTAACATTTTCACATACAGTACAACCAAGTGCAAAAGTTTTTTTATAGACTTGGGATTTTTTTTAAATGTTGTATTTAGCTTTATTGTTGGTGCATATGGTAAACAACATAAAAGCAATGCATAATAACCACCAATTCGTTTAAAAACCAATTAGAAACTTTGCCATTACCAACAAAATTTAAATGTCTTATCACATTTTTTCCTCCTTCTAATTTTGATTAAAACAACACCACACCAAATACAGTAAAATCTGCTTCGTCTTAGAAGCTTTAGTTACATCTGTCTACTCGTCTAAACACAATTGAAAATTAAACGTGTTAACACACCTAATCGAAGTTTATCACACAGTCCTAACTAAAGTTGTCTTAGCAATTAATTAGCGTCTCATCGATCGTGCAAGATCTGAATACTAAGAGATTTCGCCTTCGCAAACTAAATCTTCCGAGCATCTCGACAATGCTCTCTGTGCGGGCGTCATTCAAATATCCTTCCGTAACGTGGATTCTGAAAGCAACTTTAAGCAATTATCATTTTTATTTGTTATGCAAATGCGTATTCAGAAATCTGCAATCCAATGATAAAAGGAATTTTATGTAACAGCTCATTTCTTTGGATGAAATGAAAGCAGTGCACGTTCTTGTTGTATAAATCTCTTTACTTTTATATACAGTGTACTTAAATATGAGTTGGACTAAAATTATTACACCAAGAAATAAACCATATTTTGTTCGCTGTATACCGCTATGTTCGACTTGACTAAACTTCAAACTGATTCCATTCGAGTCCAAGAATAGATTTCAACTTATGTTCGTATGTAGCCGTTGTTATTAAAAAATTCAATACAAAACTAGAAATATCGAAGTCACAATTGGAAACTCGAACGTAATTTTAGATTCCAATAGTACTAAATTTATAATTCAACGTCACAGCAAACTTTGAATTCGCGTCAAAAGTTGTTTGCAATATTCACAAAGTATCGCTTGTAAATCGATTGTGGAATATGTACATAATGTTTGAGGGTGGCTGCCGCTGAGAAAACAACAGCAACGTAAATATATTTTGGGAAAACATATTTTGAAGTATATGAACCAAAAAATTGTTAAAAATTGACAAAGGAGTGTAAGAAGATAGAAATTATAGGTTTTTCAATAGGTTGTCAGACACAAAATATTTGAGAACTTAACGAGGCCAAATATGTTCAACTTAGGACTGATTTCAAAACTCTGTACACAAATTTTAAATAAAACAAGCCTTAAAAAAAATAAGAAAACCAAAAAATCTTCCGTTAAAATGTCTTACTTTTTGGGATTATTTAACGAAAATTGTACCGGGTGATTCAGTTTGACTGTCGCACCCCTATAACTTTTTAATTATTGAAAATAACCTTAAAAAACAGTTGCCTATCGCGGATTTGACATACGTCATCGTAGAGATAACAAATGCACATCATTTAATAGAGAATTTGTCGCCGTTTCCAAAAATATAAGGTTTGTTGGGGTTATTTTCAATAATTAAAAAGTTATAGGGGTGCGACAGTCAAACTGAATTACCCGGTATACACTGAAAGCAAAAATATGCAAAATTCGTAGGTGATTTTAAATCTGTTCTTAAATTTCAAAATATCCGAACTCTAACAAAAGCTGTTGGAAAAATGTAGAAAAAAATATGTTTTGAATAATCTGGTTTTGTGGAATAATTCAAGAAAAATTGGACAGACTAAAAATGCAAAATTTACAACACTTTTGGTTTATTACGAATGTGTTCAAATTTAAAAAAAAAAATCATTACAAGGAGTTATAATAAAAAAACTAAAATGGCATTTTAAAAAAAAAATTGGAACAACTTAACTAAAACTGAATGGAAAATATTGTGCAAAATTCGAGTAGATTTTAGCCAATTATAATTTTGAAAAAAAAAATTTGGTTCACCAATGAAAATGGAATAAACTAAAATAAAATTGTTATCACTAAAATGTATCATTAGTTTGCTGTTAACTTATAAAAAAATTGAAAAAGAAAATCTATTTCTAATGCAACTCAAAACCCTTTTATGAAATCTTGTTTACACCGGTAAAATGCGATTTTTTTGCTACTTAAAATAACTCTTTAACATTCACCCCATTTAATTCACCAACCAACACCTAGCATCAGCGTTTTTCGATATTCCCAAACAATTAATTAAATAACAGCGCATTAAATGACTTCCTGCAAACCCGGATGTGCTCTAAAAGCGAAAATTCGCCGAGACTTTTCATCTTGGTTTACTTTTATGGGGCGTAAAAGTCATTTCGCACGATATTCCTAGCACAACCATACATAATCCACACCAATACGAGCTAGGGACGTTTTTATCATCCAACACTTCGCCCCAGTATATTAAACATCAAGGATGTTACACCCAATATCTCAACTTTCAGGTTATTGCAGCCGTGGGATAGTTGACGATGGTCTTGTAGGCGTATGCTCTAAGTCAGGGACTTGTTATTCTCAAACTTAATGTAGTGATAATAAACTTTAACAGGATCGTTACAGAAAACTAAAGCTAGCTTACATTGTGTTCGCGCTGAATATATGAGAATTTTATGCAGATTTATGGCAGATATCGCGTGAATTGTTGCGAAATGCAAAAAATCGCGATTTGTAAGCTTAATTTTGAAGACTTTTGAGTGATTTTGTGTCATTGAAGGTTACATCAAGGGCCGCATAGATTTAAAATTATTGCTAAATGGTTGATCAAACACGTAAAATTTTAGATCAAAATGCTATAAAATTTGTTTTTAAAAATACCTTACTGTTTCAATTTAATTTTAAAAAGTTATCGTAAAGACCAATAATTTGGACTTGAGCTTTGAAATTTTTAAGTTTTCCTGTTTAACTTTTATACAGAGTATTTCACTCTCCATGTGGCACTATTGCTATCTCCGTAAATAATGAATATACAGGGTTGGTCAATTAAGACAAAAGTTTGTTATTTAGGAGTTTCAATTAAACAACTTATTGTTTTGTTTAAATATTGATAAAAACATTTAAACTCAAATATCTCGGCTATCGTTGCGAATACACAAAAATGCCAACGAAATTTTTTTGGTTAGATTTGTTTGCTATAAAATGTTAATAGTCAAATTTTTATTTATAAATGCCCGTGCGAGATATTTAATAAAACACCTTTTTTTCAATGGTAGTTGTAGTAGGTGATGACTTAGATGTATAGATTTTTTTCTCTCTTTACAATGTTGTAATATTTTATAAGTTTATTTTTAAAAATAAGAAAAATAATTTTAAAAAATGCGAGATCCGGGTTGAAAATCAACGTTGTCAGGGAAAAAACAATGAACGACTTCAATTGTTTTATTTCGACCCTTGCTAGTCTATCCTGTCATTCTTTAGACGGTGACATTAAAACAAACGTTATGCGAAATTAAATTAATCATACTCATTATTAGTATATCATTCCTCGTACTAAGATAGAAAAAAAAAAACGTTTTTAAATATGTACGTACGTTATTATTATTTCTGCGGAGGTGGTCCGCTTTCGGGTTCCTGTACTGCGACCTATTGGTCTATTGTACCCTCTGGCGATGGCTCCTTAAAGGAGTCCTGCGTTTTTGAAAAACTCCAGGATTTTCTTTAAGGGTTTTTCCTTAACTCTTCTTGGTTGGCTTTTTCCATCCCTAGAAGTGTACGCCGATAGGGTGTGAACCCTTTACACTGGCATATTACGTAAAGAGGAGTTTCTTCTTCTTCACCACATCCTCTGCATATGTCAGTCTCTGAGAGCTCTATTATGTAGAAGTGTATGTTTAGCCCACAGTGTCTTGTGACGAGTCCTGTGGTTGCTCTGATGTCTGCTCTGCTCATCCTGAGCATTCCTTCTGTCTTTTCTTTGGAGCCCATTGACAGGATAGCCTTAGAATGGACTTGTTCTGCAACTTTTTTCCAATACACATTTTACCCCTGTATTAATAAGTCATTAAGCCACCGCTTAGCTATTCCATAGCATGTACCAACTGCGGGTTCTGGTCCAATTTTGGCGAGGCGGTCTGCCTTCTCGTTCCCTGATATACTGGGCACCATACCAGTTTAAGATTATGAAGATTATTCCTGCCTCCTAGCACGTTTAGTGCCCGTATGCAGTTCAGAAGTCCTGAGTTTACTTCCGATGAGCCAAGAGCTTTTAACGCTGCTTGGCTGTCGGACACTATGAAGATTCTTTTATTATTAAAATCTTTTTTTAATAGTGTTTCTGTGGTCCAGTTAGAGAGTCACGTTTCCCGGATTATTTTTGTTCCCGGGAAACAGGAAATTGAATTCATTTTTATTATTAAGAGTTTTAGAAATTAGGAAGAAAAATTTGTAAAAGTGTTGTAAAATAATTGAAAAACACATTTTTTTCATAAAAACAAATACATTTAATTTATAAAATAATAAGAAAAATTTAAAAAAAAAAGATTGAAATAAACAAACAACATGATAAACTATAGATATCATTGTATAAAACGTAACATAAAATAGTATTTCATTATAAATTAATATATAATATATAATTGTTAATTTCAAATGCTATTTAATTTATTTTTGATTTAAAAAATAAGATTTTAAAAATGTAAGAGAATTAAGAGAACGATCGCTCAAATTTGATCTTTTTTTTGTACAAAAATTGGAATACCCTTTCACCCTAAGAATACCCTATCACTCTCAATTAATGTGGGCTGTATGGTCAATAGAGCGTCCAATAACTTCTTTAGATTTTTAGTTTTATCCTTTATTTTTGTATAATTGAAATTCCTTTTGCAGATATGCTGTCTGATTAAGTGGCAATTGGGTGCCTTTTCTTTTAATTTTAAGTGCTGCAGCCAATTTGTCATTTAAATCAGAAACTAAAATTGGTTTTTCCCCACATGAATCATCACTCTGGATTTGCATTTCATCAACCTCAACGTCCTCAACGCATTCAACCTCTTTTCCAAACAACCTGTTAAACGTCTCGTAAGCATAACGTATAATTCTAGACTCTGATGATGAAGGCAATTCTGAATTAGCTGTAGATTGTAAATCAAGTGTTTGAAGATACTTTGTTAAAGACACAAGATCTTGGTTTCTTCTTGTTTTAACCCGGAGTGACAAAGTTTTTAACAATTCTCTTGATATAGTATCATCAATTTCACGCAAAGAATCAAGTAAGAATCTCAAAATCGCATCGGCTGTAACTAAATTTGCATCACGTCTACCCAATGCTTCAGCAGCTACTTTAATTGGGTTAAGTGCGGTGAATATATTCGATAATGTTGGAATATTATTGTCATTTAATAATGTTAGGGAATTCAAATCAATTAACGCTTTTCGAACTGATTCAATAATTTTTAGAAATGTTTCAACCATGGTGATAATGCTATTCCATCTAGTTTTACAATCTAAGAGCAAACTTAATTCTACACTGTGCTTTTCCTTCACATATTGTTGTAAAACTGAATTTCTTTTCGGTGAATTCTTCTTTAGAATTTTTGGGATTTCCCGCCCGGGAAGGACTCACTATACCCGGGAAACGGGAAATATTTTTTGTTTAAATTTCCCGGGAATTCCCGGGCGGGAATTCCCGGGAAGGACTCTCTAGGTCCAGTGTTGTACGTAATGTTTTGAGGCACCTTATTATTAATATGATTATTTTTCTTTCACTTTACACATGTTTTAAACCCCGTCTAAAGAGTGACGCGATAGACTAGCAAGGTTGGGAATAAAACAATTGAAGTTGTTTATTGTTTTTTTCATGAAAATGTTGATTTTCAACTCGGATTTCGCATTTTTTAAAGTTATTTAGCTTATTTTTGAAAATAAACATAAAATATTACATAACTGTATAGAGAAAAAAATATCTTTACATATAATTCACCACCTACTAAGGCTGCCATTTAAAAAAAGTTGTTTTATCAATTATCTCGCACGGTAAATTATAAATAAAAATTTGACTATCACCATTTTATTGGAAATAAAATCAAGCATTTTTTTTCCTTTAAACTTTTTGTGTATAAGAAATGATGCAGAGATAATTGAGTTCAAAATTTTTGACCTATTTCGAATTTTCGTTATATCACGCAAGCCATGAAATTTTTAAACAGAACAACATCTTGTTCAAAATACACTCCAAAACAGCAAACTTTTATCCCATTCAACCGACCTTGTAATTTCATTATTTACGGCGATAGCAATAGTGCCACATGACACATGTAAAAGCTAAACACCCTGTATATAAAAGTTCGTGTATTTTTCGCGTTTACAGAAGATATTGTTCCAAATTTTAAGTATTTAACTATTAAAGTTCATGCGTCAAGTTACAAGTTAAGGATCAGTAGTCCTGCTTTTTACCGAGTGAAAAGTTATCACAACTACTAACTATTCACCTTTAAAGTATGGTGGTCGACAGTCTCGCTAAACAAATATACATGTTCTTGATCGCATTACCTCATTAAGTGTTTGCAAAATTGGAGCATGTACAAGTGACACACTGTCCTAGAATCGTATAGTGAATCAACACAAGCTCTAAAATTAGCCATATCTTTATAAACGGCACTTAGTAACGATAGTTTTTCATTAAGGGCAGTTAGCACGATGCGATGTTCATCGGTTTAACATTACAGGGCTTGAAATGGCTCGCAGAATGTGTTAATAATTCGATAACGATTATTATGCTAATGAATTAGCTCTAATTAAGTGTATTAGTATCGGTCGTTTGTTACTGAAAATGAATTGCTCTGAATATAAGCATTATTATCGTTCTTTGAACACTTACATAACTATACAAATTCTATGTCGTTTTTGACTGTAAATTAGTAGAAAAAATTGTCTACATGCCTTGTCTCGATTAATTAAGTTTGAGATAATTCGTTTTTATTTTAAGCTTAACAATACATGCAAAATAGAGAACAAGGGAAGTTGAACCAAAAATAACTACACACCTTGGCATTTCTATTATTAAGGAATCCGCAATTAATGTGCGATTATAAATAGATCTACGAAAAGTCAAATCACAACAGGCAAAAAATAAATAAAGAACCCTTCCACGTAAGCATTTAAGACTATTGCACAATGGTTTGACGAATTTTAATGATATTTTATGTTGTTACTAAGTACATTCCCACTAATCACCTTTACAAATCCTGCTAAGAGAGTTTTTGTGCAAAAGTATTGATCAAATAAATAACTCAAAACTTTTACTCACAAAATTGTATATTGGCACAACTTTGCAGCCTTAAAATAATTTCCTTCTAGTACACACATGCAAAAGTCAAATTTACATAAAAATAAACTAAGCAAGTGAATCTAAAATTAAACTGGTCTATAGATAACGAACTTTCGGGGTTGGTAAATACTTACTTTGGACAGTATTAACGAGTTTTAAAATTATACTGTAACAAGGGTGTTTTAAAAGCAGAATTTATGAAGCACAAAGGGGTACAAAAACCTACAACAAAAGCCAAAACAATTGTGCTTTAAAAGTAAAGGACAATAAGCTACAGATTAGTTGGGTTTACTTTGAGTAAGAGAATTTTAACTGCAAATTTCTAGGAGATATATCCACCCGTGCTGCTACTGGAAATTATGGCTTCGTTCAACTTGAAATATTTTAATCATTTACAAAACTACAGGTTTTTTGTTGAGTGTCACAAAAAATGTTCGTTTTTTTTATCATAAAGCTAAGTTAACTTCAAAATACTTTAGTGAAAACTTATATTTTCGCGCGTGCTAAAAGCATTTCGCATTTTCTAACAAATCCATTAACTATTTATGTGATTTCTCGGTGTACTTCCTGCTTTTAAAAGTAGAAGGAACGATGGTGCACAAAGCTGAAAGCAAATGTCTTCGCCGAGTAAAATAAAAATCTTACTGTATTACGCGCTATCATATTTCGAAACTTTTCTTTTTGATATCTCCGTCCGGGATAAAGTTGTGAGCTCAACTGTCCCAAAGTTAAACCTTACAAATTGGTTTTGTTTTTAGGTGCCAGCCAATCATACACAAGGTGTACAAATAAGAGTTTCACAGCCCTGTAACTTCTTGGTGTTTCAAATGCTTTTTCGTAAAAAATTCTAGCAAAAGATGTTTAAATTATAAATTAAGTGTTTGGGAATTTTAAGCATGCATTTGAAAATATATAGTGCAATGTCGGATATAATTGTAAGTGAAAAAATCAAATTAAAATTAAATGACAGATAGAGTTTCGGGCAGTGTTGGAATCAATAAAATACGCTTAAATTAAAAATCACTTGCATTTTTCTAAAGATCTCTTGTCAAAATGTGATATCAGCCAAGTCTCTCGTATATTCATCAGATGGAGTCTCATACATTATTAAAATACGCGAGTCTTAAATATGGTATTGCATTTTGATAACAGATTCTTGGAAATAAGCAAGCGACTTATAACCAATCTTTTTTTATAAATATCTAAATCACTTAAATAACACAACAAATTACACAGGTTAACATGATTTTCATTGTTATATGGTGGCGCTGATTAAGAATCTGCTATCAGATTTTTAATATCACGTCAGGTTTTAAGGCAAAAGGATTTTTATTTTTATTTTAAAAAAATTTTGCAAACAAAACTTAATTAATCGGTAAAATTACGAGAATGAATCAAATTACAATACTGAATCTGCCAATGTGACGTCTGTCAAGTATACATAGCAACGATTTTATCATTGATTTGAGTGTGTATTGAAAGCTTTTTGTTATTTTTTGTACTTAAATGTTGTTTTTGTCCGAAAATGTCTACAAGAAAGTGTAAAAATAGTACGGATATATTTTTTTACATTTGTGGAAATTTCGTGCTGTTGAAACCAATACAATATATCACAGATTTCGTAACATAGAAGATAAATCGTGGACTCCACATCAAGTATGTCCTATTTGTGTTGAACAATTTAGACAGTAAACAAATTGAAAAGGTAAAAGAAAATCATTGCCGTTTGGTTTTCCTATGATGTGGTGAGAGCCCAGAAATCACGTTGATGACTGTTATTTTTGTTGTGGCAATGTAAAAGGTTTTTTACCTCAAGGAACAAGGCGCCTCCACCATATGTCACAAAGGCTTTAAGGCCTAAAACTTGAAGACTATGTGCGCTTGGGGGGTAGCTCGGAATTCATAATAAAGCTAATTAATAATTTGGAAATTGAACAGATTTATTATAAGAACCATATGAACACATTGACAAACAGAAACTTTACAGAACGGTGACTCACTGGACCCAGGCTAATTACGGCCATATCGGTCGGTTGCTCTACGACTGACTCTACTGCTGACTTGACTCTTGACTGTCTTCCTATAATTTCGGAAGACTATTTCTATTCATAATTACCCTGAGTCAGCTAAAAGACTATGACGTATAACAAGGAAATAAATAAGGCCGTACTTGATGACTTCAGCTCTATTTGCTTTCTGTGACACAGTTATAACATTTGATTGTAAATAGAGATGACTATGCATGGTGTAACATGTAACCCAATAAATGGAGTTTACGAAATTGGATTATAACAACGACTTTAAATTATTAAATATATATAAAATTTTAGTGTGACAATATCCTACCCTAATTTACTATAAGTTGCACGACCCATTCCTCATGGTCCGGAGGTCCCGTATCATCTTCAATTGCAGCTAGGAGCCTCAGTTCATCATCTTCTGCATTGTATTGTTTGGAGACTCGAATAAATCTTTTTTAAATTTTGCTAAAAAAACTTGATGTGATAGCAAAAATCTGTGTGTGTCTATAAATTCAGAGCATTTATTTATATAAAAACAGCTATTAAATTAAAAAAATAACAACAACACAAAGTTCTCATACGTAGGCCTGTGTTATCAACTAAACCATACTATTTTTTTGTAACATTTAATTTTACTCTAAAGCATTATGCATAAACTCTGAGTTTTTTTGGTTGTTTTACTAAAACGTGTATTTGAAGTTTGAGCCAACTAGCATGATGCTCCAAGGAGTTTCGGGCTTGGTTTATTAATTACTTTAATAACATGTCATACATTAAAGATAGATCAAAACAAACTCCGTCCTGACTAAAAGCGACTTGGTTTTGCATACATTAATCTGAAGTTGCAGCTGGATCTTTATTGTTCATGACGTCATTGCAGACGCCGTTTTAAGGACGAGTTACGGCAAATTTATTTCAATAATTTTAGCACAAATTAACAGAAGCGAACAATATTAGACTTCTTTGTAAAGTACTTCTGCACTTACAGTTTTATTTTTTAAGTAGAAATGATATATTAAAGATCGTTTCTTGAAAGCCCCAACTCCTTCCTGCATGAGATTTTTCTACATTGCATACAAAACGTCGTGTACTTTTTAACACCATGCAGGTGTGATCAAACAATATATACTGTTACAGGCTAATTTTAAATCAAATTACTTTTAGCATGTCAAAGTTGAAGTCAATTTGCTGCACCCATTATCGGAAACTATTGATTTTTTTTCGAGAAAATAATCTTTAAACTGCATTAGCGTAATATGCACGTGAATGCATGGAATTATGTATAAAAGTGCTCTTAAATAAATTCCCCATTATATTCCTGTACTTTGAAAATACACGAGGATATGTCGTAATAAATCCATCCCTGTTAACTTTAACAGAAAGTGTAATTGTGTTCTTTACGAATACATTTCAGATTAATTATCCATTAATTAGGAGACCACGTAGAAAGGCAGTATTATAAATTCAAAATCTTCAATAGCTTCTTGAGCTTTTTTAAAAAACAATTCAGCGTTTTCTATAAAGCTGGTTAACTTACTATAATTCTAATATATCGGGTGATCGAAAATGATTGATGCCAAGGGTGTTAGGAACTTTATTCGAACGGTTGGTAACACATAGGGGAAAACCAGTGGCGTAGGGAAAGAAGTTTATATTGACAGAACGGGTAATAATATTCTCCATTTAAATATGACAACTACAGTTTTTGTTGTCAAAAAGATTTGCAAAGCTTTTTGTGTAAGAGTAAGCTTTATGAAAAACAATTAAGTGAGGTTACTTTAAATCAGTTCCTTTATTAATTTTTAAAAGTACATATTAGGTAAATATTGTTTGCAATACAAGTTTACAGAAGGTGCTCAACCTTCCTTCATTTTCTAAACATAAATTAACACGTCTTTTTAAATTTTCAAACACGTTTTGTAACATATTTTGTGATACATTGTTAATTTCAATTTTTATTGCTTCTTCTAATTCTCGAAGTGTATGTGGCCTGTTCGCAAAAATTCGATTTTTTAAATATCCAAATAGGAAACAGTCAGGTGGTGTAAGTCCAGGAGACCTTGGTGACCATAAGTTAGCACTTATTATTCTGTCATCATAAAATTCTTCAAGAAATGCTATGGTACTATGTGCTACATGAGGCCTGGCATTTTCTTGTTGAAAAAATCCATTTTGAATTTCATCATCGTGCAGTTGATCAATAAATGTTCCTAACATTGCTTGGTATCTTTCGGCATTGATTGTATCGTAGAAGAATATTGGTCCAATAATTCTTCTTCATGAGATAGCTATCCTACTCCAACTTTTTGTGGATGCAAAACAGTTTCAACAAAAATGTGAGGATTCTGTGCGCCCCAAGCTCTATAATTTTGACTGTTAACATACCCTGACAGATGAAACCATGCTTCGTCAGTAAAAAATGTCAGGTCCAAAATTTCATTATTGTTCAAATGTCGGTTGAACCAGGTACAATAACGTTGTCTTGCTTCAAAATCGCGTGGAAATAATTGGGGAATCGTTGTCACTTTATAGGGGTGTAAATGTAAAACATTCACTAAAGCTTTTTGTGTGCTGCCATATGAAAGTCCTAAAAATGTATTACTGTAATTGTGAAAATCTAAATTCAATGCAATGCCTTACCTGTTTGAGTGGATAGTTTTCTAATAGATTTTTGTGGGCTTATGGCTACTCTTGTTTGAACATCTTCGATTACTTCCTGCGTAAGAACCGACGGTCGACCTGATGATTTTGTCCTACACACACAGTGCTTGTTATCGAAGCGGTCAACTACACGTCGTTTATGGGTGGCAAAAACTTTGGGATTAATTTCAATGTCTGGAAATTTTTCTTGAAACTGTTCAATAGTTGACTGCAGATAATAAGTCCAATCGCCATCGTCGTTACGGTTACCACTTCGGTAGTGCGCCATCAATATAAACGCATCTTGTTCTTGTGTGAACACCATCATGAATAGTTAGTTCTTAGAAGAACTGATTTTTACGAAACGATGCAAATTAAAACGAAAAACTACGTAGAAATCACCCACGAAATGATAGAACAACCTAAACGCACAGACAACGGAAAACTGATAACTGATTTTTACGAAAAAATGCAAATTAAAACGAGAAACTACTAATCGCACACGAAATGACAGATCAACCTGAACTGTCACTGAATACGAAAATAATACTACGCCACTGATATCCTAGTTTTACACTGCGATACCAACAAAAAGTTGGTTATTTTATTTTCGGTCTGAAGTTAGCGGGCATCAGTCATTTTCGATCACCCGATATTAAAAAAGAAGAGTCTTGAAGCTGGCTGTGCGTGTCAACAAGAAATCCTTTGAAAAAAGATAAGTTATTTCAATAAAGCGCTTACTTCAATTAATAAATAATTCCAACAATTATTTATGTCTTTTAGTTCCTGCATTTCCTGACTCGTTTATTTAAATTAATCTAATTTATTCGGTCAAAACTGCAACGATATTTTAAACTCATTGTGATAAAGAATACCTCACGTGATCCATGCGAGAAATTTCCTTTAACTCAAAATTAATGTGCTTTCAAATAAAATAGTTCTTGCTGATTTATGTTAATACCGTTGACATTCAACTTTATGTTATCCCTCTAGGACTTTGAGGACTTAATGCAATAAATCTGCAACGTGATCACTTTAGAGTATTATGCACTTTGAAGGTGAGAGAGAGAGAGTGTAGAAATTTATTGAATTAGAACTTGCTGGTGATAGTTCCTTTGGACACATTTCTAAATGTGTTAATTTTAAATGCAGAATATAGTAGTATCGTTTTGGAATTTCACGTGAAAGTATTAGTGAACATTTATTTTACAAGCCAAAGAAATACGATATAGGTACTTAAAGAAAGCGGCGGAAAAACATAAGGGTGAATTAAGAGAAGCTAGAAGCTGGCAGAAGCATTGATGAGACAGTGTTAGCAAGAGAATTAAAAGAATAAGATAGCCACAACAACAAAAATGAAATCTGGGGTCAGAAAGACGACGACAGAAAATTTTGTATTAACATAGTTTTGATACTAAATATTTTATAATGCTTTAAATTTCATTCAATTTATTTAGCTGCAGACCTTAAAATTTTGTTACAATTTTAGTAACACGCCAATTAAAGCCCTGTAACTCTTTTTAATATGTCAGATTGTAAAATCTGTCTGCTTTATGGCCCGTTTCATTGCTTTAACGCTGCATACAAATTTCCTGATTAATTCTTTTTAATTAACCACATGTACATTAAATTTTACTTTTTATTTTATTGCTTCTTGCTTTATACAATCCGGTATCCTAATTAATTAATAATTAATCCTGAGTGCATTACATAAAAGCACACTTTTTGTTGAAGTTAACAGCTAAAGTAAAGTACAGGCATTAAATGTTTACTTCCAGTTTAATGGAAATTTATTGCGAACTTCCTCATGTGTTTTTTAATTACTGGATTATAATGGAAAATTTATTTGATGCATTTCTACGCTCAATTCAATGCATTTACGTGCATACTACCTAATTTAATGCAGTTTTTTGTTTTTTAAAGTTTGTCTATCTATAATTCTTCGAAAGGCTTATGACAAATTTTCCAACAAAGACATTCTAAATATCTTTGCCAACATACCAACATTATTTTTTGCTTTCAATTTTTAAAACATGAAATTTTAACTGTACTTTATTTAATCCATTATGGCAATCATTTTGAACCTAGTGGTTGTTAAATTGCCCAAACGGGCGTGCATTACCCATATATATCGTTTGGTAATTTTAACATGAAGCCAACCTATAAATCTCCTAATGTGTGTCCTATTTCTCTTAACACCACCTTCAATACACATGCAACTAGCATTGTTGCATGTTTTGAGTGAATTTACATGTAAACAGTATTAAATATTATTCCTAAGCTCATTGCGATGCTATATTTGGGTTCATGATATATTCTTAATTGTTGCATTGCATGTTCGCGGATAAAATGCAAGGTTTTTTGCCCCGCTGGCTTACGATGCTCGAAAAAAAGTTGATAAGATACCGGAGGTGTGTTACATGATGCAGTTTTCTTCAAGTCGCAATACATGCAATTTTAAAGGTTAACCAGTGTACTTGATTTATGAGCCTTTAGAGAAAAATGTTTTGTTGTGTAATGACAACTGGATAAATTCATGAACAATAATCAAACGTAATTAAAACAACAATATTTAGTAATAATCACAACACGATTGTTTAACCAAGACAAGAAAGGAATAAAGACTTAAGATTTAAGACAGATATTTTAAAGAAATTTACAGAGCATGTTCATTTTACGTACCTGAAAATATCTTTTATTTAAATTCCTCAATCTGTCTGTCCGTACCTGACGCCTGTATAAGTATTACTGAAAGCTAAAAGCCTTTTTCAAATTAAACCGCAAGACGAAAAGTCTATGGTATTAATTTTTTTACAGCTACAACACGTTGTTTTAATCACACATTTAGACCCTTTCATTTTTAATATCACTAACCACCACAAAAAAGTCTCTCCGACGCAACGAAGCGAATATGTCGCTGTTCCCGGAAAATCTATTTCTCTACAATTTTCGCTGGCTTAATGCAAGATTCACGTATAAGCTAGTGCAATCCTTATCTTACAGAGCATTAGCAATTTATATGCAATGTATATGCCTGTACTTTTGTTCTCCATATTTGTGTAACATGGAGAAACAAACATTATACGCCACGAATATTCTAAATGTCTCACCTAAGCAGTGTATATTGTGTAATCCCCGCAAGAAAATTACATTTTAAAACAAAAGTTATGGATTATTTAACTCGAGGAATATTACAATTCTTACCTAATTTGATTTTAAAAAGGGATGCTTTAAAAATTTACCAACAGAAAACTGAAGAGAACAAAGCCGCATGAGTTAGTTTAAGTGTTCAAAAAGCAGAGTACAGTGCGAAAAGTATAGTGCCGTGTGCAAATTAGCAGAAACTCAAGGACACCAATGGGTGAACTTTAGAATTTAAGTTTTTAGTTCTAAGATCTGAGAAATAAATTAATGGTTGGTCTCTTATAGATCTGTTTTAATATTTAAGAACGCCACAAGCGTAGTTTATAAAAAAAAAAAAAAAAGTTTTTTCGAGGAAGTGGAGATGTATATCAGCAAAATATGAATATTTACTTGTTTAAAAAATATTGTATAGCTTATGTATTAACAAGAAGGTGTTAGTTGCTTGAATGATAATAAAATTTTACATCTAATCTAGTTATTAGCGTTTAAAAATTATTATATCACATAAAAAATAGAAATATACTAAACTGTTGACTTTTTAAGCATTATCTATGGAAATGGATATATAATACACATATAACTTACAAAAACAAACTAAATAATTCGCAGGGCTAAAATAAAATAAAAATAGTAGTAAGTATATTACATAACAAGAGTTGTAAGAAACATATTACGCACGAGCGGAAAAGTTGCGCACGGAGTCGCATAGCGGCGAGTGCGTATTTTCACGAAAGCGTAATTGCTTTACAACTCGTGTTATGTAGCTTACTTTTTCTACGATCACATAATACCTGCGATTTTAACGGCTTTTTAGCTAATATACACATGTAATTACGTGTCTTGTCAATTTTGACGTAAGCCTACTTTGACAATTTCTAGACAAGTCTGCGTTTTGCTTACCGTGCGTTATAACTCACTTACTAGGCATCCAGGAAGTGTTTGACGTGAGTCTACTTTGATCATTTCTTAAAAACTGTGTTTTTTGCTTACCGTGCAGAACCCACTATGCATGCAGGCTGTACGGTAAGAGTCATAGACATTAGTGGTCGTAGAAAAACTGTATTACGTATTTAAACACGTAATTTGGAAAGCAATTTATGAATCTCAAATAACTGACATAAAAATCCAGAACTCTTATGCAAGAGCTGCAACGTTTAGGGCATTTTCATACGAAATTCTTTATTGTAAATCTCTGTGCGAGTCTAGACATAATGTGCACGGTTGAATAAAATTCTATTCCCATTCAAAATTCCATCAACAAATGGAATTGCTTTTGGAATCACTAGTAAAGGTTTGAGTAGTTTATACTAACAGTTTTGCATTGGACCAACCACTTAACAAAAATTATTCCATGCATAAGTCTTACATATTGTTGATAAATTTGCCAATTGCGTTTTTTTTTTATAAAAGATATGTCCACATTGTTTTAATGTTATAACTAAAATACTTTATTGAATTAAGCTAGATGCATAGGGCAACAACTATTAGAAGGCTGTATCAAATATTAAATGCGCTTAACAAACAATATTTTTATCCAGAAATTACTGTGCAATATCGTAAATGTTTCAATGATTTTTGTATTAATTTGAGCTTGTAGATTACTGTTTTTATATTATTTTCATTACTGTTTTTATATTATTTTCATTACTGTAACATCTGCAAAATACTGAAGAATATTTGGTGGAGGCACCGGGTCAAATTCTATTTTAAAGCGAGTGGTTCGAAGTAACATGTAGCTCAATTTTAGTCTAAATTTTCTTTAACAAATTCTCAATGAATTAGACTTAAAACAGCACAAACCGACAAATTTTCGCTTTCAAAAGCTTTGCTTAAAATATAACTGCAATCGTTGGCTTACTAGCACTAACTAAATCTCAGCTGTGTTATCGTCAGTCGTAGTAAAATTCTTAAATAGCTCTTAACATTTAGATTCCCGCATTTGTGTAAAACCACACTTAACTGAGTTTATTTTAATTTGTATTAAATTAAGTGCACATAGTTATCAAACAGCTGCGCTATATGAAAAGAACATTCCACAGCAAATGAACTATTTAGGCACTTTAAGAAATCTTGCCTGAGAGGCCTATAGCTATTTAACTCCATATTGTTGAAAAGACTAAACGAATGTATGACATAAATGAAGAATGAAAAATGTGGGGAATTATATCGTTAAAGCAAAATTGTTGTAGAAAATTAGTTGTATTTAGTAAGGTAATTTTCTGCTCTGTTCTACAAGCAACGCATTTTCAGGTATACCTACCACAGCAATGTAATTGATGAATTATTTCATTATGTTAAGAGTTATTTTCAAAGTGACCAAACGCGAAAATTCTTAATCAAATATTAGCGCAGTCGATAAAACTCACAGATCGTAAAATCTAATTCACTTACCATTATAGATTTATCCCCCCGAAGAGCTTGTACATAATCACATTTTGCTGTTTCCTGTAAGATAGTCATTTATCTGCTTCTTACTTCCGCGAACTGGCAAGATATCGGTTTAATTTATAGACAATTGTTTAAGGTCGTTTTGTCCCGACTTCATATCGTGCTATGGAATTTTTGGCCTCTCCCTCATCGAAACTTCTAATGATTAATACCTGAAACAAAATTTAGTATCAGTACAAATGCTACAGTGACCAAATTTTACAAGACAATTTTTTGTTGTCTTAGAAGCACCATTTTAGTCGTAAAAGACAAAATAAATGTTTGGAATTATAATATCTGTATTCATTTAATGATTATTTTACTCTAAAATAACACAGGCCGACAAAACAATTTGTTGTGAAAACAAATTCAGCTGAATCCGTATCTGGCATCAATTGTTTTTTTGTATCACCTAGAATTCTCTCACAATATGACCTTGCTTATATTTAAAAATAGGGCAAATAGACTATATAAAAGAATAAAAAAACTTTGCTGATACTGTACTTTTGTTTAATTACAGATTTTATTTAACACATCATATACCACCTACATATATTTTAAGTATTTATTTTTTTGTATTTCCTTTCTCGCTTCTCTTTGAAGCTTCTTATGTAGCTTTTTCTCCGATGTGATGCATTTTGTTGTTCTCGATGAAGCGACCATCGTTGACATTCCACCGTCCCTGGTTACGTTTCTTCATCACTTTGATGTCCTGGTGAAACCGCTCCTCCACTCTTCACTCACATCATCCAAGTTGTCAGGGACAAAGTCAAGATGGTTGTGTAAGAAGTGGACTTTAAGGCTCATCAGACATCCCAGATTTCTGTACTTGTCTATAATGTTAGCTACCATAAGCACATAGTTTGGATCTTTTACATTGCCCAAAAACTTAGTCACAACTTGCTCAAATGATATCCAAGCCTCCTTCTCCTTTGTAGTCATTTTTGTTTCAAAGTTGGAATCGAACATCATTCTACGAATGTCAGGCCTTTCTTTCAGTTTGGCTTCTGATAAATGAGGAAACTTTTCACATAAATACTTAAAACATTTATCATCTTTAGGCAAGGCTTTTACAAATTGTTTCATTAAACCTAATTTAATGTGAAGAGGTGGTAAAAGAACTTTTTTTGGATCTAATAAAGTTTTATACAAAATGTTCTTCACTCCAGGTTTTAAGGTTTTTCTTGGAGGCGAATGTTTTGTGGACCAGTGGCGATCCCATGCTCTGCTGTCCCACCTCCCACTCACAAATAAATATGGAAATTTAGTAAATCAATTTTGTTGGCCAAGGAGCATGCAAACAACTTTCAAATCTCCATATATCATCCAATCGTGAGCAATATAAATAATAAAATTTTGGTAAACAATTTTTTTTTGATTACAGTAATCTCAGAAATTAATTTCTAGCAATTTATATTATTAAGTTGACTTTTACTTCAACTACTCGAGTGTAAAATACATTTGATGTGACCTTCAAACACTAAAACATTAGCTTCACATGATAGCACGTGAATTTGGTGCTAAATTTATCTCATCGCCTACTACACTAGCACTGTTATTTTACTATCTAACATTTACAAATGTTAATATCCCTGACGATATAACCGTTTCCTGCTATTACATTCCGCGTCAGTTATTGTCTACAATATTTTACATCTGAACTTTAAATGCTCGCTATTGATAATAACAGGAAACCATTAAGCGATTGTCTTGGGGCCATTTCGCTGCAACAAATTTGGCCCCATTTTGCCGTTGTAAACGCGGTTTCATTAAAATTTTACGCGCTTTAAACTCGTACTTTAAAGGCCGTTGCACGCGCTTGCATATTTACCGTAAATAAAACCAAACAAAACGCATCAAAAGCCGACACTTTTTAGCTTTTATGTTAAGTATTACGGACTTTTATTTTGCAAATAGCGGTTTGCTGTCTTATCGCGACTCCTGCACAGCAAGCTGGAAGTATAACGTTCACACTTTTGAACAACATCCTCTGTCGTCAACTTAAGTTGTTAAAATGTCGAGTTGAACATATTGTAACCATAAATTTTGTGTCAGAAAAGTCGTTCTTGCTAAGTTTTAATTTTGCGCGATACGACCTACTTCTGGAAATAATTTGTAAGGCTAAAATGTGAGAGAAAAAACTTGAAAAGATAGGACTTGATTGCAAGAATATATTTTTGTAGTTTTTCTATAACACAGTCTGCAAACACAATGTTTTTCTTAAAAATTTTGTCTGCGAACAGCTACATCGACAGATAGTTTTTAAACTACTGAAGATGCTGATCAAAAATTTTAAGAATAGGTTCATATTAAATTACTCAAGTTTAAAAATTGTTTTTGCTATAATTCTTTGATCGGTCTTTATGTATTTTCAATAAATACGCCTTTACGACAGCATTGTTTATATATTCCTATCTTAAAACAGCTAAACGCAGAAATAATCGTTTAAGTACCCAAGATATTGATGTCAAATTAAGATGGTATGATTTTTTTATGTGTATAAATAAACAAAAATTATTCTACTGTGTTCCTTAAAAAATTATTCGCGAATATAGCATTGGGAAGTACGAGGGGAGTCCGATATTAAAGGTACAGGTGGCTGTGAAACAAACACCGCAAGCGAAACATTGCCGTCATATGCATGTCTTAGACAGGTTGAAGTGTGGTAGTGGAGTCTGGAGCGTTGTTGTGTGTAAGACTCAATTTAGTAGCTTACGGGAAGCAAACAAACATGGCGGGTGTAATCCCAAAGTATTCCAAGTGTGAAGTGCGTGCGGTTGTCCGATTTTTGCAGGCCGAAGGAGTTGACCAGAGCGAAATTTATCGCAGATTAGAGGACGTTTATGGCCCGAAGGTCTTAAGCCGAAAATGTAAGCCTTTGGTGCAAAAACTTTAAAGATGGACGAACGGATCTCATTGATGATCCAGATCATCGATGAGATCCGTTACTCCATCTTTAAATTTTTTGCACCAAACGCTGACTTTTTCGGTTTAAGACCGTCGGGCCATAAACGTCCTCTAATCTGCGATGAATTTCGCTCTGGTCAACTCCTTCGGCCTGCAAAAATCGGATAACCGCACAAACTTCACACTTGGAATAATCTGTGATTACACACGCCACACCATGTTTGTTTGCTTCCTGTAAGCTACTAAATCAAGTCTTAACACACAACAACGCTCCAGACTCTGCTACCACACCTCAACCTGTCTAGACATGCATATGACGGCAATGTTTCGCTTGCGGTGTTTGTTTCACAGCCACCTGTACCTTTAATATCGGACTCCCCTCGTATATCCTTATTAAATATTTTACTCAAAAGCAGCGCTTCTTAAACTTCGCAATCCCATATGGGATCGCGAAGCGAAATGCTTGGGTCGCGAAAATTAAATTCAAACACTCGAATTTTATTTTCGTTTTTGTTTTTTACTTTGTTGTATTTTTTGTACTTGAAACAAATCCAAAAACTACTTTTATTTGACAAATAATATAACTACTTTTTTTTATATGTATACAGGGTGTCCCAGTTATAGTGAGCAGTATGGGGATATCGTAAACGGTAAGAGAGACAGAGTTGGTTAAATGAGTCAAAATGGTATATGATTTAAAAGGAACTATTCCATGAAAAAATCTTTAAAAAACGTAGTTTTTGAGCTATTTATAAAAACAAAAAATGGCGTTTAAGATTTTTGCTTTTAACTTGCTTATATTTAATCATATTCAAAATATTTTTCGACGTTTATATGAAAATTTTTGTGTAGATTTGAAATTTGTTAATAAATTTTATCTTCACTTCTTGTTTTTGTTATTTTAATATCAACTTTCTTATTTTAAATACAGGTCGTAGTTGGCTGTGACACCATTATAAAGAGAATTTTTTCCTCGTTTCATTGATGTATATATTGTGAGGTTTATATTTAAAGATGAGTAAGTTATAGCAATATGATTGTACTTATTAAGTTTATTTAAAGTGGCAATTACAGAATAAAACAAAACATCACATTAATAATCTAGCTATACTTAAACACAAAAAAACTTAAATAATTTAAGATATTCTTAACATTTCTTAATAATTTATGATTTTGCTGTTATTGTTAGATACTATTGAATCTAAATTACAACAGGCGTTCAAAGTATAGCCTAATTTCCATGGATAATACACATTTTTGTTTGGTGAAATGTTCTGAAAATAGCCAATCTCAAAAAATCAGTTAATTATAATTGATGAATTAAAAATAGCTATTTTAAGTACAGTTCATGTATTACAAAGAATTATGCTTAGGAAAAAGTGTAGATCTCAAATTTATATTGCCCATAAACAGTAGACTACACTTTAAGCGCATGTTATAATTTAGATTCAAAAGTAATAGTAACTGAAAAATCATAAATTATTATGAAACGTAAAAAATATATCAAATTATTTAAGTTTTTTTTATGTTTAATTATGTACAGTTTTATGTGATGTTTTGTTTAGTTTTTCAATGGCCATTCAACAACCCATCCATCAATGAAACGTGGAAAAAATTATCTTTTTAATGATGCCATAGCCAATTAAGACCAGTATTTAAAATAAGAAAGTTGATATTAAAATAACAAAAACAAATAAAGATAGATAAAATTTATTAATACATTTCAAATCTACGCAAAAAAGTGTCCTCATAATGTTGAAAAATATTTTGATTATGATTTCAAATAAGCAAGTTAAAAGCAAAAATCGAAAACGTCATTTTTTGTTTTTCATCAATAGGGGAAAAACGATGACATTTTTAAGGATTTTTTTATAGAATAGTTGATCTTAAATCATAGATTATTTTGACTCGGTTAACCAACTCTGTATCTCTTACCGTTTACGAGATACCAATGCTGTTCACGATAAGAGGGACACTCTGTATTGTTTCACAAAAAAATAAATGTTTTATGTTTTTATTTTTATTTTTATTTTTATGTTTTATTTCATATTTAATACATGGGGTCAGGAAAAATCTCGTGATGAAAAATGAGGTCACAAATGAAGAAAGTTTAAGAAGCGCTGCTCTAAGGGGTCATTTTTTGAGATTATTTACAGACAGATTGACTGATCTTCGTAAAAATATTTTTTGTAGCTACAGCTACTCAAAGTTAACACTGCCTGTAAATTGTAAGTCAATACCTCAAGCAGTTTAAAAATTATTCGCAAATATAACATTCGGAAGTATACGCTTATTAAATGTTACTAAGGGGTAATTTTTTGAAATTACTTACATACAGATTCACCGATCTTCGTGAGAATGTTTTTGATAGCTGCAGCAACACTATACGTATTTTTAATAATAAACCCTGCACGACTTTTTTCTTAATATTTTAATCTTTGAACAGCTAAATTCACAAATTATTTTAGAAAGACTACAGTTATTGACCTTATATTTACAAGGTATATTCATCATTATTATCTGATGATTCAGAAATTGTTTTAACAGTAATTGTTTAATCTTTGTTGTACGTATTTTCAACAATTAACCCTACATAACAACTTTTTCTATAGCTCATAAAAAATACCTATTGCAAACAATTTTGTTTAGCTGTTTAAGAAGTTACTACACGTACAAATATAACTGCACAATTTTCGCTTAAATGTCAACCTTCTTAACATAAATTTACACCTTTACCCATTACCGCATACTTGTTTTTAAAATTGAGACAGTTTACTTAACCGCGCCTTATATTTCAGGTAGTTACCGTTGCATGAGCGAAAATTCTGTCGTGTTCACAAAAGTTAGTGCATTCTGAATATGAACGTCTGTAGATATATCGTCTAGTCTAGATAGTGAACATGAAGGGTGCGTCGATTTGTATGCGTTTGTGTTCTTCGTACAATATGCATAATGCAACAAATGTGCGCTCCTGCACCGTAAAGAAGAAAACAAAGAAATAAATTTGCTGTCAGTTCCAGTAAGGGCAGTGAAATATTAAGTTATTAAATTCGATAGAAAAATGAAGTTAAGTATATTGGAAGACTAAAATGTATTAGTGGATGAGGACCACGATACCACGCAAGAATAACAATAGCAAAAAGTACGAGGGCGTATTGAAAAGTAAGGTCTCCAGCGATGCCATTTCCGAACGCGAGTTGCTAGGCAAAATTTGACAACAGCGCTGCATTCCTTGGTTTCTCCACCACAGTGTAGAACCACCCGCGAGACCTTGGGACGCTCAGCCGCTGCGTAGCAGTCGTTTAGGTTGGGGCTCCCGCTTAGCTCGCCCGCCAGGTGCGAACTGCGCTCAGTCATTCGATTTTTGAATGCAAAAAAGGTTTCTCCGATAGACATTCATCTCCAGTTAGTGGAAGTGTACGGGATAAGGGAAGGTCCTAATGAAGAGTGTGGCTACCTCATGAAGAGTTATTCTCCGGTTATTGCGCACCATCTCGTCGATTCGAGCCGCCGTTGATTCCGGCAAACTCGGCCGCCCCGACCGCTGTTCATCGTGGACGTTTTCCCGGCCCTCAGAAAACTCCCGGCACCACTTCCGCACGTTTTTTATGTCCATACAATTCGCACCGTATACTTCTACTAACTGGCGATGAATGTCTATCGGAGAAACCTTTTTTGCATTCAAAAATCGAATGACTGAGCGCAGTTCGCACCTGGCGGGCGAGCTAAGCGGGAGCCCCATCCATCTTAAACGACTGCTACGCAGCGACCTAGCGTTCCAAGGTCTCGCGGATGGTTCTACACTGTGGTGGGGGAACCAAGGAATGCAGCGCTGTTGTCAAATTTCGCCTAGCAACTCGCGTTCGGAAATGGCATCGTTGGAGACCTTACTTTTCAATACGCTCTCGTAGATGGGTAAAAGCAACTCGAGGAAAATCTTTAAATGACAACGATTCTTGGTGAAAAAAGGTAATTTTGGCAAAAATTAGTTCATAAAAAGCTTTTTGAAATAAACACTTACTATAACAGCTTTTTGACTGCCGCTAAAGCTGGTTCTAAGATATTTTTATTGCCGAAAAATCCATAACGGTATCAATAAGCCGCTTTTATAACTATTATTAAGCTTATAGACTTCCTTTTTAAGTTCAATCTGTCGAAAAACCATCCGCTAAAGCATTGTTATAGGGAACAGCGACAATAAAGCTCTTTGCGGATTCATCCCTAAACTTAAACGATAAATTTCAATAGCACTAACTTTGCTTAAAAAATATGTGTAAAATAACTACAATCTAATTAAAATTTTTGAGTTGCACTATATGGGTGGAAAATTGGAGTTTATACACACAGATATTGTCACCCTAGAGATCAAAGGAAAAAGCGATTGTGCATTGGAACTGCGCGAAAATCGAACTCTTTCTGACAATAGCAAAGTATTTTTCACATCTACCGCAAAATTGCTTCTAGAATAAAAGGATAAGGATAATGACAATCATGTTCCTCGTTTCGAATATAAATCTTAAAATTTTAAATCCCGTATATTTTCCAGTGATGTGTTGTAAAAACTTTTTTTTTAAGTGGGATTATACCACTTTCAAGAAATTGCTGATGTATTCAACATCATTATTATATATTACAAGTCAATACCAAATTATACACCTTTTTAATGCTTTGGATAAACAGTTTTTAATTAAATTTTTAATACAATGAAACAAATTTGATGAGTTCATTTCCAAAATATAATAAGCACGTTTCCACGATTAAAGGTAAACATCAATTGGTTCAAATAATATCTTTCTACATTAAAAATTGCAGTAAAAGTTATCTTTAACCACAACGATTATCTGTTCGTTATAATTAAAGCTTAACAAAGCTACACACACATCAAGTTACCCAAATAAGCATAAAGATTCAACGATAAGTTACATTAATAGCCACCCACAATGAAAATCGCGTGATTTGAGCCACTAACCATGTGCTCGAATTAAATTACAACCAAACATATTTTCCTTTGTTTGGTGGTTATGTATGCAAAATTAAATAAAGGCATTTAGAAAAAGTTCATAATTGTAAAGTTACTATAACATTAAATGACTGCATTTATTCATGTAATTTTAAGGGAAATTTTCAAAATTACATGACCAATGCAAAAAAAAACATTTAATTTAGTTCAACTATAATTATTAAATTATATTGTATTAAAAGGGGTATTAAAAAACTATTAACCCTTTGGTTCCTTGTGGTTTCACCGAGAAAACCCCTTTCAAATAATTTATTATATGATACCCAGTGACCAAGCTTTAACCACTATTGCTATTCTGTCTTATAGCACCATCTCTTGGCAAAAAGCAAAAGTTCGTACTAAAATAGAGGTCCGTATACCAAAATTTCATTTAAATGTTTTGCATGGTGTAAGTCGACTTGTCAAACAGTGGTAAATCGCAAGAAAATATTAAATATTACGCAATTAGTGGATTGTAATGGCTGGTAAGTAAATTTATCAGTGAATTATGATCAGGTGATAATTTGTTTATGGATTTGCTTTTAAAAGCTTATAAAAAATATTTATAAAAATATTTAAAGTGTGTTTCTTGTGGTTATCTGATGAAAAACAGCTTTTTTTTCTATTATTGTAAAAAAAAATATTATGTTAATTTAAATTTATTTTAAGTTAAGTGAATGATAACTTTTTTTTTATTGAAAAAAATTATTTTGGTTTGAAAGTAAATTTATTTATTATTAAATTATTAAACACCATAAAAAGGGAAAGTGTTTTTATTTGTCCCAGTGGTTATCTGATGAAACCACCGACTTTTTTTCTATTTAAAAAAAAATATTACAAACAGATTTTTTTATTGTTCATGTTATGGTATTTTAAGTTAATAAAGTAATTTTTTTTTTCTTTTTATCAATAAAACTTATTTTGGGACTCAAAGGGTTAAGAGGCCAAACAGTAGAAACGTTAGTCTTTTTATACAAAAACAGAATAACAAGGAATAATCATTCCTAAAATATAATTTTCAATATGCAGTGACAGGGTTTGTAGAAAAAGTAGTTTCATTTCGTTTTAACCTAACAGTAGAAGGACTCATGACTAAATAATAAATTAAGTTTTAAAACATAGTTCAACATGAAATTATAAAGCAAACAAATTTTCATTCCTTTAAAAGTTATAACAAAAAACCACCTACAACAAACACTCATTTAAAACAATAGTTTTCACTTCATATTAGCTTGAAATTTGCTAGTTTTGCTCCATATTTCGATTTAATGTTATCACATAAAAAATTAGAGACTTTTAAGTCACTTCATTGCTTAAGAACGTTTTGAAGGTAAAATTAAATATACAAATTATGACAATAAAAATTTATTGCATATCCAGTCAAAAACTTGGTAGAATAGTATATTATACAGGGTGTCCCAGATTACATTTCCAGCATGGGGATCTCGCTTATTATAAGAGATACAGGTTTGTTTAAATTAGATGAATTATTCCTTAGTATGAGAGGAGCCACAATCAATTTTTAAAAGTACAAAATGTTTCGTGCTTCAGATGTTATAGCAAAAAATATGAAAATGTCGAATTTATTTTTTCTCTCATAACCTTTTTGTCTTAATTATTAGAACAATTTTATTTGTACTTTCTTATGGTACTTTTTAATGCAGAATGTAACTGTTATTTTAGATTATTTTTAACACCTACCATTTTTGAGATATTAGCCCTAACTTCATTTTTTTTTTATGGGCCGCGAAGTTGGCTATGGGATAGTTAAATGTGATTTTTTTAAATTTTTAAAATGATATATTACTTGCTACATTTATTTTTATAAATAAGTCACAAAATCAAGAAAAATCGTATTTTACCCATCACTTATCAAGCTATCTATGAAAATAAAAACAAAAAACAGCTAATTAAATGTTAAGTGACAGTTACCATTTGTCTGCGGTATCATTTATTAGAATTGTTTAGTATTGTTGTGTAATTCGATAGTCTTTGTGGTAATTGTTATAATGATGCTACATTTAAAAAAAACGAAAAATTTGACATGTTGAGATGCTACATTCTTTGCCATAAAAACTGTGTAGAAGCTGAGCGAATATACTTAGAGCTATATCCCGAGAAAAGGCAACGAAGGATGCCCAATTACAAAAATTTGGTTATAAATTTGAAAGAATGGTTTTTTCGACCAACCAACCAAAAATCCAAAACAAATCAAATTAATTAGAATTATTTATTTTACACAGTTTCTTTTGCAAATAATGTAGCAATTCAACAAATAAAATTTTTAATTAGTTGTAAATGTGCCCATAATTATATGATAACTAATTTGCTAAAAAGACTATCGAATTACACAACAATCCTAAACAATTCTAAACAATTCTAATAAATGATACCGCAGACAAATGGTAACTCTCATTTGACATTTAATTAGTTGTATATTGTTTTTATTTCCATAGATAGCTTGATAAGTGATGGGTAAAATACGATTTTTCTTGATTTTGTGACTTATTTATAAATATAAATGTAGCAAGTAATATATCATTTTAAAGAGAGAAAAAAAAAGCACATTCAACTATTTCATAGCCAACTTCACGGCCCATAAGAAAAAATGAAGTTAGGGGTAATATCTCAAAAATGGTAGGTGTTAAAAATAATCTAAAATAACAGTTACATTCTGCATTAAAAAGTACCTTAAGAAAGTACAAATAAAATTGTTCAAATGATTAAGACAAAAAGGTTATGAGAGAAAAAATAAATTCGACATTTTCATATTTTTTGCTATAACATGTGAAGCACGAAACATTTTGTACTTTTAAAAATTTATTGTGGTTCCTCTCATACCAAGGAATAGTTCATCTAATTTAAACAAACCCCATGCTGGAAATGTAATCTGGGACACCCTGTATAGTACATTCTTACATCAAACGATGTGAGATTTGCTACAATATGTATAAAATGTTGTTAAATATTACCCCTAAATTTTATCTGTTTCTGTATTTATGACTTGGAAATAAAACATCCAACGTTTAAACTTTAGCTAATCACAGTTCCAAATTTACGATTGGTTTTGTGGAGAAAGATTCGTTAATTGCTTGACTGCCCTTTTATTTTAAACCATTAAATCATAGCACAACTGCTGAAAATTGAGTAACTTTTACAATACGCGAAATTTTTCGGATCCAACTATTAATTTACTTCGTTTGAGCTCAGAGTTCAGACCTCAAGTCGAGTCAATTCAGGCAGAAGTCGGGTAAAAGTCATTCGCACTTTTAAATATTGGAAAGTTTAAAGGTTTCTCTTTATAACTTTTATTAATTCTTGTCCGCATTTCCATGGAAAGCGCCACCGGTAAGTTTGGATAGGGTTAATCACTAATGAAGTTTAATAGTGCCTTATTTTATTTTTACAAATCTTGTTGCACAAAAATTCACGATAAAATGTAAATACTTTAATATCTCAAATATTTAAAACAAAAAGTGATATACACGTGTCCCAGGAATGTTTTATATGGCTTATTTATGCTAGAAAGTAGAGGTTCTTATCTGTGCGTTCTTATACAATTTGATATCTTTCAGGAGAATAATTGAAGTACCTAATAATGCTGTCTGACATTGAGACATACTAAATCGATTATTATCAGTAGTAATATAACAAGTACATTGAAAATTATCGGTAATTTTTGGTTAATATGCCGGAATGCAAGTTGAGCTGAAAAAATACGAGTGCACGAAGTGCACGAGTGATCTGTTCCGATTCAACCCGCATGAGTGAAGATTTTTCAAGCTTATTTGCAATGTACGAGTTATATTTTGTCAGAAATTTCCTACACCTAACCTACCTGTCAAATTAAGTGTATGTTATGTCAAATTTTACAAGTACTGTCAGAGTGGTGCGTCAGGGGTGTGGTTTAATCTATGATTTGTTCCCAGTGTACTCATTTGAGTACGGTTCATAAAATATTTTTTTAAAGTTCCATTAGTTACATATAGGTGGGAATATTTAGTACCACTTAAAAGTACACAGAATAGGGAATAGTAGATTAAAATTTTAAACCTAAATGTTGCTTCTATATAGGAAAAAACGTCACTTAACTTTGTTCTACAACTGTGCTATTGTCACTGTGTACCTTGTTATTAATTTTTATCTTTGTTTTAAAATATTAATTAATTTTTCTGCTGAAATTTGTTACTCAGGTATGTATGTTTTACAGTTATTCATGCAAATATTAAACAAAATACATAGTGTGATTTTTTTTCATAGTTACTTACTGGTGTACTCATATGAGTACACTGGGGCATTACGTTGTTAGGGCTAAATTTGCCCTTAGGATCTAAAGTTGTATTGGACTTACTAAAAGTAGTGATAAAACCGGCAGACCATATAATATTTGTCGACAACTTGTTTACAAGTCATAGTTTGATGAAAACTCTTATAGTTAATCGCACAAAAAAAATCCCGTTTTTGATCAGCAACAAATGAAAAAAAAAATCGCGGTTGTTTCCAATATAAATATGACAAAGAACATTTATTGCTTCTGGTAAAGTGGAAGGCCAATGGACAATAGTATTGTGACTATAATGACAAATTATGATAGTATACATCCTCTTTCCAAAGTGAAACGTTTGTCTAAGTAGCAAAAAGAAAAAAATTGATGTGCCCCAACCTTGTCTCTTTGCCAATTATAATACAGCTATGGGGCATGTAGACTTGCTAGACAAATCTGTAAATAATTATCAAGTGTCCATCCAAGGTTAAAAAAGGTGGTGGATTCTCTGGACCCATATGCTGAATATTACAACAGTGAACGCCTGAAGGATAAATTCATTAGCAGGTAGAAATATTGATTCACTGAATTTCATACGAAGTGTATTAAGACATCACTTAAGAGTCTTTGAGAAAGCTCAGCTTTCCGGGCATCCACGTACGGTCCCAAAAAGTATTATACAGGATCAAGGAGGACATTTTCCTAAGAAATAATTGATAAACAGTTGCGCTGTAGCATATGTCATCAACGAGCAAGGTGCATTTGTATCAAACGCCATGTCACACTGTTTGGAAAGAGAATGTTTCATAGTGAATACCAGTTTTCGATTGTAAATTATTACAATAAATTAATAAAAAATAATATAATTTTTATTTTCTTTGCCGCCGCTATGTTCCCGTTGTACTCATATGAGTACGTGCATTTTTTTTACTTCTTTTTGAAAATATTTTTGAAAAACTTGCATAATTTGTAGTTTGGACATATTTCTAATAATAAAAAACGTTTTATTTAAAAATTTGAAAAAAAAATGTTTGTGGAAACAAATGGGTTAAAGTCGCCGAAATTCGTCAAAAATTATCAAGACCAAAATATTTCATTCCCTCTCAAAATTTATATTTTCGACCAATCACAAACTCAGGTTTCTTAAAAATGACCAATAAACGCATGAAAATCTGTTAATTGCGAAAGGGATATTATCAGTGTATGATTATGTTTATTGGTCGTTTCTAGGAAATCTGAGGTTGTTATTGGTTGAAAACGCAAATTTGACAGGAGGATCAACATCTGACATGGGAATGTGAATTCTTCTATTGGTAGTTTTTAGTTGAAAACGCATATTTGACAGGTGAAGGAAATTTTCAATTCAATTTCTTTACAGGAAATTATTTATTTACTCTGTAACTGATCATCCTTTGGCAATTAAGTCGATTGGCTTCACTAAATGGCATAAAAACTTTCAACATTGGGCGCGTTCAGATAACCACAGCGAAAAAGTTACAGCGTAAAATGTGATTAGTGTAGTTGACTACCAGCGCCCAAATTTCCTGAACCGACCCCGCTGATTCTAATATTTACACACAACACAACACAACACAGCGAAAATAATTTCTGATGGCTGATGGGTCAAACGAGCAGCACGTAACATTTGCTGTAACTCAGCGATTACCAAGCGGGTCGGTTCAGAAATTTTGATGCTCAGCAACTCCAGCGCTGTGGTTATCTGAACGCGCCCATTGTTACATCAAAACGACAATGATTTTTAGCTCGTTTCTCAAGGAATAATTTTAAAATTAGACTTTGAACTTGGGTCCCGAGTCATCAGTGTCGACAGATCTCGCCCGAGGCAAAGTTAAAAGTAACTGAAAGGTTGCATTCAAACCGGGAAATTTATTTTGCTAATAGGTATTTAAAACAAACTTTCGCAAATGAATCTGTCGGAGATTTTCGACGAGCGGAAACTGCCTTTAAAATTGACTTCGAAGCGGGCTTTAATTAAGAAATTATAATTTTTATAAATTGCTACAAAGAAGTATAAAAGAATAATATTTGAATAGGTAGTTAGTGGTGTTAGTGAATTCTAAAAGGAAGAAGGGCATTATAACCCGTGTAAAGTAGCTCATTAGATTATAAGATAAGCGAATTTTTAAATCAACTTGTTTAATATTGTAATATTCTCTTTCTGTTTTTCTACAAAGTTTTTTTTATCGTAACTAACAACAAATATAGTAACAAAATGATCCAAAACCATGAGATGCGACAATTATCCAATACAAATTGTCAACCAATGCAAATTGTGAATATATTTGCAAAATGATCCAAAACCATGAGATACGACAATTATCCAATACAAATTGTCAACCAATGCAAATTGTTTCCATATTTTTAACGAAATGTAAAATAAAATCCGACTCGAAGGACAAAAATGTTTAATATTGTAATATTATCTTTCTGTTTTTCTACAAAGTTTTTTTATCGAAACTAATAACAAATATAGTAACAAAATGATCCAAAACCATGAGATACAACAATTATCCCATACAAATTGTCAACCAATGCCAATTGTTTCCATATTTTTAACCAAATGTAAAATAAAATCCGGCTCGAAGGACCAAAATGTTTAATATTGTAATATTCTCTTTCTGTTTTTCTACAAAGTTTTTTTTATCGTAACTAACAACAAATATAACAACAAAATAATCACTCCCACCCAAATGGCGACACTGCAACGCGCCCAAACAATTTCTTACGATTTCGTTTCGCTATTAACTAGCAAAACAAAAAATGAAAAATACCGCATTAAATAGCTTATTTCCATGAAAACTTTAGACTTGTTTAGGGACTATAGTCCCAGCCTACGCTATCATTCAGCTGGCATCTTGTAGTAAAACTTTCAAAAGTATCAAAGCCCTTAATCGCGACTGGATCTCAAACAACACACACAAACACTAATTTTTTACGTTAGTTTGACAACAATAAATAAATCAAGACATCCCCCGACGTCGCTACAAAGAAATTAAAAACTTTTACATAATCTATTACGACTCGCCCATCTGACTGCTTCCTGTTATTGTGCGACCGTTTCCATAAATCCGCAATTAAATCATACGAAAGGGTTTTTTCGGCAGGAGTTCTGTGTGGTGTATTTAGATATCTGTTCAAAATGTATGAACGCGATTGGAAAATGCCGTTGTATATTTGTAATCGAGCCGTATCCGTTTAAAACGTCGGTTCTGCTGGGGTGTTCGACTTGAGCGCGCCGTTGTGATCAATATTTGACGATGCAGTAGCTTGCCTTGGAAAAAAAAATGTGGACGAAAAAAATTCTTACGCATCCTCAGATATGCAGATTTTTTACACTAGCTTATTTTAATTCATAATACGACTACTACTCGCTACAAATAGAATGCTGGCGAAAATATAAATACCTTTAGTTTGTTTAAATACATTATAGAAAACTTTTTACAGCAGTTTAACCTGTACAGGGTGGTCCAAATTCGATGGGATTGCATGGGTATCTCGGTTAATATTTAAGATAGAGAAACGGTTAAATTACCAAAAATGTGCAGTTTTTTGAGACAAACTCAGAACCGTTTTCAAAAATATTCTATCATTTCCGGTTTTCGAGTTATCGAATAAAAAGTGTTTTTTTGTCATATTAATAATGTGTCATATCTCCGTTATTGTTTTAAATATCAAAAATATTTATTAAGATTATTTTTGGATATTTTTATGTTTAATTTGATTATGCTTAAAAAAAAAATATTTACACTCGCCGTTAAAAAGTTATGACACAAACTTACCTTTTTTTAAATGGAAACGATAGTTGGCTATGACCTATTTAAATTCCTCATTTTTTTCTCATTTCAAATATATAAGGGTTGATGTATTTATTTTCAACAATACGCAAGTTATAAAGGTTTTTTAGTTTTTTTTTTTAAAGAAAATCATAGTAGGCTGTGAAAACAAAAAATAAACAAGGTGTAAAACCTTATAAAACTCATGTGGTACAAGTTACCAAGGTTTTTTAATTTGTTATTGAGATAAATACGAAATTTTTTGAACATAAGATAAACAACAATATCCTACCTTACTGCTGATACCGACTATATCGTTGTTTTCTTATTTTCAAATATTTACAATGTTTATATCCACAACAAATTAAAAAACCTTGGTAACTTGTACCACATGAGTTTTGTAAGGTTTTACACCTTGTTTGGTTTTTGTTTTCATAGCCTACTATGATTTTCTTAGAAAAAAAACCTAAAAAACCTTCATAACTTGCGTATTATTAAAATTAAATACATCGACCCTTAAATATTTGGAATAATAAAAAAATAAGGAATTTAAATATGTCATAGCCAACTATCGCTTCCATTTAAAAAAAGGTAATTTTGTTTCATAACTTTTTAACAGCGAGCGTAAAATTTTTTTTTTTTGGTATAGTCATTTTAAACATATAAATATCTAAAAATAATCTTAATAAATATTTTCGATATTTACAACAATAACGGAGATATGACACATTATTAATATGACAAAAAAAACACTTTTTATTCGATAACTCGAAAACCGGAAATGATAGAATATTTTTGAAAACGGTTCTGAGTTTGTCTCAAAAAACTGCACATTTTTGGTAATTTAACCGTTTCTCTATCTTAATTATTAACCGAGATACCCATGCAATCCCATTGAATTTGGACCACCCTGTATACTCTTGCTATTAATTTTTTTTTTGTTATTGGCTTTAAATTTGTTAAACATTCAATACAAAGATTCCTTGTAGAAAACTTTTTATAGCAGTTCAAAATCTTTGCGATATTTTCAAGCACGGACTGAAAACGGAACGAGAACGTTAAACGAAATTAACCAAAATTTTTTTAAGAACGAAATCATTATTTTTCGTTCAAGAACGAAAACGAAATATTTTCCAAAACCGGTTTCAACTGGTTTTATCACTATATAATTTTTATTTATTAAACACAACACGAATTTACCTTCTATGCTGGGAAGACTCCCACGAGGCAGTAAAAATCTCACTTGATATAAATGAGCTTAGTTTTACTCCATATCCATAATATGTATTAATAACTTTATTGTTTATACTTGCAATTTCGTGTAACACAAGCAACCGTACAGATATTCTCCAGTTCTGATTTGTTGATTGGATCATCAATATAGGGTGCTTCATAATTGAATGCTGATCGTTAAGGGTATTATTCCTTGAATGATTTTAAGAAAAAAAGTTCATATCAATGTAGGTCCGCAACCGCCGTATTTTTGAGATACAGGGTGTTAAAAGTCGAAAAAATTTCGGTTTAGATTTTTTTTTTTGAATTTTAGTAGGTAGGTACGTACTAACCAGGCATAAAAACACATTTTCTACCAATGGCGTCCGTACTAACATGTCCTTGAAGATTTTTAATGAAAAAAATGATATACCTATTATTGGTTTTTTTTTCAAAATAAATGTCATTTTTATAATTTTACTTTATCTCTTAGTAAAAATGGCCTCTTGACTTTTTTGTCCGACGAACGGTTTTCGAGTAAACTTTTAACACCCTGTATCTCAAAAATACGGCGGTTGCGGACCTACATTGATATGAACTTTTTTTCTAAAAATCATCCAAGGAATAATACCCCTAAGCATCAGTATTCAATTATGAAACACCCTGTATAGAATATACACTTTATTGGATATACAGGGTGCCCATTTTTCTAACCTGTTGTATGGGTAACTCCGTTAATATTAGAGATACAGAAACGTTTAAATTAGCAAATTTGTGCAGAATTTTAAGGGAAATCTGATGCCATTTTCAAATTTGACCTACGTCAACTTTTTGAAATATTTTTAAAAAACTGAAAAATGTCGATTTTTTCAAACTTGAATAATTCCGTAACCATATGAGTTAGAACCAAAATAAAAATTGGCTCTTATAGATGTTTTTACGTAGATTTTAAATATATTAACGGAATTTTCATAGCACTCTCGATTTCCGAGTTATAGCACAAACTTGCATTTTTTTAAATGGAAGTCATAGTTGGCTATGATCTTATTAAAAAGGTTATTTTTTTCTCGTTTCAATGATATGAGGGTTGTTATGCTTTACTTTTGTAGTTTTTCTTTAAATAAGCAAAAATCATTTTACATGTTCACTGCCTACTAATAGATGGGAGTTATCCTGTGTTGATGTTCTTTTTTTTTCGATGTGACATTTAAGAGTTGTCTCTTATCGTTAGTGTAGCAATTATTAGCCAGTTACGGCCTTTTCAGTTAACACCACATTCAAGGGACAACTCCCGGGTAGGGTAGATGATGTTGGTTTATAATTTACGTATTCTAGGACTCTCTCTTCATCTTCTTGCTTAAATTTAATTTTCAAACCTTTGGATTTTGTAAATGACCTGTATTTTTTTAAATTGGTTTCTAATAACGAAATAAATTTCTTTCTTTGTTGCCTCCTTTCCATAAATCTTTGCAAATACATTTCACTTGAATTTCTACTATTTCTATTACAAGCCTAGTAATAAAAAAGCATGTCGTTTCTTTTTTCATTAGAAAACATTGTTTTTGAAATTTACAATAAAGTCACTCAAATATTTTGATCAACACGAGAGAGAGATTTATACATATAACAAACAATAAATTTTATTTGACAAACTTTGAGGTTTTGTTTTTAAAATTTGTAACTGGCTAATAAATGCTACACTAACGATAAGAGACAATTTTATTCTTCAGGCTTTCGCGGCTATCGTCCATGTTACAATCTTCGTTCCCGGGTTTGGAACCGCGTCTTCTTGATTTGTGTGACGTTTCGACCATTCTATGTTGGTCTTTATCAAACGACTGAATTGGTGGGTTTGTTGCAGGGTTTATATATATCCGGCTGTGGAGGCGTGGTGTTCCGCCTGACGAGTTCGTTTCGCCTCAGCGATTTCTTGATGACCGGTTTCCAAATGCTTGGTAGTTGCAGGCCTGTGTCTCTGTTAAAGTTGTTGGGGTTCTTGGCAATTTCCATAGATTCCCTAAATAGTCTAGGCCAGAAGTGGTTGGCGCGGGCCAGTAATTTTGTGTCGTCGAAAAGTATGGTATGCCCCATGTCCTGGGCATGTTCTGCTACGGCCGATTTTTCTATTTGTTTTCTTTTTGTTTGCCCTTCATGTTCTTTAAGGCGCGTTTGTATGCTTCTGCCAGTCTGTCCTATATACACTTTTCCACAGGAGCAGGGTATGCTATATATGCCCGGGTGATTCAATCCTGAGCCAGGCGTTCTTCTTAGTTTGAGGAAGGCATCTATGAGCAAACCACGGGAGCAGCAATGGGATCACCATTATCACCAGCACTCGCCAACCTGTATATGGAAGCCTTCGAAGAGCAAGCCATACACTCCAGTAGATTAAAGCCTAAACACTGGTTTCGATATGTAGATGACACCTTCGTCATTTGGGAACACGGCAGAGAATCACTCCAGAACTTCTTAGTACATCTGAACAACTTGCACAAGGACATCAAATTCACATAACGTTAATACAATTCGAATTATTAAAGATATATTGTTTTGGGGTTGTTATACGTCATAATGGTTCTTTGCGTATGCAACGTGCAATTGACGTGACCGTATGTGTTAAGTAATTGTGTTTGTCACATCTATCTACACAATAAACGATTTAGAAGGTGCTCAACCCAACTTTAATTTGTATAATCAAACAATTCCTATTGCACAGGCAAAATATAAAGACCTAAAATATCTTGTGGAAAAAATATGATACCAAAGAATGATGCACATCTATATATATAAAAATGAATGTATGTATGTTTGTTTGTCCTTTATGCATTCCTATACCATTCATCCGATCCTGACCAAATTTGGCACAGACAATCTATAGGACCATGGGAAGAAGATAGGCTATATAAGTATTCCCAAAAAAATCGTCCGGAAAAGATATTGAGGAAAACGTGCCAAAATTTTACACGCAACATTTAAATCGGGTCGTCTGGAGCGAGAATTTCGTCAAAATTTGACAATTTGACAATTTGACGTAACGTTTAAGCGCTCGAACCTTCTCCGATTCGACCTTTTCGCACATTTGTCGTACCGATTCGGAATCGTCTCGCTCTCCCCGACAAATACGTACCAAACAATCCCACTTTTGAGTTAAATTCAGACCACGAACGAGAAAAAGCGCAGGCGCGCGCACGCACTACATACTAACGAACGTCGAAAGCCTTTTTCAAAGAGCGATGAAAAATACTCGGGGGCGTCTAAAAATTGCGAACTTCTTCGAAGGGTGGTATAAAGGATCGAATTTTAATATGTGCACGCTCAGGACCTCGAAAAAAATCGCTTGCAAACGTTATTAATTAAAACGTGCAAAAATGTTCGTACTTGCATGATGAAAACTTCGTCGCGCGCACGCACTGTCAAACTAGCGGTGAAGGAGCCCCGAAGGGGCTCCGGAATCGTTAGTTAGTATATAAATTTAAAAACCAACTCAACAATACCTGATTGTTTAAACGATATAGACGAAGAAGATAGTTATTAAAAGGAAGGCAAGAAGGAGATGATTGCAAATAGATGCTTTAAAATGGATTAGTTTTATATTACCCACCTAAAGAAGTTACAACTGATGCATTTATACTAGTTTTTGTTTAATAGAGTATTTTATTTATTTGTTTTTTTTTATGACTCTTTAAAGTTTGCAAAATAATTATTTGTTATTAGTTTCTTTTTGCTCTTTGAATGCCTTTAACAATTATAATCATTTATTCAAACGTGGTTTTTGTGGGCATTATAATTATAACATTGGTAAATCATTTATTTCTCATGTAGATACTTCAAACAACTTATTACATACATACACTTCTGTGTATACGACAAAAAAAAATTACATATAAAAGTTTATGTAGTTGCATTTACAACCCACCAAACATACGTTTATTTACATTTTTTGTCTGTACTACATTTAGAAGGCCATTATTACTACCCTAATTTAATTCCAAACATTGTGACATGGCGTTTACGACATTTCAGTGGAGCAGCATTTTCAACGCGTGTTTTGCTGTAAGCGCCAAAACGCCATTAATTTATAGTTATGGACGATTTTTATTGTGTTAATAAAATTCATTTAATTATTTGACTCCTACATTCCTTAAAACTTTTTTAGATAAAATCATTATTTAAAGGACAGGAATTATTTTTCCAAAACTTAAATTGTTTTTGGCTCTCCTGCAAAGTTTTAGTTTCGGCGTTTACAGCAAAATTGCTTTCCACCGTCGATATGCTGTCCATGAGCATCAAAACCCATCGTCGTCGTTTATAATTTAGCGGAGACGCAAAGTGTTCGATTTTTTGCCGACAAAAAAAACTGTGAAAGCGCTGTTGACCGTTATAAATTTCGGTTCACGGAAACGAAAAAGAAATTTTATGGTTGGGAACGAAAAGAACAAAAACGATATAAATGTATTTCGTTTTCGTTCCGAACAGAAACGAACGAAATTTTTTCCGTTTTTAGTCCCTGTTTTTAAGTGAAGTTTCACTTTTGGCTTAATAATTCATCAAATTGTTGTACATCATACGTTTAACTTTCATTTGCTGAAACTTTCTCATGTCCCTTTTCGCGTATTAATAAAATTTTATGGGCGGGAACCCTTTCAAGTTTCAATAAATAAACAATTTTGATAACACCTCATAAAAACGGTTTTACGAGAATCGATTCATTTATTATACCATGTCCTATCGAAATATTCCAGAAACGGGCCAAAACATACGAAAAATTGTTTGTAAGCTAAAAATTTACTGGATTATTGCGCGCAAACAAATTGTTTACTGTACAATTTAAATAATTAAGTCCCTAAAAGCAACAAAATGTATCTGTAAATAATTTTACTGTAGTCGATTGGTCCTATAACTTCTGATTATGAATAAGAGACATCATTAGGACAACAAAATAATATAGAAGTGTAATTATTAACCACAACGAAGTTAATTCTAGCTTAAATTACCTTTATATATCACACACAAACCCGTACGTCTTTAAATTACTCCCTTTACGACATATCTGAGCGTTCCCATTAATAAAAATGAATAATATTGTGCCTGCATACGATTTTTACAAGCATGCAAGTAGATGGAAACCGGCTTCAAATTAATATTGCACTAAAGAAGTGCAGTAATTCATAAAATACAGGGTAAATGCCCTAACTACCCTGTCATTTTCCACCGTGCGTGTTTTATTCTGACTTTTATCGGCAAGTCCCGATAAATTATGATATTGCTGATTTAATGGACTGGATAAAAGCTGCCGCCTAAACTCTCTGTTGATTTGAACATTTTATGGTGTGTGCCTGTGCTTTCATGCATTTTTGATAAGTATATAAAACTCATTGTAAACGTGTAATACCCACTTTGCGAAAAGCAAATTTAATTTTCTAGAATCTACATTTTAATTAACAATTACGTTCTTAAGCATATACATTTTGAGAGCTACTAGCCTGTGCATGTTTAAAATTCAAACAGGGAATTTGTAAGAGCAATAAAAATGATAAAAAAAACAACAAAATTCCGACATAATTTGAGATCCCAAGTTCCTGGTGCAACAGAATTCCTACACGCAATAAATTTTCTATCGTGACGTGAACTTAGCATTTCACGCGTGTAATTACGCAAAATAATAGCGGACATTCCGGCCATTTGTGGCGCTGGAAGCTTCTAGAGGACAGAATTCGCGGGTGGAAGATAGAATTAAACAGAAATTTGCCAAGTGAAGTTTGAATTGGCGTTAAGTGAGAACGAAACATTAAGCAATGGGCTGTAAAATAATTTTCTGTGAGAGAATAACAAATAAAGTTAAACAACTTATAAGGAAAATTAGTAGGAGAGACTGGGGGTGAAAATAACACTGGTAGGATGTCACAGTGCCTATAGTTTCTTTAATTTTTGTTATATGTCGCCCTAAGCGCTTGTGCAATGTTCATTTACAATATTTACATCCACCTCCCTAACTACATTGCTAATTTTCATCCGTCATAGAGGTTTTTTTGACAGCCAGAGTCACTGGGTGGTATGAATAAAACAAGAGTTTATACTCTAAGTATGTACTCTAAGCATGAGCATAAAGTGAGAGTTTATACTCAGTTTCTTAAGAATAAAAACGAGCTAACTTCGAAAAGTAAATGCTCCTGTTAATTTAAGTACATCTTATATACAAACACACGTTTATTATGATAACTTCTACACAAGTTTTGAATTCCAAATGGTCATCAGTTTTGCTTACACGTGTTACTAGTGTCAATCAATAAATCATCATGAGTGATAATGAAGAAGACATTAATAAAAACAATGTTTCTCAAATGGCATTCAAGATTTTGCGTGATTTTTCAATTGTGTTTTCAAGGTCACAAATACCTGCTGCAAGGAAATCGAAATCTCAAGCTATTGATATTATTAAAAAACAAAATTTTGGTTCACAAATAATATTAGGTCAGTTATTAAAGAAAATGAACAACAATGTCTGCGTTACACGTCTCTTGCACATTAATGATAGGATATCCTTTTCGATTAATGTATTCATCTCCGTTCATCAATGGTTTTTATATTCTTACTTCTTACGCGTGTGCAATCAATGACACCGACGGCGCATGAAAAATTATAACGTGATTGCCAATTATGCTTGGCTTGCATTATATCTGCAACGTTCTGGGAAAATGTTATCCATTGGCAACTTTTTTAAATGATCATCCCCTACTTTTTGTACAACTTTGGATATTTAGGTTTGATGCACACCAACATCTTCCTCTACTCCTGCTTGAAATCCAGGATCTCCCACATATGTTAAAAATATTTTCATTTTATCCATCTTGGATATCACACCACCTCTGCTTTCTCCTGATTCTACATTTAAAAAATGGTTTGCTATTCACTGCACATTCGCTTCAGAAAAATTATATATGGCTTAAAGTCACGATTGCATGTACTCTTTCTTATTTTATAATATTTTTTAGAACGCTAATTCAATATAAATTCAGCCATAACTATCTTTTCAAGATACGGCTGAGTCTGCTAAGAACCAGACTCCAAATATATCGAGAAGAAACTCGCCGTCCGGAAGCATAAACTTATTTTATTCATACGAATTGTGAAGAGATACTCAAGAAAAATTGTATATAAAAGTATGTGCTCAACCTGAGCATCCGCTTCTAATTTTTATTATTACGACTTGAAGCATTTACTCCAATTTTTTGAGAATAAAGTATGAACTCATTTTTATTCATATCACCCAATATTTTCCGCCTAAAAGTTACCGGTCGAGTGATTTTTAGGTGATCTCTAAAAGAGGAATAAAAAAGTACCTAGATTTTTATGTTCTAATCGCATGCAATACAATTTGACATTGCAATTGTGGTTAATTGTGGATTCCTTCCAATTTGGCTTGTGTACACTTGGGGTCAAAAGTAACAGTGTTACAACCAACCCCAATCAATGTTTTCTCTTGCAAATGTTCACTCTTAGCAGCTTAGCATATAATTGCTGGTTTTCTTCGTATATGAGAACATACAAAACTTGTCGGATTCGTTTCCCAATTTGTTGTATCTTTTTGTTTCACATTTTTGAGTATTGATAATTTTCACTTCTCATTTTGCATTGTACCAAAGAATTTTTGTTTTCTTTCATTTTGCTAATGCGTATTTTGAAATCAAATATTAATTTTGTTGATGAATACTAATATATTTACCCACTACTTATGAGCTGTGTAAATTATTTTGCCGTTACAGCTTACCCCGATCATTGTTACTTTTAGCCCCAACGTTGAGGTTGGAAGCAACAGCTGTTTTACTACAAAAAAAATCTCACATATGCTTTACGAACATATGAAATACATATCTTGGAAGGAAGACAAATGTCCAATTCATCATAAAATCAGTTTGGTTGTAAAAAACTTGTTTTATACTCTATGAGAAATTAAATAAAAACAAAAAATGTTACTTTCATCCCCGGTCTCCCCTACTACGTACGTAGGGAAAATAAAATTTTTAATTTGACTAACCCCACTTCATTAATTAAAGCTTAGAAAAATATCCAAACATTAGCATTTCATTACTCTCAAACAGTTTATCCAATTATGCGATTAAAAATTTGATAATGCACATAGATTTATTTCATAAAATAGCCCTAGAGACTTCACTTAGACTTAAGATATTCGGTTACTATTGTAGTTACCTAAATACTTCGAACTAAGAGCACCCTATGAATAGCCTGGGAACAACAAGACACAAAATATTTAAATTTCATCAATGTTAAACATTTCTAAACTAAAACAGGCTGACAATCCATTATAGTCCTCAATTTATAAGCGTCTGACTGCCTTTCCACTCACATTGTTTAGTAAAGTAATCTTTTATATGCCTTAAACACAACAGAAGTTATGCATTAATATTAAGTTCGATAACAAAAGCTCATTCAGTACAAGATGGCTAGATGCTAGTCGATAATGGAGCCACAGTGACGCTTGTTTATGTAATGGAAGGATGAGAAATAGTGATCAATTCAACCTTCCAAAGCAATTCTGATCCGTCATGCGTATATTTGCAGCTGTGTTACAGCCAAAATTCACATTGTTGTACGTTTGCCAAGTTACGTGAAAAGCCGTTTCGTTTGCAGGGACATAAAAGAAAAGGTGGCGATACGGTTGTAGTAAAACAGGTTCATCAAACGCGAATTTTATACAAAAATGCAGAAAAATAAACTTCGACTTCTCTCTGTTTGTTGGTACAAACTGTGAAAGACTATTAAAATCTAAATGAACGCAAGGAAGTGTATTAGAGGTTGAAACCCTCAACATTTTTTCTATTAGACGCTTCAGACTTCTAAATATTTAAAAACATAAAGACTATGGTGTTTTTAACATTTTTAAAAAAATTAAAAACTTGCGAATTTTTGCCAAACAAAAATGGTGTACAGGTTGGACCAAATTCGAATGTTTTACGGGGTATCTTGGTTACAGTAATAGATAGCGAAAACTGATTTCGGTCTCTTGGGCTATTTTTTTGAGAAAATAACGCCTATGCAATCAGATTATTTCTATCTGATTCCATTTTGGCACTACAGACGAAAAATGAAATTTCATCATTTTTGAAAATTTGCTATAACTTCTTTATTTATTAAATTAGAACAAACTGTTGTAAAGGTTTTTCATACAGATTTTTATGCTTCATTTAAAAACAAAAGTAATTTTTTCATAGCTACCTTGACTTTCGAGATGTAGAGTAAACTTATATATTTTTAAATGGAAACTCTAGTTGACCATAACTTTATGTGAGAGTATTTTTTTAGCTTTTCAAAAATATATAGTTTTATATATTTGTTGCAAAAAATAACCGAAATATGGCCAATTTTGTAAAAATTCGATCATCAAAGTTAGCCATGATTTCGTAAACAAGTGTGATGTTTGGAATTATTAAACAAGTAAACGATTTTTACAAAATTGGCCATATTTCGGTTATTTTTTGCAACAAATATATAAAACTATATATTTTTGAAAAACTAAAAAAATACTCTTTCACATACAGTCATGGCCAACTAGGGTTTCCATTTAAAAAAATGTAAGTTTACTCCATATCTTGAAAGTCAAGGTAGCTATGAAAAAATTACTTTTGTTTTTAAATTAAGCATAAAAATCTGTATAAAAAACCATCATAACAGTTTGTTCTAATTTAATAAATAAAGAAGTTACAGCAAATTTTCAAAAAAGATGACATTTCATTTTTCGTCTGTAGTGCCAAAATGGAATTAGATAGAAAAAATCTGATTGCACAGGCGTTATTTTCTCAAAAAAATAGCCCAAGAGACAGAAATCAGATTTTCGCTATCTATTACGGTAACCGAGATACCTCCGTAAAGCATTCGAATTTGGTCCAACCTACATACTCTTGGAATTTTTGCCAAAATTTTAAAAAACGGTAAAAAATTGTTTTACACCGTTTTCAAACAAACTTAAGGTGGAAAAGCATTGCTTAACGCTAAGCCTTAGGCAGCGTTTCTCAAAGTGTGGTCCGCGGACCCCTGGGGGTCTCTGAATCCTCCTAAAGGGGTCCCCGAGGCATTTCATCATGTCCAGATATAATGCAAATTTATTTGCCAGGCCGGAAGAAAACAAAAATAGTGTCTACAAAACAATTTATTGTGATCCTCTCTCTGTAAGCATTTTGAAAGGAGTCCTCAGCGTAAAAAGTTTGAGAAACAATGGGCTTACGATGTCTTTACCATTAACGAAAGACGCTTTTTTATTTTATTATAAAACAAAGCTAAAAATATTCGTTTAGCACTGTTCAAATTCATCTTGAAATTTTGCATCATTAAGATAATAATTTTCGCCTGGATAATCGTCGAGTTTTTGCAACACTACAACACGTTCTTAAATTAAAATAAAATTTTAAAAAGCCCTCAACAAAATTGTTCCATAGTCATTAAATTTTAAATTACAAAAATTCAGGACTTTTAAAGCACTTGAATCTCCTATAAAACTAGTTGGTTTTAAGTGAATATTCAATGCGCTAAAATCAATAAAACTACAATCGTATGCTTTTGGCAAACAATTTTTTTAAGCGTATTCCCAAGTGGGAAAGGTAATTCCGGTCGCTGACGTCCGTTGAATATCACAGAACGATGTAAAACCATAAATTTCCAAGTATAATTTCGCAGTCAATTACAGAATCACATCAAAATCGCGTTAGGTTATTTTTAATGCAACGATAACAATCAGGAAATTAAAGGTGTTGTAGTTTTAGCTTGGAACTAGCGATTTTACTATTAAATTTGTGTCTAATATTGGGTTCAAAGTCAGAACACGAAACTTCTAGGTACAGCACTAAATCCAAAAAGAAAATGAGGATTACAAAATTTGCAGTAGATATTCCTTGAACCTAAGAATTCGTTCAGTGTTAAAGGAGATTTACAAAAACTAGTCTGTTTGTTTTTTAAAATCAAAATTCAAGTCGGTTTAAGTCTAAATGAGCATCGAAGATTTTCCACGTCATTTATTGTGACTAAAATCACATCAATAACCGAACAAAAACAAAATATGCGAAAATGAGTGGTAATAAAGATCAGATTGGAGATGTTTTCAGGACGAGGACTTGGCCTACCAACAGGGCCGTTCACAGAAAATCCGGGCCCCGGAAAGCAATAGACAACGGGTCCCCCTTTACTTTAAGAAACGCATAAATTTAAAACAGTTTTTTTTTTTATCAGATCGCCCCACACTTCTCACAAACTTATTTTTAATAAAGGTAAAAACTTGCACTAATAATAACTAGTTGGGAAATATAAATATAACATTACCATAATTTAAAAAAAGTTAAACTATTTCGTTCAAAAATTTACCCAAAAAAAAAACAGAAAAATGTCAGCTTGTGTTTTAAATTTATTTTATTTTACTCGTTGCTGTTCTCATAAATTTATAACAGTATTTGTAAACAAAACATTGTGTATTAGCTCGAATCCGGGCCTCCTTTGCAACTCCGGGCCCCGGGAATTAGTCCTGTCTCCCCCCCCCCTGTGATAGGTCCTGCCTACCAAAAATACCCTGAATAAATAATCATTTCAATGCATTCACATATTAGCTTAGGCAGGCACACCTAATAAAAAAAATCTAAGCAAGCAAAATTTATTTCAATCGTTTGATTAAGACCTAAAAAAACACGTCCCAAAAAATACACCAGGATTTCTAGACGTCGCGCTATAAAACTGCAATAGACTTGATTCGAACTGCAAGCGGGTCATAAAATGGAACAAACATAAAAAAACGGTGTAGCTATAAATTCTGTAACGACCACAAAATTCTATCAGCGCTAAGTTCATGAAACAGTTTGAAATCTTAGAGTTCAACTTAAATACAACAATAAAATTTTGACAAAAAAATAATTTACCGAAATCAATGTTAATATACATCAAATGGGGGTTGTTAGATCTGAATTAATAAAAAAACATTAAATAAATATAAGAAAAGTCTGTCTACAATAACTAAATCCCGGCTAGAAATTCCCTTACGTGACTCACATATCCAAAATAAATTTCTCATGCCGTCTACCGACGAATAATTACGACTCAGTAATCAAGCAACCCGCATTCATATCTTTTGTCAATATTTTAAACAAAAGTGTGTAACTTTTCCCGGGTTACTTCTGTTCCTACACGCAAAAATCCTCGATTTGCATATTTGTCTTCGTGATTCTTCGACACCGTTTTTTTTCTCCATCATTTTGCCGACTAAACGCAACTTTTAATTTGGTTTTTACACCAATTTTTTTTCGTGAATTTATGTTGTTGATTATGTCCACTCCTAACGTTTAGCACCCCCAAAATAAGTAATTTGTAAAACACGCAAGATTCACGGGCTTTTCAACAAGTCGTAGAGTAAAATCAACACAAAAAAAAGAAACAAGCGGTAAATTTTACACAAAAAATGCTTGGCAAAAGCCGTTGTCAGAAAGCGCACTTTATAGACTATTTTTTCATTTTTGGATGCGTTTTTGAGAACTGTTTCAGCTTAATAATTTAGCATAGAAGAAACTTATAATTGTATACCATATTTTTATATGTAAGAACTATAATAAGGAAAAATTATTGCAAATTTTGTTTAGCCAACGATTTCCCATGCATCAGTAAACTTCTTCTTCTTCTTAATCGGTTCCTCTTGTACCTTTCGGTGTCGAGGTATGCTTTTCTATTTCTGTTTTATGTTTCTCCACTCCTTCCTATCGTTAGCTAATTGTGGCACATCTCTCAAGCTGACTCCTTTTTCTTCTAGTCTCTGCCTCACTTCTTTTTCCCATTTTATTCTTGGTCTTCCTCTATTTCTTTCTCCCTCTATCTGCATTTTCCATCCTATTTTAGCGTACCTACTTTCCGGCATGCTTAGTAAATGTCCAAGCCATCCATATTAATTCGTCTCCATCTTTTTCTTAATATCTGTTACTCCTAGGCTATTTCGAATTTTTTTGTAACTGATTTTATCGATCAGTCTACATCCCTCTATTCTTCTCAAAAATCTCATTTCCTGTACCTGTGTTCTTTGTTTTTGTATTTGAGTTAGTGTCCAAGTTTCTGAACTGTACGTGAGAATGGGTACGTACACTGCATTAAAAACTCGCGTCTTCGTTTCTTCTGATATCTCCCTCCTTCTTACTTATCAAACATTTATTAGTGGCGTAGTAAAATTTCGTCGCTGCCCCTATTCTATTATTCAGAGCATAATTGTAATTGGTTCATGATTTTTCGCTATAACCATAACCTTTGTCTTTGTTATATTAATATTCATATTATATCTACTTAATGTATCTGCCCATACGTCTAAATTGAATTGCAAGTCCTTTTCGCTTTTAGCTAATAGCACCACATCATCTGTAAAGGCTAATTCTGTTAAGGATATTGGAAAAGGCGCAATGTGGCTTTAGACAGGGTAGAAGCACGCAGGATCTAATATTTACGTTGACAGCTACGTGAAAAAACAATGGAACATTCAAAGATGGTGTACTTGTGCTTTATCGATATTTCTAAAGCCTTCGATAGAGTGCCAAGGGAAAAGATCTGGAAGATATTGAAACGAAGTAGAGTGGAAGAAGGATTATTAAACGCCATCAAGAGTTTATATAACAGTAGTATAAATTATTGTCGAACCCATAACAGCAATGGGCGTTTACACTAATTTTTAATTTCTTCAGAATTTGATAGATTTGGTGTTCAGAATATCATATGTGAAGTTAAAATTGTTTAAATCAACTTCGTTTATTTATTATTAACGATTAAAGTTTTCCCGCGGCAAGTTGCGCCGTAAACGGCTTGAACGATGCGCACGAGAAATGACGTCACACTCCGTACGTACTCCTCGATGAAGCAAATCACACGTGTGTGCTTGTTGTAAATATAACGCAACCATGTCGTCGTACAGAAGAAAGTGGTGTTTAATGCCTGAATGTAAGACCGCTTCTACAAAAAAAACAGAAAAATTGTTTTTTGCTATTCCGGATAATTCCACCAAAAGAAAAAAATGGTTTGATGCAGCAAGACGTTGTATTTCCGACGTAAGCGAAAAAACTAAATTATATTGTTGCGAAGACCGTTTAAAATTTGAATAAACTAAAAAATATATTAAATAGTATTTATGCAAAAAAAAATACACTAAAGTGAAAAACATTATCATTAAGCATTATCATTAGCATTAAGCATTAATCATATGGCAATAATATGTAATATGAAGCAGCCTATTACTTTCCAACAAAAAAATCTGCAGTTTTAAACAATACTTATTTGTAGTATGCTATTTGGTGCATGTTTATTTTTGATTAAAAATGCTGATTAGTCTTAAAGCACTGTTGCTTCGTTTATCAAATTTGTATTATATTTATACTTAACTAACAGTGCTTGTTTTACAAAAAGCCATATACCTTTTTTTATATGATCTAAGCATAAAACTGATAACATTCAAAACTTATAAATGTAAATTAATATAATAGAATCATTGAATTGAACATTATCTACTATTAAATAAACGAAAAGTTGCTGGTTTTCAAATAGGTTTATTCGTTGCAAATTCTTTTTTAAAAAAAGAATTTGCAACGAATAAACCTGTTTGAAAACCAGCAACTTTTCGTTTATTTAACTATAATCAAACAACAGGAGAAACCAACTTTATCAATTATCTACTATTATATATAGCCCATATTTTATTTACCTCGAATTTAAGATTAATTTTGTAAGTTTTTTAGATATAGCTATGACTAAAAAAGTAGTAGGTACATTTTTTTAATGTTTACAATCACCTATTATTAAACAATAAACTGAAACATACTTTTTGTTCATATTTTCACCTGTTAAATGACCTTAGTAATATCGAATTGTTTCTACAAAATAATTAATTTACTTACTTAGTTGCTTTGTTTTATAATGAAATATACACTAAACTAACAACTAGTTAAAACCTCTAGCAATACTGTTTACGTAAAGAATATTTGAACACAAATATGCCCCTGGTCCAGGAATGTCATATTTGTTTATGTTAAAAACACTTAAGATATGTTGTGAAGCCACCCTGAGGGGTCTCGGGGTTGGCTTGAGATCATTCTTTTGCTAATACTGTTAAAAGGCAGTACTGTTTGTATTTTATTCATTATAATAAATTGTAATTGTTGTTCGATTACGTTTATTATTTACAATCAACGGCCAAAGTACGCCCCTGCGGCGTCTTCGTCGCGCGCTTCGCGCCTAACATAATAATAATAATAATCTTTATTTGTTCTGAATATCCCAAAAAAAGGGTGTAGAACTTGTCACAATAATAATTTACGTACATTGCAATAATATACATAGTTAATAAAAGAAAAAACATATTATATTAAAAATTAAAATACATAACAACTTGTCATTATGCGATGCATAGGAACTAGTCCGCTGCACATGGACTGTGCGGATAGTGACGTCACGGCCAATCACAGCGCGTTTCAGAATTTGAAATATAAAGGGCATTTTAAAAATTTATTTCTCGGAACTGGACGATTTTTTTTTAATTTTTGGTGGTTGAGAATAAACTTTATAGATCAGATTATCATTTAAAAAATATTTTATCAAGTTTTATTTTTTTGTGAAAACGCCCATTACCAGGAATTTATAACAACAGTGGGAGTAAGACAAGGAGGCACATTAAGTCCACTGCTTTTTATAATTCTTATGGGTACAATAATTAAAGAATGTAAGCCTACTGGGGTTGGAATAAACTAAAACCAATATTGGTAAACTTTTAACAGTAAAATTGAACAAGAAACTATGAAATTGTGCACTACTATTCTTAAATTCGGTGTAGATATATGTCGTAAACGTGTACTGTGTTTCGTTGTTTTAGTTTAGCGGTGTTGGCGCAACTAGGGTTGATTTCTTTGATATGTGTGGGCGTTCGAATAATTTGTCGAAACCACACACACAAAATACACGGATTAACCGGTAGATTGTTTTGTTTTACGGAACAAACGGCGCATAAACTTTTGGTGGTAGTTTTCGCCGTTATCGCTCGGCAAATCACACAGTAAATAGCGTTTGGATTAAAGTTAAACAATTAAAGGTACTTATTTGGTTAAAACTAACATAAAATGCGTTCGTGATTATAAATAAATTCTCCCTTATTACACTATAAGTGTAACAAAAAATGGTGCACAATATGAGGTAAACCAAAAAGTATTTTAGCTTAAAACTAAGGGTGAACGTAAATTTTAAAAAAATATCTAAAAATACTAATCTGCATATAGTTTACAAAATTTTTATTTTAAGCTTGTGGGAAAATTTTGCCTTGACGATGACGCAAGCAACCTTTGTTAATCTCTAAAGCAAATTTCACGATCACTGAATTGTCCGTTTGTGGGCAACCTGCAGATAGAATCGGTCCCAAAATTATAATCTTGATTAAAGATTAACCCAAGCACAGAAGCTGTAAAATCTATAAAATTATTTATCTGCAATCTCTGTACATGTTGTGAACCAATTAGCAAAGTATAAGGCCCACAAATATCACATCACGAACATCCTATAAATTGATTTAACGTCATATAAGTCGTTTAATCTCAGATTCATACTGATATCTTTTTCCTTTTAGCGGGAACTAATTTCAAAGGATTCGAACGTCCCCATAAAGACGTATAACACAAAAAACAACGACAGAAAATGAATATGAAGAGGTAAAAAAGTTAAGGTTAGTCCTACTCACCCACAGGAAATGACGGCAAAGCTTTTATTGTGCTTCGTCTTTCGACCTTTTCAGAGGAATCAGTAGTGAAATTGATTTTACTGAATGCGCTTATAAGAAGGTGCTATCACAGAAGACAGCGCAGTGAGTAGAAAAAAACATTTAATAAGATATTGGGGCGAAAATGAAAGGACCTTTTAAGGATTAAGTATTAAATATCGCTTAAGTATTAAAAAAATTAATAAAATGCAAGGAGTTTTGTGTGTACGTTCATGAATAGTTCTTTATTTTGTATTGCCCTAACCAAAGTTTTCGCGAAATGTAATGAAGAGTAACTGCCAAACAAATGAACATGGGGTATTCAAATGTATAAAGAAGCTTTATTCTAATGCATAAAACAGGTGATTTAAGTTTTAAAACTATCACTCAATCAATCGATCCGTACCTTAAGTTAATATCCCCAAGGATAATACAATCGTTTATGACTTAAGCATTCGCACCATATAAAGTAAAATAACTACAAAATAAATTGTTAGTTTACCGTATAACATATTAAAATAGTTCTTTTAATGTACTTTAAGCTGTGGCACAAGCTTTTAAATCGATCACACAATCAATCTGTTCGTACCTTAAATAAATAACCTCGTAAAATAATATAATCGTTTTTTAAATAAATATTTGCATCACATTAAGTAAAATTACCATTAAACAAACGCACTCACGGAATTGAAGTATTTAAAATTATGTTTTTCTAGTGTGTCTTTAGCAGGTCTAAAAGTTTTAAAACGATTACAATATTTGAAAAAAAAATAAAAATAATAATTTGAACATGTGAAACCGTTTATCTCAATAAATCAGCATGGATTTATGCCACAGCGATCGACAGTTACTAACCTATCTGTTTTTTCTCAAGATATTTCAGAAGCATTAGATGCAAATATACAAGTTGATGTAGTATATACCGATTTTGCAAAAGCCTTCGATAAAGTAAATTTTGATATCTTGTTAAATAAACTTCATTCATTTGGATTCTCTTTAAAATTACTTGATCTTGTTCGTTCTTATTTAACAAACAGAGTTCAGTATGTTGTATATTATAGCTGCTATTCTTTCAAATATAAAGTTAGTTCAGGGGTACCCCAAGGTTCTAATCTCGGTCCACTATTATTTTTACTTTTTATTAACGACTTGCCACTATCCATAAAATACTCTAGTAATTTAGTTTTTGCAGATGACCTAAAATTATGGTTAAATGTGAGATCAGTCAGTGATTGTGAGTCTCTACAAAATGACATTAACAATATATATCAATGGAGCATGGAAAATAAGTTGCACTTTAACATTGCTAAATGCTCGGTGGTATCATATCACAGGAAGCATAGTCCAATAATGTTTCAGTATACAATGAAAGACATTTTGATGGGAAGGAAAACAAAAATTAACGATTTAGGAGTTATGTTTGACCCAAAATTAAATTTTACTGAACATATACGTAAAAGTACAGAGGCAGCACTTAGATCATTGGGGTTCGTATTGCGGAACACTATTCACTTTAAACATGTTAGCTCTTTTTATTTTCTGTACAATTGTTTTGTAAGAAGCAAATTGGAATATGCTTCTGTCATATGGAATCCTTTTTATGAAATCTATATAAAACAAATAGAAGCCGTTCAAAAACGGTTCGTACGTTATATAATTTTTAAACAGACTGGTCTTTATCCATATTTAACATCTTATAAAACTATATTGAGTGAATTGCAGCTTATATCCCTTGAGTGAAGACGGTGTTTGCTGGATCACGTGTATATTTTCAAAATCGTTAATCACAAAGTCTATGTCACTATAGATCTATTAAATAAAATTTCCTTTTTAGTGCCTCGATCAAACAGCCGTTGGGCTAGTACATTTTATTTGAACCAACCTCGTACTAATTTGCTTCAGGTGTCACCTTTGTACAGAATGTGTAAGGTGGCAAATATTTTTTCAGACATTGACATTTTTTATAATTGTAGTGTTTCAACTTTCAAAAACAAAGCTCTACTGATTTTACGTGCACCGGATCAATATGATTTATTTTTGTATTAATTAATGCACATATATTTATTTGTAATATTTTTTTTAATGTTTTGGCTGATTAATAAAAGCATACTTATATTATGTATTATGTATACAGGGTGTCCCAGATTACTTTTCCAGCATGGGGATCTCGCTTATTATAAGAGATACAGGTTTGTTTAAATTAGATGAATTATTCCTTGGTATGAGAGGAGCAACAATCAATTTTTAAAAGTACAAAATTCCTCGTGCTTCAGATGTTATAACAAAAAATATGAAAATGTCCAATTTCTTTTTTCTCTCATAACTTTTTTGTCTTAATCATTAGAACAATTTTATTTGTATTTTCTGAAGGCACTTTTTAATGGAGAATGTAACTGTTATTTTAGATTATTTTTAACACCTACCATTTTCGAGATATTACCCCGAACTTCATTTTTTCTTATGGGCCGCGAAGTTGGCTATGGAATAGTTGAATGTGCTTTTTTTCTCTCTTTAAAATGAGATATTACTTGCTACATTTATTTTTATAAATAAGTCACAAAATCAAGAAAAATCGTATTTTACCCAACACTTATTAAGTTATCTATGAAAATAAAAACAAAAAACAACTAATTAAATGTCAAATGACAGTTACCGTTTGTCTGGGCTATCATTTATTAGAATTTTACATCATTGTTTTGTAATTCGATAGTCTTTGTAGTAATTGTTATAATGATGGCAACATTTAAAAATAGCGATTAATTTGACATGTTGAGATGCTACATTTTTTGCCATAAAAACTGTGAAGAAGCTAAGCGAATATAATTAGAGCTATATCCCGAGAAAAGGCAACGAAGGATGCGTAATTACAAAAATTTGGAAATAAATTTAAAAATATATGGTTTTTCTGACAAACCAACCAAAAATCCAAAACAAATCAGTAATTAATTAGAAATATTTATTTTACACACTTTCTATTATAAATAATGTGGCATTTCACCTACAAAATTTTTAATTAGTTGTAAATGTGCCCATAATTATATGATAACAAATTTGCTACAAAGACTATCGAATTACACAACAATACTATAAAATTCTAATAAATTATACAGCAGACAAATGGTAACTGTCATTTGACACATAATTAGTTGTTTTTTGTTTTTATTATTATAGATAGCTTGATAAGTGATAGGTAAAATACGATTTTTCTTGATTTTGTGACTATTTATAAAAATAAATGTAGCAAGTAATATCTCATTTTAAAGAAAGAAAAAAAACACATTCAACTATTCCATAGCCAACTTTGCGACCCGTAAGGAAAAATGAAGTTAGGGGTAATATCTCGAAAATGGTAGGTGTTAAAAATAATCTAAAATAACAGTCAAATTCTCCATTAAAAAGTGCCTTAGGAAAGTACAAATGAAATTGTTCTAATGATTAAGACAAAAAAGTTATGAGAAAAAAAAGATATTGGACATTTTCATATTTTTTGCTATAACATCTGAAGCACGAGGAATTTTGTACTTTTAAAAATTGATTGTGGCTCCTCTCATACCAAGGAATAATTCATCTAATTTAAACAAACCTGTATCTCTTATAATAAGCGAGATCCCCATGCTGGAAATGTAATCTGGGACACCCTGTATATCTGAGGATAGATTTGTATGATAAAATTAATTGACTTTTCTTAATGCACAAATTTATAGTACCTATAATGTTACATATATTATTACGTATATTATATTATTGTATATCGCCCTATGATTGGGGTTTACCCCTGTTGGGTGTGATTTAATAAATAAATAAATAAATAAATAAATAAAGAAATAAATAAATATGTCTGTCTGTACTTTAATAATTAAACCCGTATGAAATTGACGTCCAGTAAACTTGAGCAGTACAATTAATTATCTAACTAACTGATTATTAAAATATAGGGACTTATGCCTTCAACAATTTATTGATTCTTTTTAATTCTGAATTATCAATTGGCATTTTGTAAAACTCCGCATAATATTTCCCACAGAATTTAAAGTGCAAAGTCCAAAACACAGTATCACATTATACTTTTTTTGTTTCAGCGGATCTAACCACTTTCTTCGTAAAAACAAAGAAACAAAATATAATTCAGCGGAAGACACTTTGAACGCTAGGAAGACGCCCATAAAATTGAACTTCAGACATCATAAAATAGTAAATAACAAAGAAATTCACTTAAAAGCTGTAGTCCCTTAACACCGTCGAGGCGAAAAGGTGAGTTGCAAGGACGAAAAGCACATAAAGTATATAAAAAAAAAATTCAAATTGGCTATAAATACTCTGTATTTATTTATAAACAACGTTTGGCAAAATTGTATATGAATTTTGTCCTTTGGTTAAGATAATAATTTAGTAGTTTTGTGTTAGCTATTTTAAAACAAATAATGAAAACTACATATTGAAACTTGGCCATTTAAAACTGAACATACAATTTTTGGAACGTTTATTAAAAAATCAGTCACAGATTTTAAAGTAACAATGAAATTTTAACTTTGTATTCAACTTCAAAACTACTTAAAATCAATTTTAATTTCAAAAAAACTTTGTTTATGAGTTACAATTTAAAAAAAAAGGCTGTATAGCACAAACACTTAATCCAAATTTATATCTCTTTTTAACTAACAGAACGGCTTAAAGCAGTCAAGTATAAATTATGTTTAATTCGTCTTGGCCCAGCTTCGCCCCATTTTGAAATGTCTCTTATAAAATAATGGATTTACTCTGCAATTGTTGACATGGCAACTGCTTAAAAAACTTTTTCCTGCCTTAACCAAAACAACAAACAAAAACAATAGAAAATAACTGTAGCTAGTTCATTAACAACAAAATTATAGTCATTTAATTGCAAAAGAAAATTAATATCGCGGTTCACATCCCATTAATTATTTAAAGCAACATTATTATTGTACTAATTGGAGTTGTAGACTACTGCAAAGTTAAACACACATTGACGAGTCAAAAAAATTTATGATTACTTTAAAAACGCAGCCTTTAAACGCGAAACAATCTAAAAATTTATATCTCTCGAAGGATTATTGCAGCAGGAAAACAAATCAAATATTTGTGAAAAGTTGAAGGTGGCTAAAATTCCTGAAATTTGTAATTTCAGGAATATCGTTAGTCGGGGATTGTTTTTCATTTCGCCTCTAGAGGTCGTGTTTATTTCCCCGGAGAGACATTTTATAAATGAACTGGCATTCAGGCAAGATTTAATACATGATTTTAGAACGCAGGAATATAAATTATTTTATTAACATTATTTTATTGTAATAAAAACTAAGAAATTTGTTTTAATTGTAGCTGAAAAGTTATAAAAGCAAATTTACATCTCGTTTTCAAAATGTATACAAAAATTTATTAAGAAGTCATAAGTACTGCAAACGCCATCAAGAGTTTATATAAGAGTAGTAGAAATTATGTGCGAACCCATTACAGCAGTTCCCAGGAATTTATAACAACCGTGGGAGTAAGACAAGGAGGCACATTAAGTCCACTGCTCTTTATAATTCTTATGGATAAAATAATTAAAGAATGTAAGCAAAACACAAAGAAAGCCTACTGGGGTTGGAATAAACTAAAACCAATATCCTTAACAGAATTAGCCTTTGCAGATGATGTGGTGCTATTAGCTTAAAGCGAAAAGGACGCAATTCAATTTACACTTATGGGCAGATACATTAAGTGGATATAAATGAATATTAATATAACAAAGGCAAAGGTTATGGTTATAGCGAAAAATCATGAACCAGTTACAGTTGCTAGACCAAAAAAAGATAGAGCAGGTAGCAAATTTTAAATATTTAGGAACAATAATGGCAGAGAATGGTAAATTGGAGGAAGATCTGGATAACAGAATAGCGGCAGCGACGATATTTTACTACGCCACTAATAAATGTGTGATTAGTAAGAAGGAGAACAAAAGAAACGAAGACGCGAGTTTTCAATGCAGTGTACCTACCCATTCGTACGTACAGTTCAGAAACTTGGACACTAACTCAAAAACAAAAACAAAGAATACAGGTACAGGAAATGAGATTTCTAAGAAGAATAAAGGGATTAAGATTGATCCATCAGTAACAGAAATAACCTAGGAGTAACAGATATTAAGAAAAAGATGGAGTCGAATCAATTAAGGTGGCTTGGACATCCACTACGCATGCCAGATAGTAGATACGCGAAAACAGGATGAAAAATGCAGATGGAGGGAAAAAGAAATAGAGGAAGACCTAGAATATAATGGGGAAAAAGAGGTGAGGCAGAGACTAGAAGAAAAAGGAGTCAGCTGGAGAGATGTGCCACAATTAGCTAACGATAGGCAGGAGGAGAAACAACAGAAATAGAAAAGCATACCTCGACACCGAAACGTACAAGAGGAACCGATTAAGAAGAGAAGTAGAAGTACTGCAAAATTTTAACTATAAAACAAAGAGTATTCACAGATGTTATTGGAAAATTTAATTAACTTTTTATTTCGCAACAATGTTTTAATCAAATGAGAAATAATTATTAAGGTCTTTTTAGGTGACCTGAAAGTCAGAAATAAAGAATAAAAATAAATCCTATCGTGTTCAGGAGGGAGACCTATTAAAGTGAAATACGAAATGAGGAAATTAAAATTTTTTTCTTGTATTCGGCTGACCGGAAAACGTAAAAATCTAATTTTAAAAAATAAGTTCAAATTTTTCAAGAAAAGTTAAGACAGAAAAATCTAAATCGAAAAAATGGAAGTAAAAAGTTTAAAATCAAAAATTTCAGACATTTCATTATTGATAAACTGTTAAGTTGTAAAAGGGAGGTTTTTCATTCTTTGGCCTATTTTTAAGGTCAGAATACCCTCGAAAAAACTATATAACGCTGCCCCTAGATATGCGTATAGACAGCTCGTAAAATAAGGAAATTCTAACGCCGTAAACACGGCCCATTCACTTCCCGTTATTGCTATGCCACTGCAGCCAACCCTCCAAATATTAGACACTTACTTCCCTTCTAAACATTATAAAAACCAATAACTAGTCCGAACTCCGGCGAATATCAAGAATAGAGAGAAATCGTGAAGTTCAATGTTCTGATAACATTTCCCAAACAAATATATCGATGCTCGTCAGAGATAATGAAATTTCTTTACAAAATATGTCGGTCGCGAGGCGAAAAACAAATATAAAGAGAGTGACCGATAATGAATCCGCTTGTTTTCGGTGTTTCTTCTGAGAATTCTTTATTACTGCTGCGTCTTGTTAGTTATATTGAAGGTTTTTAGAGAGTTGTTGCAAGTAATTGAGTATGTTTTGTATAGGATAAAGAGGGCGATCGTTAGTTGTCGAGGATAGAGAAAAAGGACGATTATTAAAAAGGGCGTAAAGTTGTTTCTTCACGTTAAATTTAATCCTTTAATAAGGAAAAAAAAGGCGATAAACAGTTTTTATTTTTTAAATTGGGAACTAGAATGGGAACGTGCCCCAATATTAATCACAACTCAGTGCATTATGATTTAGGACCAATGGATTACAAACTATAGGTACTGATAATCAAAAAAAAATTTAAGTAAAAAGTGTTTTTTTTTAAATTAAATATCTTTCTAATTATGCAATAAAAACCGGATGGTTCCGTTTAAGTTTTTTAAGTTACTTCCGGATTTGGTCACTTCCGGTTTAATCACGAAAATCGCTATAGCGTCAGTCAATTCTATATGTATAAGCACTTTTGTCATAAAAAAATTTCCCCCATCTTTGTCAGACGTCGCATTTTCGAATAAAAGTGCTGGTACGGTTGGTCTGAAACACCCTGTATATCTAAGACGTATAACTTGTTGAAAAGTTTATAAACTTTAAATTTTTTAACTTATTTTATGAGAGCTGTCTCTTCACAAGCGACAGAAAATTCTTAAATGTGCCTAGAACTCGTTGAATATTGGAGGGATGGAAACTCATTTTCCGTTGAATTCAAACATCAGTTAGTTCATTCAAATTGCATTTAATCGAAAATTGCAAGACGAGAAATTCTGGTAGGTTCTGTTGACATAGGTGTGTCAGGTTGATGACAGAAAATGGGTACAATATTGTGTTTGGGTTCTCTCGTGATTTCAGAGCTATTGATTAGCTGATATTCCGTAGATAAATGGAACAAAATTAGCTTTTTAATTTTCCTGAAGTAGGTACAGCACTCAGTTTCACAAACAATTATATAAAAAAATGAATTTGAGATTTATACGAAGAGATCAGAATTATACATCATTTCGAAAAGAAAATGTATAAGGTCGAAAAAACAAACTTCTGTAAGCAATTTAACAGAGTTCATTTCCATTTATCTCTCTTTGCGCTTGTAATTTATATACCGGGTGTCACACGTTCATGGTACACCCCCTTTTTTTTCTTTAGTTTTGATTTTAAATAAATGAAATTTTAGACATGATATATGCAAAAAACCAGGCTTTTTGAGCCGTTGCACCCATTTGTTTCACTTCCGGTTTCGCCGGAAATGACCCTAACTTTGTTATTTTAAATGGAACACCCTGTATATTTTTACATTTTTGGAAAGAGGAAGTGATTTTTGATACAACTGCACTACTTTCGTTAATTTTTATAACCTCAAAATTTTTTTAAAACAAAATTTAGTTTTTTTGTAAGGGTGCCGTGACCTGCACAAATTGATTTTTATTATGTCAACAATTGTCCAAAAAACGTTTTTGTAAATTTTAAATGACATTTAGGTTACTTTAATCGGCTTTGAAGGTTGAGGAATCGGTTTTTTGACAAAAAGTCAATTTTTTTAAATGGAACCATGCTGGTACTAGCGGTTATTTAAATGGATCATCTTCTAACGAATCCATCGATACCAATAACTTGTATTTTTATTTAGAGTCTACTTTAAAAACTTCAAATTATTGTGAAAATGTATTAAGAGATCCTGTTAATCGCAGTACACTGTGCATAACTACAACAAAACAAATGATCGTTGTTTTATGTTTAACTACTATAGTCATTTAATTAGACAGTCTAAAAATTTTGGTAATCATTTTTACATAATTAGATTACCGCGATTAAGAGGATCTCTTAATAAATTTTCACAATAATTTGAAATTTTTGAAGTAGATTTTAACAAAAATACAAGTTATTGGTATCGATGGATTCGCTAGAAGATGATCTATTTAAATAACCGCTAGTACCAACAGGGTTCCATTTAAAAAAATTGACTTTTTGTCAAAAAACCGATTCCTCAACCTTCAAAGCCGATTTTAGTAGCCTAAATGTCATTTAAAATGTACAAAAACGTTTTTTGGACAATTGTTGACATAATAAAAATCAATTTGTGCAGGTCACGGTACCCTTAATGAAAAACTAAATTTTGTTTTAAAAAAATTTTGAGGTTATAAAAATTAACGAAAATAGTGCAGAACAGACGCACTTTCAACCGGGACTGGCGCAGGGATTTGCCGACGTGTAACACGCAGTCAAGTGAGAGACGGTGCAAATTTAGTCAACCTTGACTAACATAAAGTGACATTAGTTTCTGTCTGACATTATTTTTATCAGACAGTTAAAATCTTGTTTAATCTCTTGAAAATGGCCAGGGAGAGCTGGCTGAAACGTCGAGAATTTATAAATACTACGCGGATATACTCCGAAGACAAAATTCAATATATATATATATCGGTAAATACAGCGAAAAAAGCAAGGTTATATGTGCAAAAGTTTCTTGTTCATGAGCAAGTTCCTAGCATCAATATACATTCACACCTGATTCTTTTTTATGTAGCCTTCTGCCAAACCTAAAGAAGACCGGGCTATAATTCTTAAACTTGTTCCTAAGTACACATAAACTTTTGCAACGCCTTGTTTCCCCTTCGATAAGAGGTCGATTTTGGCAAAGACTTACAACTGATTGACCCAGAAGTGAAACTAAGATTAAACAATGCATTAAAAAGTAACATTGCCCAATAAAATTGCACCAAAATTCCAGAGTTTTACATAACTAAACGCATCAGATTATTGATTTTGTAATGGAGTTACGTACATCAAACAATACTGAACGTTTTTTAACGTTGAAACACAATTGTAACTTTTCAATTTAAAAGCAGGAAGTGGCAATACGGCTTTGGCGGAAACACAATTTTCAAACGAGCAAAATAGAAAATGCACTCTCAGTAGAAATATAAATTTATTGTAAGCGAAATATACTGTCACAAATTTTGTAGGTTGCAATTGCGTTTTCAAAGATGATTTAAAAAAAAAAGGAACAAGTATTACGTTATGTTCTCGTCTCGTTTCACGACCCGGGTGCCAAAAACAAATCAATAAAGAATGAGACATCAGAAAAGGAAGAGATATTCAAATGTACTTCTCCGAAAGGCGAGCTGCAGAATTTAACGAGGTAATATAGACTAGAAAGTAATGCAAATGCTAGATAATATATTTCAAAAGATTTAAAATGCATCGCTCCGCGTATGGCATGAACATTATTCTAAAGCCGATGCAATTCAAAATGGTAATATTTTGGTAGACCTTCAAGGATATATAACGCAGGGTATGTAACGATTGGTGGAGAATTTGGTACAGCGTTGTTCTTCAAATTTTTTTATATCCAAAAATAATTGCAAAAACTAATTAATAACAAGAATGTCATTGCAATTTTCTATTAGCAAATTTTTCTGATCGTGTCTCAAGAATTAATAAAATAACTTTTCTGAATTAAGGGTTGACCTGCATTTTGCAGACACCTTATTCCTTCATCACAAAAGTCAACTTCTTTTACGGAGCACAAAACTAATTTTGCTGTTGATCAACAATAAAACAGATGTTAATATGGCTCGTAAAATCTACAGTTTGTCACGAGACGCGGGCAAATAACTCCAAAATTACCTATTTTGTTTATAAGGGATTCCGTTAAGATAAAACTTGGAGGGTCAATCCACAGCAGTTAAAAATATCAAGATGTAGTAAGCTTGGCACTTCTGGGGGATAAAGTTAGTACAAGTGAATTGTAAATGTCTTAAAAACTGATGAAGGTCTCTTTGAACTTAACTTATTACCTTAAAAAAATCTCAACATTTGACATTTAAAAAAAAAAGGTATGACATTTGCAACTTTCTATTTTAAAATCCGACTTTCCTGTGCACATATACAGCACATATTCAAGTTTAAGCCTGGAGATCTCGCTTATTATAAAAGCTAGAGTATAGATTTACATTTGGCAAAGTTGCTGAATTTCGTGCTCAATAATAATCCAAAGAGAAATTGGAAATATCTCAAACAGTATCCGAGAAAATTAGGAAAAGCCGGAAAATACGATTTTCGAAAATCGTTTATAACTCCTTTGGAGTATAAAATATTTCAAATGTGCCTAAGCAATTTTTTAAGACGAATCGGATGGCGGTCACAAATTTTTGCCAAGTCAACTGGTTTTTGTTTTATGATAACCAACTTTATTTTTTCTTTAGGGCGCAATTTTTGCTATTTACATAATGAAATAGCATTTATTTTTCTGCATTCATTGACGTATCACATGGTATTTTACTTCTTGTTTCATTGTCAAATTTGAAAAAACCACTACAAATCAATATAAATCAGAACGGCCGGTTGCTGTAATTTATATCATTTCCATGGCAACCAATCAACAAGCTAAAAGTTTTGAAAGCCTATTATTTGTCACATTAATAAATTCATAAAAATAAACTTTAACAACAAAGAAAAACGCGATATGCTGCGAAATTAGTATACCGTTCTTTTAAGTTTTGTTATACGTTATCACATGCTTTATACAAATTTTCTGCTTAACGTAGAAAAATTGTTTTTTATCGGATATGTTTTTGATAAAAATGTTTTTTTTATTGTTATCTGTAACCTTTCTGCCTTATTTTTCTCTAAGTTTGGCAAAAGCCCCTATATTCACCTAAGTTTCTGTCCAACATACAATAACATGTGTGCGAGGGTGAGAGTTGTCTTCTCACTGGATATGTTTCTGCATATCGTTGACTTGACAATATAGAATTCCTATTCAATGAATAAAAAATTCGCAGCATATCCCTTTTATTCGTTATTAAAGTTCATTTTTACGAATTTATTAATGTGATAAGTAATAGGCTTTCAAAACTTTAAGTTTGTTTTATTCTTGAGGCTTTCGCGGCCGTTATCCATAATACAATCTTGGTTTCCCGGTTTGGAACCGCGTCTTCTATATTTAGAAGTAGTTGACGTTTCGACCATTGTGTCTTGGTCTTTTTCAAAACGACTAATTTATGAGGGATGTTGCTGGGTTT
>OX393580.1:17429519-17605406 GCA_947652605.1 Elmis aenea | reverse complement strand
GTATATTAAATAACCACAAACAACTTTTATTCGAAACTTTTTTTTTATTATCAAAAGGCGAGATATTGACCTATTACGTTACTTTGTGTAGGTACACACTGTATATTATATGAGGTATTAGGTAATTAAATTATAAAGTACTGTCAATCAACAACATAGAAACAGTTAGGAAATACGTTTCACATAAGATTATTTTTCGAAAATGTACCTATGTCAGTTTTATTGCATTAGCTAATGAGAGTTTAAATAAAGTTCAACATCCGTTTAATGCAAACCTAGTTTTATTCTTGTGCCATTTAAAGTGCTGATGGCTGTAGTCGACATTTAGAATATTTAAGTAAATTTTAGCTTGATGAAATAGCCTTAAATAATGATATGCTTCGCCATTCGTGCAATATGAGGTAGCTGAGATATTCCCATACCTATAAGCCACGTGCCTATTCCCAACGGAAATTATCATTAGTCACCATTACTGCAAGGAACGTTTTCGCTAACTAAGCCAACGAAAACTGAAACCATAACACAAGATAAAATAGATTTTGTTATTATCGCGTAGATTAATTTGGTCGTAAAAATAATACTTATATTGTTTCCATATATTTTCAATTAAGAGGGATCGTAAAAAAAACAAAAACAAAACAATAAAACAGCTAAAACGTTTTCGATTTCGTCTGGTACCTCGTCAGAAAAAGAATTCACGATTCATATAGTTTTACTTTCCTGAAAACCCCACAAAAAATACCCGCGATGTGTTAATAGCCACAAAAATTTAAGTCATTAATAAAGATAGCCTTGGAATTTTCAAAATTCCGTTTTGCTTAGCTGATGCTTATATTATCTTAAGCCATATCGAATCGTCAAAGTAATAACACAACTTTTTTGAAGCAAAATTGTTCGAATTTCGCGAATTTAATCGATTTGAGTTGAGTTATGCCCTTGTAATGAAACATTTTTTACTCAAAATCGGCCAGAGATAAGCATTTGCCTCTCACTTTGCAAAATACGTCCAGCCTTTAATCATTTCCAATAATATTTTACACTTTTCTGGCGAATTTAACACGATTTGCATGTTAAAAACGAAAAAGGGTTCTGTTTTGGCATTCCGCTTTTATCTTTACAGCTGTCGCAAATTAATTTGTCCATTGCTATTTCACCCTTTTCTCGTTTTGTTGATTTTAGGTTAAACAGTTGACTTTCTCATTTACATTTGGCAATTGAAATGTCATAATTTATTGTACAAATACGTAAAATATGACGAAATTTTGCGTGAGGGAACGTTTGACGCACATTAAGTGTTGATTTTGTTATAATTGAAGCTTAAATATTGTAAATTGTTTCGAAGAATTTCAAATGTTCACAAATTTACACAACAATATATTTAAAAATTTAACAAATTTACACAAAGGCACACATAAAAATATGCAATAGTCACAAAAACGAAAAGTTTACAATATCGGTAGGTACCTATGAAAAATTGGCAGTAGGTATTCCTAAAGTTTTATTTAAAAGTAATTTTTTAATTTAGACTTAAAAAGGCAGATCATTCCAATTTTTAAACATAAACGATTGCGTTTGGTTTTTTAAAACCGAGAAGTACGACTACTAAATCGTGTTTTTAAATGCCGAACGCATTATTAGACTATATGATTCATAAAAGTCCAGACAAATAAATTTTAAAAGGTCGTTGATACTAAACTCTTTCAAAGTTTCATGGGTACTTAATAGATAATTTCCTTTGTTTTGTATTTTTCTAGAATAAATCCTTAAAAAATTTGTTAATTAAACCTGTTTATCTTCATAAAATATGTAATCAAATATTTCAACAACAATACACAAAAACTTTACTAAAACACATAGTATTGGGTAAGTTTTTGAAAAATGCATAATACAGGGTATTTTTTAAGTATCACAAAAAAATGGGAAAGCAATTCCTTATCAAAAATTAAGGGAGGTCTTTCATATAAAATTTTTTCCTTAGACGTCTCCTTTCGAAGTTACACCCCCCTAAGGAGAGCGGTAAAATTCGTTTTTTATTTTATTTCTCAAATTTGGATAAATGTAGGAAAATGATATTTGGTAGATGTCTTATTCTTATTAAAAGGTTTCCTGTAGTAATAGGTACTTTTATTTGTCTTCCACCTTCACAGGGGGCTGAAAAGTGCGACCCCTGTTGGTTTTTTTGGTGGGTTAAAATTTTGCAATAACGAAACCTCTTTTATTTAGAAACTTTTTTTATACCGTAGTTTTTCTCGTAAAACCTACCGTTTTTGAGTAAAAAATAAAGGAAGTAAACATGAACCTTTAAATATTCCAATACAAAACGATTCATTTTGGTGGTTGCCATGATTTGTTTATGTTTATATTGGGTAGAATTGACGGGTGTAGCTCATTTTGACGTTTACGCGGCGGCAACGTTAAAACGACCGTTAATTCTATCCAACATGAACATAAACAAACCATGGCAACCACCACAATAATTCGTTTTATATTAAAATATTTGATGGTTCATGTAGATTTATTTTATTTTTTACTTAAAAACGGTAGGTTTTACCAGAAAAAGTAAAGAATAAAAAAAGTTTCTAAATAAATTATATTTTCAAAAAAAAATTCAACCCTCCAAAAAGTTGTGATAAATAAACCAACAGGGATCGCACTTTTCAGCCCCCTGTGAAGGTGGAAGATGATTAAATATATTACCATGGGAAACCTTTCAATAAGTATAAAACATCTACAAAGTATCAATCTCCTATATTTATCTAACTTTGAGAAATAAAATAAAAACCAAATTTTACCCCTTCAGGGGGTGTAACTCCGAAAGGAGACGTCTAACGAAAATTTTTTGTAGGTAAGACTCCTTTTAACTTTTGATACGGAATCACCTCCCGATTTTTTTTGCAATACTAAAGAAACAACCTGTATAAATGTTAGAGGATTTTTAAAATATATATAAATTCGACATTAATGCAAGCAATATTTCAAAGAAATAGTTAAAAATTATGATTTGTCCTTAAGATATTCCGACTAATTAAATTCATCTGACACTAAACCCCAGCAATTTTGGCATAATTATTATAAAAAATTGTGAACAAATAGTTTTGTTGTCTTAATTTTTACAACGGTTGTATTTTGCCTATAATTCACCTTTTTAAACAAAATTATAGCTATTCAAATTTGCCTTCATAAGATTTACCGAGCAAGGGTCTAAATCGAACAATTTATAGTTAATTTAATTTGGGTATATTGCTTGCGTAGCTAATAATGGTATCATATTTGTCTCAAAGATGTAAATTTAATGTTTTGCTATTAATAGTTTGACACAATCACTGCTCAACTAATATAACTTGGGTTTAAGCTGTATAATACATAATTAAACTGGCTTTAAACTAGGGGCTAAATAGGTCCTGTTCGGAAAATCATATTTATTGTAACTAAACCAGCTGTCCATATCACAAAATCAAGAAGTGAAACCTTCGGGGTCTTATAGAACTTTAAGTTTTAAGTAGCGATGAATTAAAATTTCAGGAGATCCCTGTGGAACTGCTAGTACACACTTAAAGCAGTATAAAGCTGTCGTGGCGTATTATTTATTTAAAATGACTGTTGCATATGGCAGAAGCAAAAAAATTATGAATCTTTAATGTCTTTGTCCTAACAACATTTATTTAACATTGACCAAAAGCGCACGTGCTTTGTGTTTCATGTAAACCACTAAACTGTTGTGTCGGACAAAATTGTGCCGGTATTCAAACCGGGTCATTTTTTTTTCTCAACTCCAAGTATTCCAATTTTGCTACTTCGTATTAAAATAACTGTAATTTGTGGACGTAAATACCTGGACAATTCCGCAGTTATACCAAACAGACAGTTAAACTGGGACCCTTATCCCCTAAAACAGTAGTATTTGTTCGTTTGCGGTTATTTGCATTGTTTAACCAGATTTTTTTGTGTTTGCATGGACGGAATAAACGATGTAAGCATATTTTATGAGAAAACCGCTACAGTAGGTAGTTTTTACTTTTAAATTGAAAAACGCATTTCAGTGTTTATGTTGCTATACACTTTATTTACTCTGAGATTTTTATATAACTCCTAATTAGCTGTATTACATGACAAGTACACTTTTAGAACATATCTTTGGCGTTATGGCAGAAGTTGATGTGTCACTTTTTCATGTTTTTGAGAAATCAAAGAAATAACTTTCAGTCGTTATCATAAAATCATTAAATGTGAATATTTATTCACAAGTTAGTTTAATAAATGGTTATATTTATATTTTGACATCTACCTGTTTTCAATCAAGATAATTTTTAATCTGGGGGCGGGGGGGCGAGTATGACACCTACAACCTACATAGTACCGTCGCGCGGGTGACTTGAGCCATTTTTCCACAAAGTCTTTTAAATTTTTTCATGTAATTATAAAACTAGAAAGTTTCTGTGTTTGAAAATTGGGGGAAAGGATACAAACTGCATGCCCTATAGTTTGACAAAAACTCAGAACTCATAAAAACTTAGATTTTTTTTTTCAAGGGATGGCTCATGACACCCCATGGTTTGCGCCATAGTGCATATTTGATGCTCTACTGCAAATGTAGCCCCCTACTGAGGCAAAATGAGCCACCCACAGTGTTTTAAAAAAAAACTGCCCATTTTTACTTATAGAATATCAAAAAATATATAAATCGCTGGTATTTTATTAAAAATTTGTATTTACGGAATAAGCAGACTTAGCATAAGTACAATCATATTAACAGGTGTTGCATGACGTAACGGCCAAACTTAAGAAATATGTTTCTTGAGTCAATTTAAGCAAAAAGGTTATATAAAGAACACATAGTCCAAAACTCGATGGTTATCGGAATATGGACCTTTAAAGCATAAAAAAAGCAAATTTTAACATAAAAAAGTATGAAATACCGCTTTTATCTTCTAAAATATTGATTTAACAACAAAATGTTTTGTATGAAAGATGCATGGCTATCTTTTCTGCGCCTTATGGTATACTCGATTTGGTTTTGTTTTTTACGGTTTATTTGCTATGGCAACCAAGCTACTTATTTTAAATAGAACATTCTGCGTATTATAACATTTTTGGATTCCTCTTTAAATGTACTTTATAAAATGTGACAGGTCATATAGGCCTATAATGAACCGTTTTCGAGTAATTAATTTTTTTCTTGAAAATTTTCAGCGATGTAGTACCTACTTTCCAACATTTTCAATATTTAAGAAATGTGTGGTGACAACCGAAATTCGTTTGGAAGTTATGCTTTCTATAACTGTGTACACGATTTGTATTATTTAAAATTTTGAAATTTAATACATGGCGTTTGTTACTTTCGATCGAATTCGTTGAATTCTTAAATACTACATTGCTCAAAATTTTCGGGAAAAAAAATAATTTCTCGAAAACGGTTAATTTTAGGCCTATATGGCCTTGCACATATTATAAAGTACATTTAAAAAGGAATCCAAAAATGTAATAATATACAGGATGGTCGATTTAAAATAAGTAGTAGTTGCCATAGCAAATAAACCGTAAAAAACAAAACAAAATCGGGTACACCATAAGGCGCAGAAAAGATAGCCATGCATCTTTCATATCAAACATTTAGTTGTTAAATCAATATTTTAGAAGATAAAAGCGGTATTTCATACTTTTTTATGTTAAAATTGACCTTTTTCAATAAACTTTAAAGGTCTATAACTTGATAACCAGCAAGTTTTGAACTATGGTTTATATAACATTTTTTGCTTAAATTGACTCATGAAACATGCTTTTTAAGTTTGGCCGTTACGTTAAGTTTGTAGGCAATACCAAATAAGTGACATTATCATGTTTTGCCCACCTTTTACAGATTAAAACATATCAATATTTGCCAGTGCCTGTAGCCCTCTCTTCTGTAAAATTTTGACTTATCGAATTGTGCCAACGTATGAAAACCCCTTTTAAAAAGACATATCAACTGAAAACTAAATAATGAAAATTTTGGACTTATCAACTTCTGCCATAAAACCACTCATATAAAATATTAAACCGAGTAAAGAAGAAGAAAAACAAATATGCTTAAATTATTTAAGTTACTCGTTTATTGATACAAAGAAGTTTAACTAAAAATCCTTTTTTTTTATGAAGACTCCAGTCTTTTCTTCAGTAGCAATCTTATAATAAATAAGTTGGATAGAACTTTTACAGAAATTGCTCAAAAAACACTATTCATCTTAACAGATTCGAAATTTTGTAAATGTTTCTTGGTACGCTAACAATTTAGAAAAAAATTCCTCACCCGTAGGAAACAAAGACATAAAATTATAAATTAATAAAGTTCTACGTCTTAAAATTATTTTCAGCTATACAGTGTTTCCCATTTTTGCGCTATAACAAAAACTAAGATTTTTTTAAATGGAACACTCTGTATATTTTTAGGTCTTTGATGACACTTTTTAACCTCTACATAAATGTCTGTTCTTTTTTTGATTTTGTGCCAGTGTTGCCAACTTATTTTTTTTTTCCGAAAAATCTTACATAAGCAGGCTTAACTTTAAAAAGTCGTACCAACCTCGTTTCTTAAAGTTAAGAAATAAGTCTTAGCAATAATGTTAGTCCGGTTAGGGAGCAACATTTTAAAAATAAAAAATTTAAATTTAGTGATACAGATTGTTCACATATTTTTTTTTCCAAATTTCAATGTGACATTGCAAATTTTTTTCAAACGTAACCACCCCTATTTTATTTTGCTATTCGATGGCTATTTTTCTCCTCTTCAATTTTTACAAGGGTTGTCCTATGTCTAAACCCCGTATTTGTTGAGATATTCAATACTTTTCACAAAAGTACCATTTAATTGCCAAAATGTAAGCGTGTCAGCTTGACATTTAAATAAGTTTTCTTATATCAAAACGTAAAACGGTTTTTATTCCGAATTTGTGAAAAGTTAAAAAAATAAACTGACGCCATACGCACCAAAAACCAGAAAGGATTCGAAAGTGATTTGTGTTTTTCTGCTGTTATCAGCGATATTTTATGATAGTTCTAAAAGTCTTCCAGACTAATACTTGCTGCAAGAGTACTTTTCTCTATTTCGTGGTAAAAGAAAACGGAAAATTATCAACATGAATTTCGACAAAGACGAACTAGTCGATATGATTTTTGTACTAGGGAAGACAGATAGAAATAGCTTATTGGCGAGCAGCATTTATGGGACACGTTATCCAGAAAGAAGACATCCGGAAGAAAAAAGTTTCAGAAACTTGCTGAATAGATTTATTGAAACGGGAAGTGTGAAGTACAAAAACCTAGAAAGAACCAAACCTATCATCAACGAGCAAAACCAATTTTCAGTGCTATTAACAGTAACTAATTGTAAGCATCTTCATATGAGAGCCAAAAAGACATCGGTGGGACGCTATGAAAGCCCGACACACTGTTGTAGGACCCTGTATAGTTGTTAGGTCTTTTTTTTCTGGCTCGTATAATTTATTTTAAACTAGCGTAGTTACCCGGCTTCGCTCGGTGAATTTTTTTATTAATCACAGACTACTCGCGCTTCGCGCTCGCGCCCGGTGGACGTTTTTATTTAACTCGAAAGTGGGATTGTTTGGTACGTACTTGTCGGGAAGAGCGAGACGATTCCGAATCGGTACGACCATAGCCTTCTATAGTTATATCTATAGTAACTAAGGAAGGCTATGGTACGACACATGTGCGAAAAGGTCGAATCGGAGAAGGTTCGAGCGTTTAAACGTTACGTCAAATTGTCAAATTGTCAAATATTGACGAAATTCTCGCTCCAGACGACCCGATTTAAATGTTGCGTGTAAGATTTTGGCATGTTTTCCTTAATATCTTTTCCGGACGATTTTTTTGGGAATTCTTATATAGCCTATCTTTTTCCCATGGTCCTATAGATTGTCTGTGCCAAATTTGGTCAGGATTAGATGAATGGTATAGAAATGCATAAAGGACAAATAAACATACATACATTCATTTTTATTTATACAGGGCTTTTATGCTTGCTAAAGAAAACTCTGATTAAGTTTTTACAACTTTCTTAATCAATTTACGCTTAACAATTCATGATAACTAAATTAATTAATTGTTTAACTTCAATCAAGTTACTTAAGAAAGAGCACCATCTATGAAATTTTTAAATCCTGGATAAGCTTTTATTAAATTATTAATATATTTAGATACAATACATCCTGAGCAATTTTCAAAACTGTAAATTTCAATTTAAAAATACATTGTTTTACACAACATTATTCGTTTCTTTAAACGGTTGAAAATGATGGAGTTTACTGCTTTAATCAACCCGGTTCTATCGAAATCTCATAAATAATTTATGACCTCATTTAAAGACTAAAAGACATGCTACAGAACAGTAGCATTGATGGAACGAGCCGAACCCTTCGACCAAACTACGTTTTCTCGTCTATTTCACGAATACTGATAATCAAATTTTCATATTTTGGAAGATCGCCTGATGGGGCGTAATTTGTCTCGATGAAAATTTTAATTAAATTCCGCGTCTGAACCTTTTTTTTAAGATTTATGCCGAGTATCGCGGGATATGTTTTATGGCGTTTCGCAAACTGCAACAAAGGACGCGAAATTTACGATTTTTTTAAGCGGGTGCTAAGAAGACACTAAAAATTTGATTAAACGCCGTAAAATGATCAATGAGAAACCGTTTTACAGCCAAAATTTTGCATTTTTTAAATCTGAAAATACATTAACAACTCACGAAAGCGCACAACGTCTAGAGGACTCTAAAGAGATTGCATTACAAAAGTTGTTTGTGCAATGGACAGCAATCCAAATAGACTTGGCGGATAAAACATAAGTCACAAGGGCACCATTTGTTTTCCTGAGCCCGTTTTGACCCTACTTACTCTTCTGCTGACGATATTGGGCCAAACAAGGAAATCTAAGTTTCAGGGCTAATTCCTGCGATACCGCACCGTCCTGCTGTTCTGTACGCGCCAGGACAGACAACGCAGGGAATCAAATCCGGCTCCAAACAAATAAATACGCATTATTAGTTCGTTAGTTGATAAAAGCGTTGGAGATGGTATAATGTATAATAATCTTTGCTTACGAATAGCACAAAAACGAAAAATCTCGTTATTGCATTTTCCTACTTATATAACTGCAATAATATACAATTACCTTGTCCCATAAAAGAGCTATAAATCTATAAATCAATTCATAATAGTAAGCTAGAAAAACATCTTCTTTGTAAAAGTTATGATGAAAAAACTTAAGAAAAAGATGCCTAAATGAAACCCGACAGTGTTATTCTGTTTATAATCAAACTTTGCAATTCATAAGGTGTTTAAGAATGTCCTGTTTTTTAAAATAATGTTTTAAGAGTTATTGTTAAGTACATTGCAAAAAAAATTACAAGACCAACAAAGAATTTAATAGAATCCTTATTAGAGTGGCTACAAAAAAAAATATATCAACAAAAACTCTTTGCCATCAAAAACCTTATGGTCTCGCATTATTTTTAAATATACCGAGTGTTTAATGGTCGAGAACCGACATGTAACTTTGTTATTTCAAACGTTTTCTTGAAGATAATTTAATTTGCTTCAAAAAATATTTATCGTGTACTATACCCAAAGCAATACTTACCTACCGAGTTATGGTAGTTTTTATAAACGTTTTAATAAATTTTGGTGGATGCGCTGAGTAAAATAACAATAGGTACAAGACAAATAATTAATTATCACTGTTATTAAATGGATCAAAAACTTTCAGATACAAAAGTTGTTTCGTATCATAAACTGCATAACACAAAAATGGTTTTCCAATATACCGAGTGTTCAGGTTCCGAGAACCGATATGTAACTTTGTTATTTTAAACACCACACCGTATAAATTTTTACGTTTTCTTGTAGATAATTTAATTTGCTTCAAAAAACATTAAACTTGTTTTATACCTAAAATTAATATGTACCGAGTTGCGCTGGATAAAATAACAATGGAAGACCAATTAATAATGTTCTCGGTCAATACAGGATGTTTCAGACCACCCGTACCAGCAAGTTTATTCGAAAATGCGACGTCTAACAAAGATGGGGGAAAAAATTTAAAACAAAAATGCATATGCAGAATTAACTGACGCTATAGCGGTTTTTGTGATTAAACAGGAAGTGGCCAAATTTGGAAGTAAATTTGAAATCTTAATAGGAACCATACGATTTTTATTGCATAATTAGAAAGAAATTTAATAAAAGAACACTTTTTGCTTAAATTTTTTTTTGATTAGCTGTATAGTTTGTAATCCATTGGACCTAAATCATAACAACATTTAATACCCTATTCGCATGTAGCTTAGTTCTGGACACCCCCTTTTTTCTTTATTTTTGTATTTAATTAACTGATATTTTAGACATACGGTATGTGTGAAAAACCCGATTATTTAAACATATGTACACTATTGTTTCACTTCCAGTCTCGCCGGATATGACTCTAAGTTTGTTATTTCAAATGGAGCACCCTAAATATTTTTACATTTATGGAAACAAGAAGCAAGTTTAAATACAACTGCACTATTTTGTATAATGTTTATAACCTCAAATAAAGTTTTGGCAAAAAAATTTTTTTTTTTATTGAGTGCCAGTAATTTTTTTTTAAGGTATGGTAGTGATACATTAACCAAGTTTCAAATACAAAAGGTCTTTCGTATAATAAACTGCATACATAACAAATAAAATGTTTTTCAAATATGCTGAGTGTTTGGTTTCCGAGGACCGATATGCAACTTTGTTATTTTAAATACAACACTGCAGTGGCTTACGCAAAAAAAGCGGAGTATGGCAACGGTAAAATTAGAAATTACATAGGGGGCTAGACACAAAAAGTGAGTTGCAAGAAAGAGGTGCGTGGGCCCAGGGGGCAGCAGGCCCACGGGTAACAAGGTCAAAAATAGCATTTACAAGTAAAATATACAAACATAAAATATTTTATGTATTTTATATGTGTGGAAATGCGGTAATTATAATTTTACTCCTTTTCAAATTTTCGGGGCTTGATTTATCCCCCTAATCCCCCCCTTGCGTACGCCACTGCAACACTGTATATTTTTTTACGTTTTCTTGTAGATAATTTAATTTGCTTCAAAAATGTTTAACATATCCCAAATCGAAAATCAATATTTACCGAGTAACAGTAATTTTTATTAATTTTTAAAGAAATATTGATGAATGCACCGGGTATAAAATTATGCAAGTTTAATTATTTATCATCTTTGTTATTTAAAAAGATACAAAAAAGTTTAAAATACAATATTGGCTGCATAATCCTGCCTTCTTTTTAAATTTATCAAGTGTTTAGTTTTTGAGAACCGATATGCAGCTTTGTATTTTCAAAACAACTTCCTCTTTATTTTTATTTTATTTTTATTTATCATTGTTTGATGGGCAATTAAAATAATACAATACCGTTAAAGTAAACGTGGCAAGTAAGGCTTCCTATGGAAACATAATAATTTACAAATTGGAAGGTATCGGAAATCAATATGAGAAAAAAATTCGCTAATGAATTAAGTGCTTATTATTATATTTTCGTAATATTGAGCAGGCTTCCTGTTTGATAATGAGACAGGTAGCAAAAACGATTAATTATACCTGTCGGGTTACAATTAAGCTTCTCTGAGTCTAAATTTAATGCACACTTCACATAATTAATCAAAATCAGCGGCGAACAATCAAAATTCTGCTTGATTACACGTAACGTAAGTTATTTTAAGCGGCGAAGTTGCTGAAAATCACTCTGTCCAGAAAAAATAATATGTTTCGTTAACTAAGCCGACGTGGCGGTTTAAAACGAGTGTAAAAGCGCTGTAGGTCCCTTTATCAAGCGAAAGTGATGTCGGTGTCAAATGCAACCGGTTATGGAATTAGCGAATGATGGGTCAACACCATACATCAAAGACTTGTACCTATTTTTCCAATTTCGGTACATATTCCGAATCGTCGTGAGGATAAAATTGAATTATGAGGGTCGTAAAAAAGCTAGACTTGATTTTTACGGATCGACCGGAGTTAGAAACGTACCACACAAGAGATATTTGTTTATTGGCTTGTTTTTTGTGATAAATATAGAACTGCAAATTAGAATGGTGTGTTTGAATACACAATACGCTGAACAATTATTATAGCACAAATATTGCTTTTAAAAGTAAAATTTAATTCATGATAGGCTATACATTTCTCAAAATATTTTTGTGAAATAGAAACACTATTAAGACCATCATCTATTTAGTATTCATTATAAGTAATCCTATTTTATTTCTGTTGAAAAGACGAGAGTCTTGAAACTGACCTTTTTTTTGCAAGAGATTTTAAATGAAAATGGGGTGATTTTTCATTATACTTACTTGCTTTGTTGTATACACGGTGTCCATTTTTCTAACCTGTTGTATGGGAAACTCCGTTAATATTAAAGATACAGAAATGTTTAAGATAGCAAATTTGTGCAGAATTTACAGGAAAATCTGTTCCCATTTTTAAAATTGACTACATTATCAACTTTTTGAAATATTTTAAAAAAACTTCATAAGGTTGATTTTTTAACTTGGATAATTCCGTAAGCATATTATGACTTATATGAGCTAGGACAAAACTAAAAATTGGCTTTTATAGATATTTTTCCGTATATTTAATAGTTATTTATGTATCAAGGCCAAAGAGACAAGGCCGAAAAAGTACGTTTTGGCCGAGGTGCATATTAAATTTTTTGTGCGATCGAATTAAAAACAATTTAAATTTTTAGTAATTTTCAAAATTATAGGTTAGAAACTACGTGACATTCTGTCACTGACAGATGACGGCGGATGTACTGCATTACCGGCCCTCTCCTTAGCAACGGCCGTAAACGTTACTTTTTCGGCCGTTGCTAAGGGTAACGGCCTGAATAGTAACTTTTACGGCCGTTGCTAAGGATAGGGCCGGTAATGCAGTACTTTATGGTTGCTAACGCGTCCGTCAAACAGCTGTTTCTAGTACGATCGCACAAAAAATATATTAACTAAATTTTCATAGCACTCTCGATTTCCGAGTGATAACACAAACTTGCATTTTTATTAAATGGAAGTCATAGTTGGCTGTGAGGCTGTGGCCTTATTAAAAAGGTTTTTTTTTTCGTTTCAATGATATACCACTCGATACATCTATTTTGAAATTTGACCCGCGAATAAAAAAAACATTTAAAAATAGTCAAAACAATCAATTGAACTGCGAAAAAAATAGAAACAATTATGTTTTTCTATACTTTGATTATTTTTGGGTCAAATTTTAAAATAGAAGTACCTATCGAGTAATATATCATTAAAACGAGACAAAAATAATCTTTTTAATAAGGCCACAGCCAACTATGACTTCCATTTAAAAAAATGCAAGTATGTGTTATAACTCGAAAATCGAGAGTGCTATGAAAATTTCGTAGACTTATTTAAAATCTACGTATAAATAGGTATCTATCAAAGCCAATTTTTAGTTTTGTTCTAGCTCAAATGATTACAGAATTATTCAAGTTTAAAAAAATCGACCTTTTTCAGTTTTTTCAAAATATTTCAAAAAGTCGATGACGTACGTCAAATTTGTAAATAGCATTAGGTTTCCCTGTAAATTCTGCTGCTAATTTAAACGTTTCTGTATCTTTAATATTAACACAGTTACAGTTTAGAAAATTGGGCACCCTGTATGGGTACATATGATCTCGGATAGAATAACCAGGACGCTAGCCATTGAGAAAACCTTTGGAATCATAATTCCAACACGGGACCAATGGGAGCGTCATTAAATAGAGCTTAATGGCCTGGTCTGGTATAGGGACGGGTCAAAAACGCAAAATGGAACAGACTGCGGAATATGGGGAGCAGCACAACTGAGACAAGGCAAATCTGTAAGCCTTGGACAGTGTGCAACCATATTTCAAGCCAAGGTGTATGCTATGCACTTATGTGCAGAATCACTATTAGAAAGAGATTTTGATAATGAAAGAATCTTCATAGTGTCCGACAGCCAAGCAGCGTTAAAAGCTCTTGGCTCGTCGAAAGTAAACTCAGGATTTGTTCTGAACTGCATACAAGCGCTCAACGTGCTAGGAAGCAAGAATAATGTTAAACTGGTATGGTGCCCAGTGCACACTAATATACCAGGGAACGAGAAGGCAGATCGCCTAGCCAAAATTGGCAGCGAGACACCTTTCTCCGGACCAGAACCCGCAGTTGGTACATCATATGGAACAGCCAAGCGGTGTCTTACTGACATATTAATGCAAGGGCACAATGCTCATTGGAAAAAAGTTGCAGGACAAGCCCATTCTAAGGCTATCCTGTCAATGGTCTAAAAGAAAGGCCAGAAGAAATGCTCAGGATGAGCAGAGCAGACATCAGAGCAGCCACAGGACTCGTCACCGCCACAGGACACTGTGGGCTTAACAAACACTTCTACATAATAGGGCTCTCAGAGACCGATATATGCAGAGGATGTGGTGAAGAAGAAGAAACTCCTCTTCACGTAATATGCCAGTGTGAAGGATTCACACCCTACCGGCGCAGACTTCTAGGGATGGAAAAAGCCAACCAAGATGAGCTAAGAAAAACACCCTTAAAGAAAATCCTGGAGTTTTTCAAAAACACAGGACATCTTTAAGGGGCTATTACCAGAGGGTACAATAGACCAATAGGTCGCAGTACAGGAACCCGAAAGGAGACCACCTCCGCGGAAATAATAATAATAATAATAATATTGGGTACATATTTGTACCTAAAATCCATTACTTAAGTTTTTAAACAATTATAAGATAATGCATCAGTCAAGTTCATACCTGGTACGTTTCGTGTTGTAAGTTATAATTACCTTAAAATCGCTTATTTCAACGTCATTTTTACATTGAGCAACCTTCTAGTATTTTGCGAGTCATATAACTACAGACGATCAAAAAAGTTTTAAATTATAAGAAACTTATTTAATACTTTAAAGCATGTGACCTATTTTGCATACATATAACCCCATTATTTGAAGCATATTGCTATCCAGAGACCTCTCGGTAAGTTTAAATCCTTTTTTATCGTAAACTTGCTCTAAGGGCGAGGTATATTGTGTGCTCCACAGAAAGCTAGATGAATGTATGTTTTCGTTATGCTTTCGGTAAGTTTAAACACGGTATAAACCTAACTCACTTGAGATTATGAATTAAGCTTTTACATCTACTGTAGAAGTTTTACCTCAATGCACTTGGTGAAGTTTTATTTTAATGTAAATTTTCCGTAGACGCTAGTTTACATTCAATTCGCTTTACTGGATGAAGCTGTACTTTACTGTATTTTAAAAGACTGGCAATAAAATTAGAGTGTGCTATATTTAACCATTTATAAATCCTTTACATTTAAATTATTACATTCTCGCCTAAGTGCCTAAATTACGATTAAATTCTACTCAAAAACTGATCTCAAATATTGAAAAGTTATTGGAACTTTATTAAATAATATCGTTGGATTTGTTTTTCTAATCCAAGTTATGAGTGTTTGTTGATTTTTGTAAAAATTAGGGCAGACTGCTTCAAATTGATCGCTAGGGGTATATTTTGGTTGCTATGATTAATGTGTTGATCTGAAAATAAATATGCAGTTTTTGTAGAGAATTGTCGATTGCAACACTATATGGCAAAATCTTAGTTCACAAATGCTTACTCTCAATGGCTAGGACTCTAGTACATTGAAACCGATACATTCAATTGAAGTGGTCACACAAAAAGGCGGTTTAAGTAGGTTAAGAGCTAAGACGAGATCCTGAAAGTTGGGTTACGTCAGGTAAACATGCATATATTTGCAGTATCATATATCAATATTGTAGATACCTAGGAGAGTCGTTCGGTGTGGTTCGAGTGCGCCTTGCATATCAGAATATGAGATGGATGAGTGTCTGCCATATATTTTGTACAGCAAGCGCGCAAATTTAATACACTGTGAGTATATTCCCTCAGGCAAACTTTTATATTTGATATCTGTCGCAACTTCTACCACGTGGAGTTTTCTTTAATTTTTTTAATTTAAATAGTTTTATAAAATCGTATTTTGATAACTCTTGTAACACTTCTCATAGAAAATAAAGACCCGAGTAGCAATAAAAAATAAAGGGCCAGGAGCAGTGGCGTAGCTAGAGTTTGTACCGCCCGGAGCGGTCCCTGAATTTGCCGCCCCTCAAAACAAGGGTTGCCAACTCTTGATTTTTTCAAAATTAAGCGAAGATCGTCACAAAAAACGGAGGAAGGATAAAATGCGCCGCAGGCAATTTGTTTTTTATCTTAGCTGTTCAAACGTGTTTTAATGCAAAATTAGATAATGTAGAGTACTTTACCATCATCCAAAATTACAGTTTTACGGCAGAACCTTTTCTGATTTTTATTTATTTTTAATCATTTCACCCCCTACACCCACGAAATTATTTTTAATGAGGGTACAAACTTTCACTGAGAGTTTCCATTTAGGTAAAGGAACACATACATAGTATGTTTAGCAAAATTACAAAAAAGTAATAATATAAATATAAACATAAAATTCAAATAAATTTTAAAAAAGTAACAACATAGTTATTTTAGCCTAAAATTTAATTTAACAAAAAACGGAAAAACGTCAGTTTATGCTATAAATTTATATTGTTGTTGCTTATTCGAATAGATTAAAGTGCTCATAAACAAAAAGCGTACATTATTATGAATTTCTTCAAATGCATCTCACCTTGCCTAGACACGACCCCAAAAATACATGATGAAGGATTTTATATACCAATCAAATTGCACTAATTATCACACACATAGGTCAGTTGAATAAGATCAATATTTTTATGGTTGTGGCTATTTGCACCTACAGTAGGTACGAATAATTGGCTATTTGCACCTAGTAGGTACGCATAATTGGCTATTTGCATCTACAGTAGGTACGAATAATTGGCTATTTGCACCTACAGTAGGTACGAATAATTGGCTATTTGCACCTACAGTAGGTGCGAATACTTGGCTATTTGCACTTACTGTATAGGTACCTATATACCGGTTGGAACTGAGTTCTGGTACACTCTTTTTTTTCTTTAGTTTTAGTTTTACATAAATAAACGTTCAGACATATGATATGTGTAAATAACTGGAACATTTGATCAAATGTACACTAATATCTCACCTCAGGTTTCGCCGGAAATTACCCTAACTTTGTTATTTCAAATGGAACACCCAATATACAGGGTATTTCTTAAATACTAAGAAAAAAAATTCGGAAGCAATTTTTGATCATAAATTAAGGGGGGCTGTTATATAACTCTTTCCCTTTCATAGTTACACCCCCCTAAAGGGGAGCGTAAAATTAGGTTTTTATTTTATTTCTCAAATTTGGAGATGTGTAGGAGAATGAAATTTGGTAGAAGTTTTATACTTATTAAAAGGTTTCCTATAGTAATATTTTCAATTATGTCCCACCTTTACAAGGGGCTGAAAAGTGCTGTTAGTTTTTTAATCGGAACTTTTTAAAGGGTGTAACCATTTTATAACTTGAAAAATTCTTTAAAAACTTTGTTTATTTAGAAACTTTTTTATTCTTTAAATTTTCTTACAAAACCTAGTTTTTGAGTAAAAAATAAAATAAGTGAACATAAACTATTAAATATTTTAAAATAAAACGATTCATTTCGGTGGTTACCATGGTCTGTTAGAAGTTAAAAGTTAGAATTGACGGGTGTTTTCGTGTTATCATTAAATGATGTGGAATTATACGGTTGGGTTATTTGTTATTTTTCTTTATAAAGACAACTGGCTGCTAATGAATTACCGTTAACAAGACCCTAAACTAAATACATATCGCACATCTTAACATTTGTGTAATTCATTTTAAAGAATAAGAGTTTACAACATGAAAACACCTGTCAATTCTAATCAATAATTTTTTATAATAGTTTAAGTCTTTGAGGCAGCTTTTCAATAAAAATATATGTTATTGGTCAGAGAATACCATTGCTTTAAAAAATTGACTTAGTCAAAAAACCGATTCTGCAACCTTCAAAGCCGATTAAAGTAATCTAAATGTTAATTAAATTGTACAAAAAACGTTTTCGGACGTTTGTTGAAGTAATAAAACTCAATGTATGCAGGCCACGGCAAATAAATATTTGTCCAAAAACTATTTGAGGTTATTAAAATTAATCAAAATAGTGCAGTTATATTCAAAATTGCCTTCTCTATCCAAAAATGTAAATATATAGGGTATGACATATGAAATAACAAAGTCAGGATCATTTCCGGCAAAACCGGAAGTGAAATAGTAGTGTACATTTGTTTTTTACACATATCATATGGATAAAAGTTTATTTATGCAAAATTAAAACTAACTAAAAAAAAGTACCAGAACTCAGTTACAACTGGTATATACAGTAGGTGCAAATAGCCAATTATTCGTACCTACTGTAGGTGCAAATAGCCAATTATTCGTACCTACTGTAGGTGCAAATAGCCAATTATTCGTACCTACTGTAGGTGCAAATAGCCACAACCTATTTTTATCCCGTACTTGAAAACGTCCCAACAATAATTGTATTCACCACAAGTACTGAAAAATCGTCTTTTTCTGGTGCCCTATGATTTGAAAGTTGTCTTGCCATTGTTCGAAACTTTTGTAAATCTCCAGTTACAAATAATTGGACGAATGTTATTGCTATGCGACGATTGTTAATATAAAAAGGGATTTATACCTCAAACAAAAAGCTTGAAATAGAACGGAAGTGAAAAATCCCTGTTACAATAGAATTTAAAACTGCATGGAATTTAATGCCTAAAATAAATGAAATGTTTCATAATTTCATTGAATGGTTGGTACCCTATCATAAATTGTATCACTTGGAATTTCTGTCGTTACAAAGGGGCGGGTTTTTAGTGTAGCCTTTTTACTTTCTAACTTCGATAAGAATTCCTTTTTTTTTCATGACTTTTTATGAATTAATAGCGCTGGTGCCTGTACTGATTATAATATCTACTGATCCATCATTATCCCAAGATTTTCATTTTTACCCCATTTGGGTAGACTAAAACTGCCGCCCCAAAAAAAGTGCCGCCCGCCCCCCCTTGCTACGCTACTGAGCAGGGGAAAAAATATGGTAACCAAGCGCAACAAGCTCCAGAGAACAATAAAGATTGTATTTAGTTGTGTTATTCAAGTTTTTGTAAAATACATGGATTTACGTTTACATTAACATGCTATTATACTGACAAAATTACCAGTATGGAAATAAACAAACACTGAGCTCTGGCGAATATTGGAATAATATTTCACTACACAACTTTTTTGCATTCGTAAAATAGTTTGTGAAACAACTAGATGACCTATACTATGAGATTAAATTAAATTTAAGTGGTATACATTTGCTCCTTACACAATTCTTTTTCGTATCCAGCGAAAAGTTTCGACCACAAGTAATGAACATTGTATTCTTGAGCCTTAAGGGATTGTAATGCTGTTAAGTGTGTTGCAAAGTTTTAAAAATACAATTTTTACTGGACAGTCAAAAACTAGTGCGTAGGCTCAAAAGGATTAAACCCTTTGAACTTGTGTAGACTGAAACTGTACAAAAGCAGAGTACAGTGCTATGTAGTCACAGTAGTGTAGTGATTAGATTGTAATCGTGACTAGGATTGACCATTGGCGGCATCCAGACTCAAAAACAATCGTAGCAAATTAGGTTAAAGTTAAAATGTTTATTAATCTATAGGATTAGGTGCATTGCAAATTTTAAATAATTAAAAAAAAAGGCATTCGCGAAAAACCTGTTATGTAAAGAAATAGGTTATTCGGCTTTTACATTTTAAATAAAGTACACATGTGATCTCATTTCGCCGATGTGAGCTCGTATAGCTGCAAAAACAACTTTTCTAAGACTCGTGCACACACTTTTGTCTCAGAGTCTTAAGCGATCGCTTAAACATAAGGTTTTCGTTGAAAGACACGGTTCATTTAGCAAAAAATGAATTCTTTTCATCCAAAATGTTATACTTAACACCGGCTTTGAGCTTTATTCTAAAACGTAGATAACAATACATCTCTTGCAAATGTGAAATGAAGTTTAAAAAATTCAGAAAGTAATTTAGCGTCAGCTTAAGTGATTACAGCGTCCATTCGCTCTATAAAAAAAATCGCGAAGAGCTGTGTGTGAGTTCGTGATATGAAACTTGTTTGTAGTTATTTATAGCTCGGAAAATCCATTATTTTTGTGAAAAACGCTTCGATTCGGTTTAAATTTTTATGTTCTAATAATGAGTTTCTTTTCACCCTTTGTGTGTTCGAGGCGCACCGTGTTGATTTTAATCAAAATAGATAAACATCGTTTTTATGGTTTTAACAAAAAGAAAGAGTTGTTCAAAAAAAAATCGTTTACTTTCATCTCTTACGGACGATAATGAGAGCAAGATGTTTAGGATTTTATTTGCTCAAAGTTATAATCCTTCTTTAGCCTTTACATTTTTACAAGGCCGGAGAAAAACTTTTAATGACTTCCTTCATTTTTTAACTTTGTTTGGAAAGAAACTAGAATGTTACATGATGTGCATAATTTTTCCATTAAAGGAAAGCATTTCCTTCGTCGATGTTTTTAAAAGATTTTTTAAAAAATTTCCGGAAATTAATTTTTACACTACATTAATTTACAGGGTTGGGCAAAAGTATGGAAACAGACAAATATCTGGAATACTATGGCAGATATAACAATAAATTTTGTATCTGAGCGTTATGGTATTTTTCGGATTCGATGCAAATATTAAGGTTGCAATACGACTTCCGGTTCAACCGGAAACGGACTCAAACTTTGAAATTTTAAAATAAACGCCCTGTATATTTTTATATTCTTGGATTCTACTTAAAATTTACTTAAAAAAATTTATTATTTTTATGAAAATTTTGAGCGATACAGCACTTTCAATTTTTTTAAACATTTAGGTTATTTAAGAAGAGTAGAATTTCGTTTAAATTAGATTAACAATAGATAAATTAACAATTTGCGTTAGCAACATTTAAAAAATATTATATGTTTTTTACGCTTGGCAAACTCGTGAAACTTTAAAAATCGATAACTCATTTTTCTTGAATTCAACATCCTATACTTTATACAGTCATGCAAAATCTTTCAAAAACATTTACCACACGTTTTATACCTAAAACTGATATCGCGATTTTATTGTAAATTATTAGGGCAACGTAATATTTTCGAGTAGGTTATGACCACATAGCACTGTACTCTGCTTTTGTACTTTTTCGGTCTTCACAAGTTCAAAGGGTTTAATCCTTTTGAGCCTACGCACTAGTTTTTAATTATCGAGAAGTTGGAGCTCTTCAATGTTGGAATGGGTGTGGCGCCTCTCTTCATGGCTTTTGGCAGCTTTTTTAATTTCTTTCTGGACAGACTCAACCTGGAGTTCCCGATGTAAATCGCTGTTCCGAACATACCATGCTCCTTAATACACGGTTTTGAAAGTTTTGAAGACAGCTGTAGTTGCTTTTTTTTTGGTACAGTCCCATAATTGTAGGCCATATGTCCAAACAGACTTGAGCACCTGTTTGTATAGGTGCAGTTTGTTTTGGATAGAAAGCTGGGAATTCGTTCCTATCAGCCAATACATATCTTTATACTTTATCTTCATATGTTTCGTTTTTTTTTTCACATGTTTCTTCCATTTTAACTTGACGTCTAAGTTTACGCCAAGGTATTTATTTAGCAGTCTTTTTGCAAGGGATTATATTATTATTTAGACACACTTGTAGGTAGTTTATTCTTTTGTTGGGGAAATTAACGTAAACAGATTTTTCTTCGTTAATTTTAATATGCCACTGATTTGTCCATGCATATATTTTATTAATTGCACTTTGGAGGTTTTCTGTTGTTTCTTCTATGGTTGCTCCTGTATTTAGAACTGCGGTGTTGTCTACAAATGTGGCGGGTTTTACGTTTTTTGTTTTTGGAATGTCATGTGTATACAGCAAGTACAATACCGGTCCAAGGACACTTCCTTGAGGTACACCTGCTTTTATAAACTTAAGTTCTGAGTATTCGTTTTTCATTTTGACCTTAAACATTCGCCGAGATAGATATGACTCCAGGAGATGACTATATTTAACAGGAAGCATTTTCTTTAATTTAATTAGGAATCCCTTATGCCAGATTTTGTCAAATGCTTTAGCAACATCGAGGAAAAACAAGTGATGAATGTTTTTGTGAAAGAGGTGTTTACTTTTCCGAACAAAATCCAGCTTTTGCAGGGGTCTCATTTTTGCGTTTTTCTCTGAAACCGTCAGAGATATTTGCAAAAATTTTACATAGTTTTACGTGCACAGGATGCGTGCATAGAAACATATTAATTTTTGAATTTTTTCTAAGACGGTTCCGTATTCAACGCGATCGCAAAAATGATCAATTTTAAGCACCATTTTCGAACGGCCGCAGAGGATATAAAATTAAATCTTTGAATTAATGAAAACTGTTTTCTAAAAGGCTGAATCTGTGTAGGAGGTGTACATTTTTGTTTGTTTTATACTACTAATTAATTCGCTTCAGTCTCAATTTAAATTTAAACGTCTCATGTCTGTCAACGTGGGCGCAAATCAGTAATTGCTTTTGCCCGAACGTGATTGGCTATATCAAAACTGAAATTATCATTTATAAGGATTTAATCTACACCCCGTTTGCGCGCTCATTTTTTTCTTGTCGCGAAGCCGATGCAGTCTCTAAAACTGCCGCTGGCAATGAAATATTAGATTTCATTTTTATGCTTTTGTGAAAGAAATAAAATCTCTTTATGATCGAGCGCTATTTTTAAAAGCTGTCTTCTAGAAGAAGTTGCCAAGTGCGCGGCCTTAAAGTTTCCAATCAAACGAACACTGCAAAATGCAACGAAGATTTAACTTAAAACGAAAATGTATCCTTCAGTTCCCGTCTACAAATTGCGACTTTATCGTCATGAAATAATCGATTATTTTCAAGCACAATTTGTTACACATAGATTATTTAGTTTCAGTTAACACTTTAAGTGTTTCAATTTAGTTTAAAACGTTTGCTTTTATAATGCTTTTAAAAGAAAACTCAATTTAAAAACTAAAGAAGATAGTTTCCTGTAAATTAAATGTAATAAGTTACATCTTAAGTGTCTTAATTAAAGCTAATTAAAAACCAAATGTTTAGATATTGTTACCCATATAAAATATTGACTTTTATGTGAATATATATTGTTTATATCCCTATAAACTATTTCTATAATTTATTCCATTCTGAATATAGCAAAACAATATTTTTTTGGGATTAAACGAAGCCAACAGCATTTATTTAAATATGTTTTAGAAATATTTCCATCAATCTTAACAAGAAATTCATGTTTTACAATTCGATAAGTGCTTTTGTCCAACTATCTGCAAACTGTTCTTAGCGACTTCATATAAAATTCAATTTACTTGTTGCAGGATTTCTAAAAACTGGTACTAAAAGTAGTGCACAAGGGAATTTTGGCCTAATGGACCTGGTGGCGGGTTTACACTGGCTGAGAGAAAACCTACCAGCTTTCGGCGGAGATCCCGAGAGAGTTACGCTGATGGGACACAGCACCGGAGCTGCTCTTGTTAACTTTATTGCAGTATCGCCAGTAGCTAAAGGTACGTCTTGCGAACTCTTTTTGTAAATTGGAATGCATACCTATGTCTAAAGGAATTTGTCTGGAGAATCTATTACCATCGCATAAACTCCAGTCAATGTTTGTAAATGTTTTTTAAAATATTTTGATACGTTTTTGGAACTTTCATGGACAGTGATTACATTAAAAGCCTACTTTGGGGTTGTCATACAAAATTAAAATTAAAAAAAAAAAATTTTAGCTTGCAGGTACCATAAAAAAATCTTTTAGAAGTGGTTGTTGATGGAAAGTAGTGGTAAATAAGCAACGTTAAAGTATCCAAGCATTTAAATAGACAGAACTAGTGCGCTCAATTGTTTAATACTTAAGTAATTTATTATTAAGATAAATGACTTAACTAAGTCACTTATCAATTTTTTTCGTTGCATAAATGGGGCTGAAACTGATGAAGATTTGAAAATTGTGAAGCTGGTTGTTGTGCAGTAAGACAAGAAATATTGTGCATTAAAAAAACTTAAGTGATGATTAAATTAAAGTTTCTTCTTGTTTTCATTAGAATATTCACATTATTTTGAGATTTTTCACAGCAGAACACTGCGCCTTGCATAGCTTACTTCATTATGTAAAGCAATTAACAAAATACGTTTTCTTTGCTTTAACACAATCGCTTAAGACATTAAAATTTAAAATTCAACATTCGTTAATCCAACAAAGAGAAATACAATCTAAAAACAAATTGTACGCAAAATTCTAATTAAATATTCCAATACCTCCTAATCTGCATGTTTAAATTTATTATACACTTAAAGTTTCGCTTTCTATGCTAAATTCCGACTGCCGCCCATCCTCTTCAGGTAATATGCAGATTAAGGCGTATTGATTTCGGCGAAGAATTAAACATCTCGGAATTTCAAAGCACTTACTAATCGTTAACACATAGTTGGCTGTGGTGGTGGCATTACGGTTGAAAGACACCGTCTCAGATTATTATGTTGATTCTCTTAGGGTTGGTTACGTATTAATGTGGTACGAATGAATTTATTAAAACGATAGCTTCCTGTTTCGCGAAACAGAAACGTTTTGAAGTTTATTGCCGCGTTAGTGGTTCTGGTACCCTCTATTACTCGCGATTTGCATATTTCACGATAAATAATTGAAAATCGAACGTCGACATTAATGGCCCTATTCATTACGATAAGCTAAGATGTGATAAAACAATGTGCGAAGCTGGCACAGAAATAAATATCAGAAATCGATATCTGAATAATTACACAGCATCGTTCGGCAAATTAATAACACCTTGAATAAAAATTGAGCGCAAAATAAAGAGCGACTTACGAAAAATTGATGAAGAGATTTTTTAAAACCTGCACTGTAAACGGAGGCAGGCGTATTTCTTAAAAAAAACATTTAGGAGCGTTTTGTGCAGTTCGAAAAATAAAAATAGTTGCTTTCTTATGGCCTTATTTTATATTGTTCATGAAAGATCTAGAGACACGAGCAATACTCCGCCCCATTTAAACCACAATTATGAATGAGATACATTGTTGACACCTTCGTAATATGGACACACGGCAAAGAACAACTTAATACATTTCTGGATCACCTCAATAGCCTCCACAACCGAATACAATTTACTATCGAAGTAAAACAAGGGGGACAACTACCGTTTCTTGACGTCTTAGTAATGACAAATTAAGATAATTCGCTTGGACTTATAGTATATCGAAAGCCGACCCATACAAATCGATATCTCAGTGCTACTTCTCATCATCACAACTAAAGTTTGTAATTAACACCTTAACTACACGTTCCAAAAGACTAAGCGACATTAACCACATTGACGAAGAACTAAAAACCTTAAGATCAGCTCTGCTTCAAAACGGATACAAAAATTAAGCAATCACACGATCTTGAACACGGATTATAACGAAGAAAACTACTGAGATAGAAACACCTCCCATTGGCTTAGCCCAGTGGTTTCCAACCTTTTTGTACCTCCGCCCCCCTTTTTCATAAATTTTTTTTGCGCCCCCCTCACTTTTTGTTACAATCTAATTCTATAAATACTGTTCTGATAAATAAGAATTATTTAATGGACAATACACAATATTCTGTATAAACAAAGTTCTTTTTGTTTGTTTGTATTCAAAAATGATATTTTGGTAACAGCTGCGCGCCCCCCTTGCATAGTCTCGCGCCCCCCTAGGGGGGCGCGCTCCACAGGTTGGAAAGCACTGGCTTAGCCCATTTACCGTATGTTAAAGGAACGTCCGATAAAATTAGTAAACTGCACCATAAATCAAAATCATCTTTACAGCCAATCGTAAAATTCAAAATTTCCTTAACAGTCCAAGGTGTAAGATGTTACTGGAAAACCAAGGTGTCTTTGAGATACCATGTGCGATTTGTCAAAATCATATATTGGACAGACCAATAGACGCGTAGGTGTACGAGTTCAAGAACATAAAAATTCAGTCAGGTTTAAAGACCACATCGGCCCTCTATCAGCATATCAGCTCCGCGTCACAAAATTAACTTCGATGAGGCCTAAATACTGGCCAATGTAGAACATTTCTCGTTAAGGATCATCCGAGAGGCGATTGAAATAGAAAAGAGGATGAATAATATCAATAAACGAGATGATGGTCAGACTGCTAACAGCATGGAAGCCAGTGTTGACCAGCTGTTGTAGAGAGAGAGAGGCAGGTGAGTCCTCTACCTGTCAGCAAAGCGCCGCCTACAGGCGCACTTTCAGCCGGGACTCGCGAAGGGATTTGCCGACGAGTAACACGCAGTCAAGTGAGAGACAGTGCAAATTTAGTCAGCCTTGACTGACAGAAAGTGACACTAGTTCTGTCAGTGACATGTTTAATTTTTATTCAAACAATTCATAGTTTTTCATCAAAGCTCTTGATAATGGCCGAAGAGTCGAGAATTTGTAAATATCACGCCAGTAAATTCCGAAGACAAAATTAAAAATAACAGTAACCGCGAAAATCTAAAACGAAACATATAGTTAGTAGTAGTTATAGTAATACAACGTTATATTAACAAATTCTAAGACTGTGCACAGTCTTGCTAAACAATAAATAAAAAATACTACAAGTAAATTTGATTGGTATGAAACTAAATCGGCCTAATAATTTTTGCAATAAATATAAAAGGAACGAAATCTATCTCTGTGTCCTTATGGATCCTGTCTTTCTGTAATAATTTTGAAGACATCGTTTCATTTCCGTCCTAAAAATCGTCCTGGAGATCCATTTTACGAAAAGGTTTTTCATGTTCAACACATTCTATTACAGGAAACGTATCACAAATAAATCTAATAAAACCACAAAGAATGAAAATTTTCACTTAAAAACTTGCGCAATTTTTCAAAAAACAAACCAACTTACTTATGTACATATTTACGCATTTAGAAGCACTGGAAAAACAAAGAATAAACTGCTTATGACAGCAAATAAAAAGATTCGCGTCTGTTATTTTTTGCTGTATCGTGTTTCTTCTGTTATTCAATTTTTAAATCGTTTTATCTGCTGGGAAAGGCGGAATCGGAAAGAAATAAGGAAAACTCAGTAACAATCATGTATATTTGATTGTGGAGCTACCATCGCATTTGTCGGATGATGAAAGTCTTCCTTTATTTGTAACAAAAACTAAACGACATTATCTTTTGTTGTTTGCTAGCTGGGGTAAAAAATTGAACCATATTCTGTGAGTGTAATAAAAATTATTGTGACGAATTATATTAACAAAAATGTGTTCATTTTAGGTGTATCTTATTTAATTTCATTATACAGGGTGCGCCAATAGTGCGATAAAGTCCATTATTGCCCTTAATGTCAACTTAATAAAAAAAAGTTTTTATTGAAACTTATAGTATTTCTAGACGTGCATGTTTTAAAATTAGTTTCAAGTATACAGGGTGTTTCATAAAAGTGGGGCGTCACTAAAGGTATTGTTTTTTAATTGAACACCCAGTATATTTTTGCATAATCAAATTCAGCAGGAAAATCTCCATATGACAGTATTTTGTTTTTTTCATTTTTTTGCGACGTTGCCAATTTATCTCAAAAAATCTTTGAATTTCCAGAAAAACAGGGTACAATACTTGTCAAGAGCACAACGTTATGAATAATAATTGGCAAATGATATTTTGCACATACAAAGTCAAAAGGTGTAGTCATAGTCTAAATACATCAAAATTAATTTATATTATACAGGGTGTTTCTTATAGATGTGCCAACTTCCCAATTTTCAAACATCAATAACTTTATTTTTTCAAATGGAACACCCTGTATATTATTACGTCATTTTGTTGCATTTTTGTTTTTCTTCAACTTTTCTTAATACCTATACCTAAAATGAATATTTTCTGAGATATTTACATTTAACTTATTCTTATAAGCGTTGTTTAGTAATTTCCTAGTTTTCTCGGAGTAGGCCCCGACTTTTACAATAGAAACAATAATTTCTGTAGTAACAAATGTCAGAGTAAATTGCTGTCAATTGTTAAAACATAAATAAATGAGTATAACATATTCAGTATGAATTTTCCAAAAAAAGAATTGATTGATACGGTCTATGTTCAGGGTGGCGTATTTTCGATGCCCATATAGGGGGGTTATCTCGGTAATTATCAGAGATTTAAAAAAAACTAAGTACGTAGTCTCGATTTCTTTTTTCGAGAGGTATTTGAATAAATAATACAACATTATTTTACTTGAAACTCACTAACTACAATAAACATACGGCCGAGGGGAGGGCGCAAAAAAATAATATGCCCCGGGCACCGTTTACCCTGGCTACGCCACTGATAGAATTACACACACGACATTACTATAAAATTCTAATAAATGAAACTGCAGACAATGGATACTGTCAGTTGACGTTTAGTTAGTTAGTTTTCATTGCCATCGATAGCTTATAAGTGAATGTTTAAATACCACTTTTCATGATTTTGTGACTTATTTATAAAAATAGATACAGCAAGTAATATCTCATTAAAAAAAGCAAAAAAAAGCAGATTTAACTATTTCATAGCCAACTTTGCCACCCATAATAAAAAAATGAAGCTAGGGGTAATATCTCGAAAATGGTAAGTGATTAAAATAATCTTAATTAATAGTTACATTCTACATTAAACACTATGTACTAATAAAATTGATCTAATAAAAAAAAAAAAAAAATAGAAGACAAAAAAGAAATTCAACATTTTCATATTATTTTGCCACAACATTTGAAGTACAAGGAATTTTGTGCTGTTAAAAATTTAATGTAGCTCCTCTCATACTTGGGAATAATTCATCTAATTTAAACAAACCTGTATCTCTTATAATAAGCGAGTTCCCCATGCTGACAATGTAAGTGAGACACCCTGTATATTTTGTGACAGACGACACAATTTAAAGATAGCAGGTTAGCTACACGCTTTAAATGCCACAAAACACATTTTATTTACTCGAAATGCAGCGCGCTATCCAAAAATAAACAATAACTAATCAGAAATCACATGCAGCTAAAACTAGATCATGCAAATTTAATTATATTTGCAGAAATGGCAAACTAGAATGAATAACCAGTAATTAATCCCAGCCATGCATTATTATTTAAATTTAATTTGTACAGAACAGCGTGTTTTATTTTAATGTAAGCTGTTTGGAATAGCAGATTAAAGTCTACGTAAATAGTAAAGTAGAAATTGCATTAACTATTTTCTAGCTTTGAGAAAACAGTCATCTGAAATGTATTTACGTTAGCTTTGTACGTAAAGCTGAAAACGAAAAAGAAAAATTGTTATAGGTGATACAGTACTTGTCTAAGAAAGTTGTTGATATTGTTGAAAATTTCCTTCACCTGTCAAATTTGCGTTTTCGACCAATAACAAACTCAGATTTCCTAGAAACGACCAATAAACATAATCATTCCGCAATCAACAGATTTTCATGCGTTTATCGGTCGTTCCTAAGAAATATGAGTTTGTGATTGGTCGAAAATATAAATTTGGAGAGGGAATTAAATATTTTGGTCTTGATAATTTTTTGACGAATTACGGCGACCAGTAGCGTTACTTTAATATAAATTAAACCACACCCCTGACGCACCACTCTGACAGTACTTGTAAAATTTGACATAACATACATTTAATTTGCCAGGTAGGATAGGCAAAGGAATTTTTTTGACAAAATATAACTCGTGCATTGCATATAATCTACTTATAATTTTTGACAAAGCTTCACTGATGCAAATTGAATCAGAAAAAATCACTCGTGCGCTTCGTGCACTCGTGTTTTTTTCAGCTCAACTTGCATTCGGGCATATTTACCAAAAATTATCGATAATTTTCAATGCACTTGTTATGTTACTACTGATAACATTATGATGTTATTAACTTTAACGTGCCAGTAAAATGGAAGTTTTCTTTTGTAAAGGACTATACCTAAATTCATCTCAATATGTGCTTAAATTTAGGGCTTGATTTGGGCACAATTATGTTAAATTTATGTTCTATAAACTAAGGGTTTATTGGCAATAACATTGATCTTAATATATTACGTGTATTTGCAAACTAGAGAGCAAAAATCATTTCACGATTTTCATTAGTGAAACTATGCGAGGTTGCAAAGTTTAGAAATAAAAGCACTTTTGATATATTACCCGTTTCCAAAGAAGGAAATTCACATGTCGACCACATTGGAAAATTTGTCCACCCGCATTGTTACACTTTCAACTTTATGGACAGAATCAGGATTAGCGGTTAAAAGTTTTAATTGCCTTAATGGGTTTATGTGATGCTCTTTCTACACCGCCATGTCTGGTTTTCATTTTATCAAAATCTAATATCGTTATAATATAAATTACAAGACTTAAAGGAGAATTTCAGCGATCCAAACAATATTGAAAGTTTCGGAACTTAAGTTGTCCTATTGTTCGAGAATTACGACCTATTGTAAAACGATTAAAAATCTTCAAAGGGTTTTAATTTAATTTAATCATTATTGCTTCGTGCGTAAATTTTGACGGGCTGTAAAAGGAAGTTTTGGTCTTTTGACTTAAAATTTAAACTTCAAGTATTATTACAAAGAATATGAATAAATAATAATTTTAAATGCATATTCGAAAAACTATACAGGGTGCCCATGTTTCTAACCTGTTGTATGGGTAACTCCGTCAATATTAAAGATACAGAATTTAAATTAACAAATTTGTGCAAAATTTAAAGGAAAGTCCGATACCATTTTCAAATTTGACCTGTCATCAAATTTTTGAAATATTTTGAAAAAACTCAAAAAGGTCGATTTTTTCAAAATTGAATAATTCCGTAATAATATGAGCTAGAACAAAAATAAAATTTTGCTTTTATAGTTGATTTTACGTAGATTTTAAATTTTCATAGCACTCTCGATTTCCGAGTTATAACACAAACTTGCAATTATTTAAATGGAAGTCATAGTTGGCTGTGGGCTTGTTAAAAATGTTATTTTTTTTCTTGTTTGAATGATATATCACTCGATACATCTATTTTGAAATTTGACCCAAAAATTCATTACCTAACATTTTAAAAAATAGTCAAAACAATCTAGTGAACTGCGAAAAAATATTAAACAATTATGGTTTTTTTTATACTTTCCTCTTGTACTTTTTATTTAAATTAATAAAAATCATTTCAGTGTCTCCGTTTAGTCATAAAGCAATTTACAAGCCGAGCCAAGCCGAGTGAGTTTTTTTTTAATAGATAGATATCTACTGAACAAATTCTGTTTATACAAAAAATTAAAATTATAAACTTAACTTACAATATGATATTAGTATAAAAATAATTATGTTACTGAATTAAATGTTTAAAACGGTTAACGTTGGCTTGCGAACACATTCTGTATGTTGTTAAGCACTTTTACAAGAGAGTGTTGCGGAATACCTTGTATGGCCATGATTATATTATTTTTAAAATCTTCAATATTATCAGGCCAAAAAGGCATACACCTTATCTTTAAGCGTACCCCACAAAAAAAAACAGGTGGTGTTAAATCCGGTGATCTTGCCGGCCATCTCCCAGGGCCATTATTGCCTGAGGTTTTGTTTTTAAAATTTGTAACTGGCTTATAACTGCTACATTAACAATAAGAGACAACTCTTAAATGTCACATCGAAAAAAAACATCAACACGGGATAACTCCCTTCTTTTAGTAGGTATATGCAGTAAAAATGTTAAATGATTTTTGGTTATTTTAAATATTTCAAAAAGTTGATGACATAGGTGAAATTTGAAAATGGCATCGGATTTTACTTTAAATTCTGCACAAATTTCTTAATTTAAACGTTTCTGTATCTTTAATATTAACGAAGTTACCCGTACAACGGGTTAGAAAAATGGGCAGCCTAAAAAGGTACTCCTACCAAAAAGTGTAGACACTTTAAGAGGTAAAATTTAGAAACGCTTACGTCTATACAGGTTATAGTAACTGTAATTTGAGGCGTATAAATGCAAAAGTCGACATCTAACAAATTTTTAAAAAATGAGTACGCGGGCTTTCTTGTAGAAAATTACAAGACGGATATGATGTTGAATAGCTCAGTTGCAAAATTCGACATTTAATATGAGATATTGAGTATTTAAAGTAGGCATCAAATGCAAAATCCGACTTCTGCTGATGCGACTTGGTTACAAACAGCGACATTTGCAAATTGACCAATAGACCTCTAGCTTTGATTTCACGTGACCAGGGTGGCCTAGTGCGTTTATTGTTTTGTGCTCTAGTCAGCTGTAATTCAATTATTATTGTTTTTGATAGTGTCAGTGTTGTCTAGATATAATAATGGATAACTTAACGATTACGAAAACTCCTCCAAACAAAGGGAGGAAAAGAATTGCAAACCCCAGCCAAGGGAAACGAGAAAAAGCAAAAATTAAAAGGTATCATTCTTAATAACCATCATCATTTTGGCTTCTAAATTTTCTTAAATTTTAGATATTCTGCAAAACATTTACCGCTTTACCCGTCCTGTAGACATAACGGCAAACCTGGTCATTGCTGCAATAAGAATCAGGTATCTCTGCCATCAATAAAGCGTTTTCATCAAAATTTCTATGATAGCAAAAACAAGATGGACCAGGATAATTTTCTACTGAGGTTTTGTAGATCATCATTTCCAAAGCGCCCAAAGAAAAACGACAATAGAAAGCCTAAAAATGTTTCCATCATTTATAAGATTCGGCGCATAGAAGATGGATCCCTTGTAACAATATGCCGAAGCGCATTTTTAGGAATTCTGGGTATAAGTAAAGATCGAGTGATTAATGTTGTTAAGAGGCATCTTCATACTGGCCAGCCACCAAGGGAATGCCGCGGTGGTGACAGAATTGGAAGCAAAAACAAAGAAAAAGTAAGAAAAGTGCAGGAATTTATAGAATCTCTCACGTGCATAAAAAGTCATTATAGTCGATCCAAGAATATGTGGCGTATCTACCTATCATGCGAATTAAACGTACAAAAACTTTGGCGTATGTTCAATGATGCTCAACAAGAATATCATAAAGTAAAACAATGTTTTTTCCGAAATATTTTCTCCAAAACCTACAACATAGGCTTCGGATCTCCTAAAACTGATGTTTGCTCAACGTGCACTCAGGTTAAGGAAAAAATGAAATGTAATTTGGATGAGCCAGCTAAACGAGAACTTATGACACTGCAGCGAGTCCATAAATTGAGGGCTAAAGCTTTTTATGTTTATATTCAACACAAGAAAATCTGTCTTATTATCAGAATTCTTTTAATAATGCACAGCACAGAACAAGACAGGATTCAGATTCAGATTCCGAAAGTGGTACTTCCGAAGATGATGAGAACTATTTAAGGGTTCAAAAAAGTTACTCAATTTGCATTATTTATTTTGTTTTTTCTTAAAATTTAAATAAATTTGATTTTTTATGTACTGCTTTTATTTTAGATATGAAATGCAGAAACCGACATTTACAATTTTGCCTAAATGCAAAATACGACATTTATCTCATGAAGTGCAAAAGTCGACAACTGCAAAATTAATAACGAAATTATAAATTAAATATTCTTCTTAGATTTTTATGATGATGTGGGTTACAGTTTACAAGTTATAGTCATGTTGGCTTATCAAATTTGAAAAATTTCGTCGAAAAATAAAAAGTAGAGCGGTTTTTGACGTTTTTCTCAGTTTTAGGTTAGTAGTAGATGTCGACTTTTGCATTTAGACGCCTCATTTTTGTTATCAATGTTGACCTATAGTTGAACGCAAACTCCTTAGTGCACTACAAAATAATAAACCCACAGTTATTAAAAAGTAAGATGGTATCACAGACTCCTGTAAATTTTAAAACTACTAACGACTTTTTAAACCTTTTTTAAATTGTGAGTATCACAATTTTATATTTCTGTTCATTTTCTAAGTTTCAAGAGTCCCTTAAGCAAAAAAAAGTTGCTGCAAGTTGGTGCTTTATCACTCTTAACGCGTGTAACAAGCAAAAGAACTTAATATTTGAACGATTTATTCGATTTCAAGTGCTTACAACTTTGATAAATGTGAATTGTTTTTATGACAATCATTAATAAAGATTTGAACATTTATTTTTGGGAATCGAAAATCTTGCTACATGTTAAAAATAATTGTTTTTAGCCTACATTAAAGCTTTTTTACAACGTAGTTATGATATGTTCCTAGATTTTTACTGATTTTCATGGACATTCACATGAAGTTTGTCCAATTATTGAACCTTTGGTAAATGATCGGTCTTTTCTCTAATTTAGGGGTGAATATTACCAAGATAAGAGTAGTCTTGTAATATGAAAACAACAAAATGAAATGACGCACTAGAACCTCTGCTGAACGCTGTGTTAACCAAAACCAAATAAAATACCACAGAAAAGTGTCCTGAAAATACCTAGTTTATCGTCTTAAGGTTATGAATAGGGATTTTTTTTGAGATATCTTACACGTTTTAAAGTATAGTTTTAAAACAACGAAAACTACAAATATATCAAGAAAAGCCTTACTTGTTTTATGAGAAATTAAACAGCTTGAAATAGCAAAATTAATTGTGGAAACTTCAGCTCTTGAAGTTTGAACATTCAAGGCCAAGTTTACCTAACTTATAAAATATGCAAGCAAACCAACCCAATTAATCAATTACAATCAACACACTAATTTTCGAGCTAAATCTTAACGCCATTTCGCTTAGTTTTGCTGTGGAATCCTGTATTAGTGGCTGTTTGTTAATTAAGAACTGTTCCAGGACATAAATTATTTAAATTTGTTCATGTAATGTGACGTTCAAGAAATGAGGACATTACCAAAAAGGTTTGTTTACATTCCCGAGCGATTGTGCCGAAAGATGGATGATGGTTCGTTTGTTATTTTGTTGAAATTAGGGTTAGTCCTTTTTGTATGTAGTACGTTGGTTAGTTTCGAAAATGGTAAAAGAATTTTTGATTTTTATCATTCCCACAAAAGTTTTTATTGCTCAAAATTTTTGCATCTCAAATGGGCAGAATTTTTTTTTTAAAACATGCAGGTAATGAAGGTTGAGTTTCACTTTGGACATTCCTTTATCATGAGAATTGAAACATTATGTTGTTTAGAAATACGATAATAAATAAAGATATGTATTTTGTATTTTTATGTTTTTTTGTGTTTCTATTTAATTTGAATACAGGGTGAGTGGGGGATCGGTCGATTGTGGCTAAACGGTTTGAGATAGAAAGTTGATTTAAACAGTATTTCATAGTTTTTTCTTCCGAACACGATAAAAATATTTTTAAATATACAGGGTGAGTCACCTCTCTAGAACCAATGGCAACTTTTATATTTCAAATACAACATGCGGCCTTGTCACTAAAAAAAAAAAAATGATTTTCAAAATGTTTTAAGATTTTAAGTCTTTATTAAAATTCTCCTGAAGTCATTTTTCAAAGCACAGAGTTGTAATTTGGTAAGGACGTGCAGAAAACATTGCGCTATTTGCTCGATACGAAAAAGTTTGAATTACGCATACAGAGTGTTCATAAATAGGTGGCAACTTCCATGATTTTCAAAAGCTCGTAACTCAATTTTTTCAAACGCAAACCCCTGAATTTTTTTTAGTCATCGAATTCGTCTTTAAAAGAGATACATTTTTTGTTGAGTATGTCCTATACCCAAAACTCATACTTTTCGAGATATTTCAAATTTTTTCTTCTAATCGTTATTGAAGCAAATAGAGTAGCGTGGAAATCGAAAAAACTTAGGTACTGTTCACTTCACTAACGACAAAAACTTGTCATTTATCTCTTAAATTATTGCATTTCCAAGATGAATTTTACTTTACAAGAACAAATTTAAAAATATTTTTATCGTGTTCGGAAGAAAAAACTGTATTAAAAAGCGTTTGAATCAACTTTCTATCTCAAACCGTTTTGCCACAATCGACCGATCCCCCGCTAATGACTCACCCTGTATAGTAAATAAGTGCAACACAAAATATAACAAAATACAAATGTTTTAATCGAGGTTTTAAAACTAAGTCGTAGTAAACTTATATTAAACTCCTGAAATGCACAAAGCTAGGAACATGAATGTTGTACATTTAAAGTAAAAAATATTGACAGTAACTTCAGAAAAAGTTCCCCAAATCGGTTTCTTAACTACACCAAACGTATCCGTTATGCTTGCTTACTTTTACCAATCGATAAGCGAGCCAAGAAAAAATATAAAAGCAGACACACAAATCCACTTACGAGTCTTTTCAGCGTTAGTATGAAATTTACTGTGTTAATAGGTTACAACATTTTATTGGTAATTTCGCCGGCCACAGATGGTTTCGTCTTGTCTGAGTTTTTATACACGAACGTGATGGAATTAAGACGAAGATTCTCAACGCTATTTCGGGGAGTACAGGATTAAATCAAGGTGGTGGATTTAAAAAAATGTGTTAATTTAGGTCTAATATAAATTAACTGATATTAATGGAGTCATGTTACGGAAAATGAAGGTTCCTCTAAAAATATTGCTTAAATACTTTTTCCTAAAGCTTCATACATCCATTCCATTTTAGGTGTGTTTCCATAGGAAGAATTTTTTTGGTCGAATTAAAAGCGCTTTTTGTTTTAACCCTTTACTGCATTTTGATGCACATATCAACAGCAAACAAAATATACAAAGAAAATTCATTGAATGCGTTAAATCGTTGAAAACACCTTGTAGCATATTTGCAACATATTCTGATTGGTGTTTAGTTAGTTGCTATACAGTCGATAGCTGTACAAATTGTTCTGCAACTGTAAGTTGCTAGCGAAATCGCACATGTACAGTTTTTGTTACTTGGCAACTTTTACATTCAAAAATTCATTTTAAATCTGTGTATATCCGACCGGAAAAAAATACCATCAGGTAATGTACACCTTTAATGGATAATTTTCAATTTTGTCAATTATAACGGAGCTGTAATAAAATAATTATAACAATATTTTGTTGTGTTGCAAATGTGCATCATTTTGTAAATTCGGTATATTTTATAAGTAGGTATATAAATAAAATACAATGATGCCTATGTGCAACACATATACCTATTACTCTGTAGATGAAATAGTTACCTTTATTTTATTAAACTTTGTTAAAAAATATTTCTAGTGCTACTTAAAATTTTAAAATGTCGGCTTGGGAGAAAGAAAGACCCCCCACACAAAAAGAGAGAAGGCTATTGCCAATTTATCTGAAAGTGAGGATAATTTTGATGAATCTTTTGACGAAGATTATACTTTTATTAGAAACTTTTCCCTTAAGCCAGTTGGCACATTGGCCAATTTGGCACAATAATCGTCTTCGGTGTAAACTACCAAAATGTAAAGACTTTACTCTCGTTATATGCGAAAAATGTAGTGCAGCCCTATGTTTCAATGGTGAAAAAAATTGTTTTAAAACGTTTCATCTATAAATGAAATCATAAACTTATATTGTTTTTCAATTTTCCTGATAAAAAAATACATGAGTATAAGTACATATACACCCTGTATATGTGCTTTTTTCGATGCTCACCATTGCTATCTTGGAAACAGTAAGAGATACAAGGTCAGTTAAATTAGAGAAAAGTTGCACATTTTTATGGCGATTAAGAATCTAAAAAGAAATCGTGGATATTTTGATTTGTTTTTGATTTATTACAAAAAAACTGAAAAATGTGATTTTAGAAAAATATTATTATCTTCCCTACCACTGACACTATTTAATTTAAACTTGGTAACTGTATGTTTTTGACCGTCCTAATTTTGATGACGTCAATAGAAATTTTCTAAGCCTTCTAGATTTCAAGTTGCGATAGTCAACTTTTTAATGTCTTATGGCCGCCATATTGGATTTTTGCACCATCAGACAGACAAAAAAATTAGCTTTTCAGATTGGTAACCAACATATCTTTTTTCTTTCAAAAAACTTGTTGAAATTTGAAAATTTGTATAAATAATCTATAAAATCGCGAATGTTCTGAAAATCAAAATTGAAATTATAATATAAATAAAAGTGACACAACATTTTATAGGTCTAATAAAATAACGAAATGACAATAAATTTAAAACACCAGATAAATAATTATTTAAACTGTTTAAAGTGCGCGCCGTTATGTATGATGTAGTGGTTAGTCCTCAAATTCATTTCGTCCACTGCCTTTAGGATAGTTTTTGATTTTACGGCGAAGAAGTTTAATATTTTCCGTTAGGGTTGCATAAACAACATCAATGTAAAAGTAATCCATAGGCGTTAAACATGGCGATCGCGGAGGCCAATGAACAGGACCAAACGTACCAAGTCATGAATTTTGAAAGCGTACATCTAAATAATATCCTTTTACAATGCGGGCGTTGTGAGGACCAGCTCCTTCTTGCTGAAACTACTGATGATTTTGAATTGTTAATAATGGCAATTCACCTAACATATCTTCTAAATATGTTTCCAACAATCTTAATTTCGTTATCATTTGACCAATAAAATGTTCTGTAGCTTTTATTTATATCATAGTTTCAATTGTTTTTCAGAGCATTCTCGATTTTATGAATTATTTACACAAATTTTCAAATTTCAACCAGTTTTTTGAAAGGAAAAAGGTATGTTGGTTACCAATCTGAAAAGCTAATTTTTTTGTCTGTCTGGTGGTGCAAAAATCCAATATGGCGGCCATAAGACATAAAAAAGTTGACTATCGCAACTTGAAATCTAGAAGGCTTAGAAAATTTCTGTTGACGTCATCAAACCCAGGACGGTCAAAAACCTAAATTTGCCAAGTTTAAATGAAATAGCGTCAATGGTAGGGAAGATAATAATATTTTTCTAAAATCACATTTTTCAGTTTTTTTGTAATAAATCAAAAACGAATCAAAATATCCAGGATTTCTTTTCAGATTCTTAATCGCCATAAAAATGTGCAACTTTTCTCTAATTTAACTGACCTTGTATCTCTTACCGTTTCCAAGATAGCAATGGTGAGCATCGAAAAAAGCACCACCCTGTATATGCATCATTTCATATTTTAAGTTGCACATGTGCATCATTTTGAATTTTGATTTCCATAGTTTATAATATCCAAAAGACAAAATGATGCATATGTGCAACGCTTTAATAATTAACAATAATTAACAAATTAGCAACAATTAATTTTTTTCATTATTTTTTTCAAATTCTACACATAAAATTTCATAATATACAGGGTGCCCATTTTTCTAACCTGTTTTATGGGTAACTCCGTTAATACTAGATATACAGAAACGTTTAAATTAGAAATTTGTGCAGAATTTAAAGAAAAATCTGATTCCATTTTCAAATTTGACCTACGTCATCAACTTTTTAAAATATTTTGAAAAAAAAAACTGAAAAAGGTCGATTATTTCAAACTTGAATAATTCCGTAACCATATGAGTTAGAACCAAAATAAAAATTTGCTTTTATTGATGTTTTTACGTAGATTTCAAATATGTTAACGAAATTTTCATAGCACTCTCGATTTCCGAGTTATAGCACAAACTTGCATTTTTTTAAATGGAAGTCATAGTTGGCTATGGTCTTATTAAAAAGGTTATTTTTTTCTCGTTTCAATGATATAAGGGTTGTTATGCTTTCCTTTTGTAATTTTTCTTTAAATAAGCAAAAATCATTTTACATGTTCACTGCCTACTAATAGATGGGAGTTATCCTTTGTTGATGTTTTTTTTTTTCGATGTGACATTTAAGAGTTGTCTCTTATCGTTAGTGTAGCAGTTATTAGCCAGTTACAAATTTTAAAAACAAAACCTCATAATTTGTCAAATAACATTTATTGTTTGTTATACGTATAAATCTCTCTCTCGTGTTGATCAAAATTTTTGATTGACTTTATTGTCAATTTCAAAAACAATGTTTTCTAATGAAGAAAGAAACGACATGCTTTTTTATTACTAGGCTTGTAATAGGTAGAAATAGTAGAAATTCAAGTGATATGTATTTGCAAAGATTTATGGAAAGGAGGCAACCAAGAAAGAAATTATTTTCGTTATTAGAAACCAATTTAAAAAAATACAGTTCATTTACAAAATCCAAAGGTTTGAAAATTAAATTTAAGCAAGAAGATGAAGAGAGAGTCCTGGAATACGTAAATTATAAACCAACATCATCTACCCGGGAGTTGTCCCTTGAATGTGGTGTCAAATGAAAAGGTTATAACTGCCTAATAATTGCTACACTAACGATAAGAGACAACTCTTAAATGTCACATCGAAAAAAAAAGAACATCAACACAGGATAACTCCCATCTATTAGTAGGCAGTGAACATGTAAAATGATTTTTGCTTATTTAAAGAAAAACTACAAAAGTAAAGCATAACAACCCTTATATCATTGAAACGAGAAAAAAATAACCTTTTTAATAAGACCATAGCCAACTATGACTTCCATTTAAAAAAATGCAAGTTTGTGCTAGAACTCGGAAATCGAGAGTGCTATGAAAATTTCGTTAACATATTTGAAATCTACGTAAAAACATCTATAAAAGCCAATTTTTATTTTGGTTCTAACTCATTTGGTTCCGGAATTATTTAAGTTTGAAAAAATCAACCTTTTTCAGTTTTTTCAAAATATTTCAAAAAGTTGATGACGTAGGTCAAATTTGAAAATGGCATCAGATTTCCCTTTAAATTCTGCACAAATTTCTAATTTAAACGTTTCTGTATATCTAGTATTAACGGAGTTATCCATACAACAGGTTAGAAAAATGGGCACCCTGTATAATTTTTTTACCAAAAACAAAAAATTTGCGCAGTAAAGGGTTAAACCAAGCGTCTGGATATAATTACTTTGTAATACTTACTGTAAATGTAAATACAATTTGCAACTAAGTATTACCTTTTGCTTAATAAAGTAAGCTTATTATAGTCGACGCATATCTGATATTCTTATCAACAATCAAATAATCAAACTGCGACCTAGATTTCAAGTATTTATGCGGCAGTTTCATTGGAGTATGTTATTTAACTTGGAGACAATCTGACCAGAAATCGGGGTTCTGGGTAACTCTAGAAATTTTCTTGAACCGTAAATAAACAGAGTAGAAAAGTTTTGGCCAATAGTCTTATGCTTTGTTTATTTTATCCGAATAGAACGGTCAACAGAACAAACGGCCAATGCTTTTACATCATCTCGACTACTGTATACATACTGTTGTACAAGTATACCAAGAAAAGTAAAAAAAAACATAAGCTATACACGAGCTTTGTGACATATCCGGAGTAAATTCATAAACAAAGTTGTACACATTTTCATTTAACAGTTTTAAGTAACTTTAATACGCAAAAAAATGAAACTCTAATTCGTTGAAAAATATCTATCTAGGATGAATTCGTAATCCACATAACTTGCAAAATAGTTTGTGAAATAATTATCAGTAGTAATATAACAACTACATTGAAAATTATCAATAATTTTTGGTAAATATGCCCGAATGCTAGTTGAGCTGAAGAAAACACGAGTGCACGAAGTACACGAGTGATTTTTTCTGATTCAACTTGTATGAGTGAAGATTTGTCAAAAATTATAAATTATTTGCAATGCACGAGTTATATTTTGTCAGAAAATTTCCTTCACCTAACCTTCCTCTACCTGTATATTAAATGCATGTTATGTCAAATTTTACAAATACTATCAGAGTGGTGCGTCAGGGGTGTGGTTTAATCTATATTACAGTAACGATACTGGTCGCCGAATTTCGTCAAAAAATTATCAAGACCAAAATATTTAATTCCTTCTCCAAATTTATATTTTCGACCAATCACAAATTTAGATTTCTTAGAAACGACCAATAAGCGCATGAAAATATTAATTGCGAAAAGCATTATATCAGTGTATGATTATGTTTATTGGTAGTTTCTAGGAAATTTAAGTTTGTTATTGGTCAAAAACGCAAGTTTGACAGGAGGATCAACATCTGACAGGGGGATGTAAAATTATTACCTTGTAATAATGCTTCTATGGGTGGTCTCTAAAAGATTTAAAATTAGTGATTGGTTAAAAACGCAAATTCGACAGGTGAAGGAAATTTTCTATAGGAATACATATCGAAAAAGTCAACATACACTAAAATGCGAAAATTAAAGCCTAAAACATGAACAACAAATAAAAATCTTACCGTATTGTTTGATTAAGCTCAACGAATATGCAATAGCGAAGCAACCACTTTGATAAAAGCTTAATTATCTTTAAACATGCCTGCAACAAAAATTATTGTAAGTAAAACTAAAGCTTAACCAAGCACAAATGAATAATGTATACAACAACAATTAATTTAACTAAAAATTGCCATTTCGGTGTTAAAAAGAATACACACAAAAGAAAATTGCAATTTTCGCGGTTTTCTCAATTGGCCACACCTTTTTCACATTCAAAGTATAGGTGAGTTGTTTTGCACAAAATGGAGTAAACATTACTATAACAGATGCAAGCAAAACTAAATTTGTTGCCTAAAAAATATAATAAATTAGTAGACTTCAAAATCATTTGAACTTGTACATTTCTGTTGGTCAAAATGACAAAGGATTATAAAGCTTAAATAAATGTTAATTTAAATGTTGTGAGGCTACAGTTGTCCTAAAATTACAAGGAAAAGTTAACAGGCAAAAATAGGCAGAAAATCTGAGCATTTGTGTGTACAAGAAATGACTGATAAATTCCTGTAACATTATCAATGTTTACAACAATTTTGAAACAATATATACATTATGTAAAAGTGCGTTTTAAAATTAAAGAAAAAAAAATTTAGAGCACCCAAGAAAGATTTTAAAACATAAAACTAAGACAGATATAGATTAGAACAATGGAGGAAATCTGTCAAGCTTTTTGTATTCTTATGTGAACTGCTTCCTCCGTGGTGTTTTCAGGTTGGCTTCAGCCAAGGGTAGCGACCGTGATGGATGACGACGAATCTTTAAGCCAACAATATGGACAGTTGAATTGAAAGCGTCAGTCGTACACTGCCACAGAGTAAAACATGCCTCATTCAGGTTGAAACAGAAATAAATCAAGCTCAAATGCGAAATTCGGAATCAAAGTATTGTATCTTGTCGCTTAAGATATATTTTATGTTGTTACTTGAATGGTAGGGACAAAATTGGATGGCTGCAACGAGGAATACAAGTTTCGACTGTAAATCTTATTAGCTGTTGATATGTCGAAACCAAAAAATTTTGTAGAACAGGGGAAATATATGGCGTGACATTCTGTCTAAGGTTTTAAAATAAAATGAAAATTATCATGTGTCGGGAAAAATTTTCAATCTCCAAAAGAAATGCTTATAATACAAGGCGACAATCTGACGCTTCACATGTTTAACTTTATTTTTATTACAATTAAAAATCAATCATAAAAACAAATTGAACTTGGCATAAAAGAAAAGCATAAATTTTGCTCATTTCGAAAAGTACAAAGTTTTCAAAAACAAATATTCACAAAAACAGTTAAAAATAGGTCATTTGTAGATAATTATCTGTAAATTGTGATAAAGACAATAATATTTTCTTAGGTTGAGCGGTTACCGATATACATACCAAAGGGCTTTTGCTTGGCAATTTTGTATATACAGGGTTAGCCAATAGGTATGACGGTATTTAACCCTTAACCGCCCAGTAGTGTCCAACGGACACATTTTCAAATTGATTTGCATACAGAATCAAAAGTGTTTATTTTATCGCGAAATCGCTTTGTCTAATTTATCCCCTATGTTTTATCTCTCAAATTATCTTACAAAAGTTTTATAAAAGAAAGTAAGTTTTTCCTAATTTAACAATTTTGATAAAAAATAACGTAACTACCCAGTAATGTCCGATGGACACGCATCTGAAAATCTTCAATATTGTATTAAAATAAAGTAGAAAAACTTTTATTTATTGTTATTTTATTACACGTAATAAACATTATTATTTATTGAAACAATTGACACCAATAATGCCTTTTTTGAAATGTTCCGAACAGATATTTTAATTGCATTTATTGCAACACTGTTTTGTGTTTCCAGATATTTTCGACGGGCAAATATGGCACCGTTTTTTTTTTTACAAGAGATTCATCTTTTTTTTTATACTGAAACTTGTCGACTCAGCCCTGCAACATTCTTCACAGCTTCAATGTGGTGTTTAGTTAACCCTATTTGTCATTTTTCTGTATATGAGGCGTTACCAATTGGGTTGCATTATCTCGTAAAAATAGTTTTCTTTTAGAATTTGTTTTTCGCTGATTCCAAGTGAGATGTAAATGTTTCCATAAAATTAATGATGCAACGCCAGCAACATCAATAATATTTTAAAAAATTGCTATTGGCCACCTATTTGTTTTGCGTCGAACTGTATACTCATGAACTCATGCACCGTTTGATCTAGCGTATCGACGCCGCCTTTTGTCTCGTTATAATATAGATTTACATCAGATTTATTTTTGTTTGCGATATCTACTTGATTGGTATGGTGCATAGTAGACAAAAAAATACGAGCACGGTTTTTTCTTGTCACATACGAAACCAACGTCACATTTTTAAAAAATTGGTAACGACTCATATACCTACAGAGACAAGGACAAAAAGGGTTAGCTAAACACCACATTGAAGCTGTGAAGAATGTTGCAGGGTCCAGTCAACAAGTTTCAGTCCAAAAAAAAATATGAATATGTTGTAAAAAAAAAGCGGTGCCATACACACAACAAAAAAGTGTTGCAATGAATGCAATCAAAATGTCTGTTCAGTACATTCCAAAAAAGCATAATTTGTGTCAATTGTTTTAATAAATAAAAATGTTTATTACGTGTAATAAAATAAACGTTTTTCTACTTTATTTTAATAAAATATTAAAGATTTTCGGATGCGTGTCCATTGGACACTACTGGGCAGTTACGTTACAAAAGCTTACTGGGCGGTTAATGGTTAAGTAGGCTATAGAAAAAAAACATAGGCAACACTGAAACTTCATAAACGTTAAAAGATCTTTGAGAGTCTTTGCAATTTATGAAGCTATGGCGCCAACACCAACGAATTTTCGAAGTACAGACGTTTTTCGAAACTCGTAGTATTGTAGAAACGCAAAGAATGTTTCGGCCTGAATTCTAAGTTCCAAGACACGGAAGAATACCCAAAGACAAAACTCTTTCAAGATGGATACGTGAATTACGTGCTCGTGAAAGTGTTGTTTTAAAATTTTTGGGTACCACTCGTTTAGTTCGTTTTCCTGAGAACATTGAATGTGCAAGAATTGCTGGCGTTCAGTTAAAAGACATCGTTCCGGCGAATCTTGAAACACGATCTTAACTTTCACCCTTATAAGCAGGGACTAAAAACGAAAAAAATTCCGTTCGTTTCTGTTCGGAACGAAAACGAAATATATCGTTTTCGTTCTTTTCGTTCTAATCGAAAAAGTTCTTTTTTCGTTTTCGTGAACCGAAATAATAACGGTTAAAACCGGTTTTACAATATTTTTTTTTGTCGTCAAAAAATCAATTTTTTTTCTAGTCACCACAACCCTCTATATCTATAAATACGATAACAATATTTGCGTCTCAACTAAAATATAAACGATGACGATGGGGTTTGATGCTCACGGACAGCATATTTTAGACTGGCGAACCATCGCCATATTAAATTTACCAAATCGTTAAACACATTAACATTTAGCCATTTTATTAAGTTTAACACCCGTAAGGTGCAAAAACAACGTGATTAGGTTAAATTAGACACACGATCTTCATCTAAAAATATGAAAATATAGCAAGTGCTGTTAATTGGTTTTAGTACTAAAAATCTATGCATTTGAATTAAATAAGATTGCTGTAATTATTTAAAAAGACAAAAGAATGAATTCAAGTGGATAATTTACTGTGTTATAAATAAAAAAGACATTAAAAAAAAACTTATATTAACTCGAAATATACCTACACTTTATAGTTTGTACATACCATACAATATACATTTTCACATTCCGTTAAATCTTACTAGCAATACATCTTCCAATAAATCTTCTTTTACATTTATTAGTCCTTTTCGAAGTACGAATAAATTTTACTATTATTATGTCTTAACGCAAATAAAACATACACCTTGATAATGTTTATCCAATCAAGTGTATATTCTATATTGATGACCTAAAAAACAAATACATATTCACGTAAATATATGGAGAAAAGTGATGCTCACTTATTTCAAGTGAGATTTTTTACTGCCTTGTGGAGTCTCCCCAGCACAGAAGGTAAATTCGCGTTTGTGTTTAACAAATAAAATTGAAATAGCGACAAAACCGGTTAAAACCGGTGTTCTTGAACGAAAAATAATAATTTCGTTTTCGGTTTCGTTTTCGTTCTTAAAAAAAAATTCGGTTAATTTCGTTTAACGTTTTCGTTTTCGTTCCGTCCTCAGTCCCTGCTTATCAGGTTAAATTTGTTTACAAACTAAAAACCCAGGAAAAGTTAGTACCTGTACAATTTTGTGAACATTTTCTAGAAATTTTCAATGCCAATAAAAATCTACTGAATGCACTTATGATGACCAATGAGGCCCATTTTCATTTAGATGGATACGTAAGTAAGCAAAACTTCAAATACTGGGCTCCGCAAAATCCTTGGGTTTGCATGAAAAGCTCTATACAATCCCAAAGTTACCGTTTGGTGTAGAGTCATCACATCAAGAATTATTTGTCCTTATTTTTTTGAACAGGATAATCAGACTGTAACGGTTACCTCTGATCAGTACGTGGATATGCTGCAAAACTTCCTCATACCTAAAGTAAGAAGACTCGGTTTAAACAATGTAATCTTCCAACAGGACGGTGCTACGGTCCATACAGCTCTTCGGTCGATGAACACTGTGCGAGAATTTTTTCCGGGAAGAGTTATCTCACGATTCGGTGACATTCAATAGTCTGCAAGTTCACCCGACCTGAGTGCCCCTGATTTTTATTTATGGGGCTATCTCAAGTCTAGAGTGTACAGGGATAAACCACGAATAAAAACTTCATGAACTGAAACTTGCAATTGAACGTGAAGTAAGGGACATCAATCGCGATGTATTGCAGCGTGTGAAGTTGAATTTTGTTACGAGATTACGTCTATGTATTAATTCTCATGGCAATCATTTGAACGAACTTATTTTTAAACGCTAGGTGTATGCAGTAAAATTGCATAATTTAAGCTGTTAAATTTAATTTTTGAACAAGTGATTGGTTTTTGTTTGTTCGTTTAATCGCCTACTAAAACCCCGCCATACCTATTGGCTAACCCTATATGTTACGGTTTAGGTGATTAATCGGTTTAGCATTCATAATAACCGGTCAATGTGATTAATATGAGTGTAAAAAAAATTAAACCGACCTTAAACCTGATCGTCATTCGTTTGCTCAGTAATAGAGGGTCAGGTTAAAAGTATATATTCACATACAATCCTATTATAAAACACGTTCAAAGTAAGCAAAAATAATGTTTTATGTAAGTAAAATATTTTTCTGTCGTTACGAAACCCCAATAGAGCACAATAATCCTTTTGCAACGTGTAAACCTGTTAAAAGATAAAATCTTCAAAAATAATTTTTTACCTTCCACACAATTACAAAATATAATTTCGGTAAAAGCGGCTGAAAACCCTGGATTTTCGCGAGAATTTTTCCAGCGACAATGGAAATAATATGAACTTGTTTTGCCAACAATAAACTGCCTCGTAAAATGAAAGCAAACGTGATTAAAATTCAAATTATCACACACATTTCGGTTACCTAGTTGCGAGCTGGTGTTCTGCAGTATTGCCTGAAGCTTAAGAGACAGTGTTTTGATCAAAGAGGCGTTCTAGAAACAAATACGTCAGTGTGAAATAATTGAGGTTAATTTAAGGGATGTTTTAACAGGATCTAACGCTATTTTAGCAGTAGTTGGAACCAACTAAAGGGTATTCATATTACAGAACCATTGTAAGCTTGGATTACAAGCAACATATTAGTCAACAAATTTCGTGTTTTTACAACAAGAATGCGGAGTTTTTTTCTTTTAAATGTTTTCGTTGGCAATAATACATTTTACCATTTTTACTTTTTAAGCCTCTAAAGCTTAATTCTTTTAATTTCCATAGAAAATTCATTTGGACATATGTAAACCGTTTACGATAACTAAAATAAATATGATTGGAAATAATTTTCCATATAATCTTTGTACAGTGTAGCGCTTTGAATTCTATTAATTTTTTGCTCTGTTAATAAGCTTCTGCCTCGTTAATTGATGGCGCACTTTCAAAACCAAATGCTAATTTTGTGAAGGATACGAATTATCTGTATAATTTGTTTGGAATTAGTGTAGGGTATAACCATTATGTGAGCCAAATTCCTTATAACAAAAACTTGTACGTGCCAGTACAAAGGGTTTTCATAAAGTTCACTCGAGATGGAACTAGATGAGAACGGATAAATTAAGTACAGCTTCAGAATAGAATAAATGCGACGTTATGCCATAAGCGGAAATTAATGATATCTCCAGTTAGTTTCATTCGTTTAATCTATATTCAGGAAGGTCGTTACAACTATTTCGCAGATAAATCTCAACATGAACAGCATATAAAGTGAAAATTACAACAATGATATATGCGTGAAGGCCTTATAACGGGCGATCTTAAAATACAAATCATATTTTTTCATATAAATGTGCGATTTAAAGGAAACACATTTCGAAATTTTTAGATTACTTCCATCGGCAAAAACAAATAAAGTTACAAAACCACTTGAAGCATTTTTCTTCAAGAGAACCCTAATCAAGCATTTTTCAAACTTGTACACTATTATCGTAGCAACCATACTGATTGCTAACTTACAGGTATCTTTCCAAAATAGTTACAAACAACAATAAAAAGGCGTAACTTTGCTCATTTTACAGCTAGAAGGGTTACTGGAATGGCGTTTTATTAGGGAATAATCTAGAACGACGTACTCTTTAATAAACAATTGATAAATCAAATTTTTCTCCGATACTTCACTCAAAATAGTCGGAGATTCACAGAAGAAAAAATGTTTTGCTACGTATGGTAAATTTTTAATGTAACAATCATTTTTTTTGAATGTTAACATGAAAATATATCCTTGTAGCTTAACAGGAAATGTGACAATAGGTGATGATGGGATTGTGGGTAATCCTGCCGGAAGCCAGAAATAAGAGTCTCGGGAGACGCTCTTTGAGTATTGTCAACTCTAGAACTCATGGCTATGAACGATGTGAGGTCTCTAAGGTGGCCAAGTTTTCAGTTTCGTTATTTGTTACACATATTTGTAGCACCTTTTGTTGTATCGCGCGGAAAGTTTCGTAAATCGATTGAAAAAAAAAACAAGTCGAGATAAACGTGTTTTCCGAACTTAAAAAAAAAAAAGTTGCTGCGATGTTGAACTGTGAAAAGTTTGGGCAGTTTGATTTAGAAATACCCGATTGATTTGATTCTCCTGTTAAAACGTTCTTGCTGCCAAAAGTATGGAAAAAAAGTATTTAAAATAAGTTTATGCGTCATTTTTTTGCTACACTAATGTTTAAATATCGGTTAAAAAATTTGGTTTTATAGAATTAAAATTGTCTTTTCTAAAGCTATTTATAAAATTATAATACAGGCAAACATCTACTAATAATAATTAAAATCTGATTGATTTCTTCCTTAATGAAATTAAAACTTCTTATTCGCGTACAATAAAAGTCTTTTATCCACGACTGCTATGATAAGAAGCTATTATGACATTCATTTGCGTTAGATAATGAAGCACTGAGTCAAGAATAGTAAACTATTAGCATGCATTTTTTCTGATTAACCCTTTAGAGTTTTTAAAAAACAACTTATTTTTTTACTAATTTATATTATACAGGGTGTTTCTTATAGATGTGCCAACTTCCCAATTTTCAAACATCAATAACTTATTTTTTTCAAATGGAACATTTTTGTTTTTCTTTAACTTTTCTTAATACTTACCTATACTTTGACAATAGAAACAATAATTTCTGTAGTAGCAAATGTCAGAGTTAATTGCTGTCAATTGTTAAAAGATAAATAAATTAGTATAACATATTCAATATGAATTTTCCAAAAGAATTACTATGGAATTACATAAATATGCTGATTACTATGAGAATGGTTGGTTAACTCATGGCCAATTCCCATAAGACTAATGTATTGCTGAGCTTTCCGAAAATGACGTCATTAATACCGCAAAAATATTTAAACCGACGCCTTACATTTTATATCGAATGACATTTACATTTTGACTTACGTCAAAAACATTATTCAAAAGGTGCGAATTTATAAGCTTTACAGAGTTTTAATCGTAAGTAATGATTTTTAATGTTTAAAAACATCGCTTTTTGCTTACAAAACTGAGACCGCTCTTAATTGGTCATTTATAATATTCCACATAAAAACCTATACAATTTATATGTAGCGCTATTGCTGGAAGGATCTAAAGATATTATTTTTACACCCATAAGGATGCAAGTTTTTTTCTTGTAATGTGTTTTCGCTTTGTAGATCTTTTATACAAGGTTATTATTCATTGCCCGTAACTGCAACTGCCTTAAAAACATGACGTATTTTTGATGCAACAGCAGTTTTAAAAGCTTGTGTATAGCACTTCATTGTACAAAAACATATTACAAGAAATTAATTAAAGTCATATAGTTTTCACCCTAATAAACGATATCGTGTTTAAATTATTAAACCATTAATACATTAAGGAGGTAGAGTTTGCGCTGTGGCGAATTATACTAGTAACAGTGAGAAAACTAAAGGCCAAAACATTACGTATCATAGATTTCCAAAAGAAGAATACCTACAACAATCATGGATAAGAAATGCCAAGGACCCACTGTATTTAACACGACCACAAGCCAAATTTGTTCCATCTACTTTACACCAGATTTTTTTGACTACCTATTTAAAATTATTAAGACGTTAAATTAAAAAATTCTTTAGCAATCCTATATTACTGAAAAATGGAACAAAAGTTTGGTCACCATGTTTTATAATTTGACTACTTTTATAAGTTGTTTGCCTAATAAGATCAGGTTTCCCGCACACCAAATGGGTTGATTTACATACACCCACAGAACACAAGACATACACCTGAACGTTTTATACCTGTCACATATGACATCTGTCACTTTATAAATAACATTTGTCGAACGTCATGGGTGACATCATATCTGACGTCATTAATAACACTCTTTCGTCATTAATATGATAACGAATTTCGTCGGATGGGCGGACCATCCTATTAGTTTACTGTCCTTGGCACTGAGTGGGATAAGAAATCATTAAACAACTCATTTTGAAAAGACAATTTTTTACGAAAACTTTACAATTATTACAATTATACGCTCGTGATTATATTTACATGTTTTATCCCAAAATTGTCATCACGAAAAGAGAAACTACAAAAACTGTAATATTTTTGACAGACAAATTGCCTGGTTGCTATGCTGTCAAATGCCAAACTGCTCGATTTTAAATTAAAAAATTATGACGTTTAACAGAAAATAGGTAGGTACCTACTTCATGTTACACAATAATATATATTTTTTTAATTTTGGGCAGTCGTTGCTAAAAAGTTGTATTTAATACGTGTGATAAAGGCTTTAAACATACTCGTGGTTTTACGCACTCGTATGTTTAATGATGCCTTTATCCCACTGATTAAATAAATAACTATTATAAAATAATATTTCCTATATTTTTTAATTAATTATACATTAAATTGACAGTCAATTAAAAATGTGTGTGACTACTGCAAATTTTTAAAGTAGTCTTTAATGACCCTAAAACTATATATTATCAGAAAAACTAAGGCACAGGTCGCCACAATCAGGGACTTTACTCATTAAATGCTCAGTTTTGTTTTAAAAGTAGAACCAAAATTTATATTAAAGACAAATTCTGTTCAGGCACTTTGTGTATAAATAAATTATTACCAGTTAAGTTAACTATTCATTCTAAATGTTATTAATTTACTTTTAGGTGTAGTGTCGAAAAAAATGACGTTCATCATTGCATCTCACCGCCTACTTATCTATCATACGCGTCCTACATATCTAGTTTTTTTCCATTTTATCTGTCTCATTTATTTGATTGGTGTATCACATTTTCTATAGCGGGTAGTTGCTGTCATACTTCATCTTCATTGTGATATTTATAGTAGGCTGTTGTTGGCTGGAGTGTGCTATATTTTCGTTGTTCCAGGCGTTAAAAGTGTCATCGATATACTATAGCCAATAGGTGTGTGAAATGTCGACCACTGAAAGTGTCATGGCTTTTGTCCTGCATTTGTTGGTTATTTAGAAAATTGTGCCAATATTTCTATTAAAGTTTAATAAGTTTCTGTGCTACACAACAAATTTTAGGGGCAATATTAGCAAAAATATATAATATGTAACTTTCAAACCATTATTTTGAACAAACTGAAAGTTAATTATTCTTATTTATAGCAGGAATAACATGTGTACAAATCACAAAGTTTAGTTTGATCTTTTTTTTAAAGAAAACTTGCAAAAACTTTATTTTGTTTTTTTATATCTCTAAATAGACAACGCGGTAAATGGGTAGATACAATAACAAGCAAGTAAAACGGTAAGTGTAAACGAAATATTTTTTTACTTGCAGCTTACCCCGAACAATTGATGGCTTTATAGACGAGTTTTTGAGTTTCTTACACAATCGTATTCGTTTTAATGAGCTCAGTTCATTAGCTAGCTGACACAATTACACTTTGTTTTAGTTTGGGAACTTCGTTATCCTCAAAAGAACTTGTTATATAACAATTGCACATTGCACGCTTGGAAGTAATTTGCTTCAAACGGATTATTTGATTTTGTTTAAGGCAAACATAAAGATGACAATTTGCCTGTATACGGTTTACCCGTCAGACTGCAGTGTCCTTTGCTACATACTAAATATTGATCCAGTAAAATCATAAACTGTATAATATCTTTTTTTAATGCTCCGCTTCTTAACCTACGTAGCGCTGATTTGGAGTGCAAAAGCTAAAAAAAAAATACACCGGACTTGTTTGAAATTTGTGCGAAGCGAGATACGGAAACGATTTATTTTCGTTGTTGTGCAAGCACAAACTGAGCAGTAAATACAGAAAGAGGGAGCAAAAACTGAACAGAAATTTACTTAAAATTTGCAAAACGCGAACATTTACACTAAAATTATTTCTGTTGTTGAACCTTGCCATAAAATTATTCAAACGTAGATAGGGCACGAAAATCATTACTAGAAAAATGTAGTGCAAGTGTACTGTGGAATATATTTAAAACAAAGGTGAATCGTTTAAAACCCCGATCCAAACACACATATAGGATTGAATCGGGTTTTACAAGAGATTAGCTCAAATCTTGCAGTTTTTCAAAGGATTGCTCATATTTTTTGGGATTTTCCATGGGTCAAAAGTCGAAAAACGTAGTAACAAATAAAAAAAAAAACGCAAAAATTTTTGAGAAACTGTTTAATTCTAACAACAATAATTTTCTGTAGAAATGATTTTAGGCCAGAATATTTGTACTGTTACTTGTGTTGCACGAAACTGCAAGAGTTAGCAATAAAGTTGTTAATACATACAGAGTTTCAGATCACCGGCACCGGTACTAGCACTTTTATTCGAAAATGCGACGTCCATACGTTAATTTTAAAAACGTTTTAGTGCATCTTGACATTAACCAATCGTTTGAAATAATTGTCAGCCCAAATATAATCGAAATACTTGATTCATTACTCGGCTTCGAAATTTCCATAACACTTTGTCCTACATTAGTTAATTTTCCAGCAAAATGTTGTTAGGCTAGAGCCTGGTTGTGTATTCCGTTGTTTATACATTCTATTTAGGCGACTAGATACTCCGGTATCTTCATCGAAAATTCAAGATCCACTGCGGGTTGCTAATGTCATTAGTTTGATAATAAATCGATTAAATTTGCTGTGGTTTCATGGTTTAATATGTTACGGTATTCGACGGCCCTAGTGCCCTAGGTAATGTAGTAAATCATATTAAGCACAAAATGTTACGCCATCACTTGCTGTTGAGACACTCAGTAAGTCTTACTAAAATGTTTATAATATATACAGGGTGTCCCAGATTACATTTCCAGCATGGGGATCTCGCTTATTATAAGAGATACAGGTTTGTTTAAATTAGATGAATTATTCCTTGGTATGAAAGGAGCTACAATCAATTTTTAAAAGTACAAAATTCGTCGTGCTTCAGATGTTATAGCAAAAAATATGAAAATGTCGAATTTCTTTTTTCTTTCATAACTTTTTTGTCTTAATCGTTAGAGCAATTTTATTTGTACTTTCTGAAGGTACTTTTTAATGGAGAATGTAACTGTCATTTTAGATTTTTTTAACACCTACCATTTTTGAGATATTACCCCCAATTCCATTTTTTCTTATGGGCCGCGAAGTTGGCTATGGAATAGTTGAATGTGCTTCTTCTTACTCGTTTAAATGAGATATAACTTGCTATACCTATTTTTATAAACAAGTCACAAAATGAAAAAAATTGTATTTTACCCATGACTTATCAAGCTATCTATGAAAATAAAAACAAAAAACAACTAATTAAATGTCAAATGACAGTTGCCATTTGTCTGTGGTATCATTTATTGTTGTGTCATTCGATAGTCTTTGTAGTAAATATTGTTACAATGATGGCTACATTTAAAAATAGCAAAAAATTTGACGTTGAGATGCTACATTCTTTACCATAAAAACTGTGTGGAAGCTGAGCGAATATACTTGAGCTATATTTTGAGAAAAGGCAACGAAGAGTGTGTAATTACAGAAATTTGGAAATAAATTTAAAAGAATATGATTTCTTCGAAAAACCAACCAAAAATCCAAAACAAATCCATAAAAAATTACAAATATCTATTTTGCACAGTTTCTGTTGTAAAGAATTTAGCATTTCAACAATAAAAATTTTTAATTAGTTGTAAATGTGTCCATAATTATATGAAACAAATTTGCTACAAAAACTATCGAATTACACAACAATACTACACATTCTAATAAATGATGTCGCATACAAATGGTAACTGTCATTTGACATTTAATTAGTTGTTTTTTGTTTTTATTTTCATAGATAGCTTGATAACGGATAAAATACGATTTTTATTCATTTTGTGACTTCTTTATAAAAATAGGTATAGCAAGTGATATCTCATTTAAACGAGAAAAAAAAAGCACATTCAACTATTCCATAGCCAACTTTGCGGCCCATAAGAAAAAATGAAATTGGAGGTAATATCTCGAAAATGGTAGGTGTTAAACAGACAATGAATAAAAATGAATGGTGAAAAACAGGTAACAAAGCAATGGGCCAGTTTGACATGAAGAGCTAATTAATTATTATCATGTTATGTCTAAAACGTAGGTATAGTTTGGAAGTTTCCTCAATTAAAAGATTTTATACCCAAATATCTTTATATCATTATATCTAATAAAAAGTCTAAACCATACGACATTCAAAAGGATATCACCAAGGATTATTTTAAAATATATCAAAAGAATTTGCACTGCATAAATGGTGTAGAAAAATATTGGTTAACAACTAAATATCTCCGGTTTCACTGTATGTACATAGATTTTTAAACCACATATTATTTTAAGCTACTATCTATGAGCTTTATACTTGAGTAAAAAAAAACTTATTAGGTGTACAGATTGTTCAAAATTAATACCCAATTTGTGTGTTCAAATCTTCTTTGCATTAGCCTATTACATTTTTGTAATCTGCCAAATTTAAGGCTAGCCTTAGGTAATATAAACTGTCTTCGCATAACTAGGTCAGTCAGCTATCACAAATTTGTTTTCCCAACTAAATGCCTTCGCGGTCTGTTGGGAAATAGGTGAAATGTAAAACTATCCAGAATATCCAGATAACACTGCAATTGTAGACAGCATCATACGAAACAATAGGCATAGCTTGATTATAACACATATGTTCGCCTGCTCGAGATATGAGGGTGACTTTGGTTAATTGCAAATGTGTCGCGAAAGCCCGCGATAAAACGGCATAGACCAGCGTAGTCGATTAAAGGCCTCAGTTAGTTTACAACGATTTAACTTTAGCCCACATTTCATGGAATAAATTAATTTAGGCATGCGTTTAAATTAATTATGTTTGCCAATGTAATTGAAGTCAATATTATTTTGAACAACCGAATTTGTGTTTACAGTGCGTTATTAACGATAAGGAAAATAATCGAGTCGATGTGAAGTTAGCCCAAGTTATAATTATTGTAAACCGCATAATAACATAAAAGCAATTCAGTAATAAAATATTTGAAAAATTATAATTGAGTTAAAATATCTGAAAATGGCGAATTATAAGAAAGTTGTTAAAGAAAATTTTAATAATTAATTAAAAAGTTTTAATTAACCAATGTCTGAGATAAGAAAACACATGCATTTATTCCGGAAGTAATGCGGTAAGATGAAAGAATCATTTTTAAAACCTTTTACCTTTTAGACTACCAGACGGTCGCTTAATATTGCACCTGAAAGAAAATTAATCGAGTTACTAAAGAATCTAACTTTCTTAAATGTTGAGCTGTAGCTTTTCAGAAGTCGGTCTGCTATTCAAACTTTTAATTACTTTTTAAAACGCTTATTTTTCTCAGTAACAGGTTTCATACGTTATGTTTTGTAGGTACCTTGTAAGAAAACCTTTACAACACATTTTGAAATTATTTAGTAAGCAATAAGAGATAGGTCACAACTCAGGATGCTTTTTTTTATAATGCAATGCCAATGTACAGACTTACGACACAAAATAAACAAAGTTCTTTAATTTACAACAAAAAGTTATTTTATAATAGTATAAAATATGATACTTACCAACGTACTGATTTGTGTTTAAGAACACTAATCTATATCTATATAATTATATAAAAATGAATGTATGTATGTATGTCCTTTATGCATTCCTATACCACACATCCGATCCTGACCAAATTTGGCACAGACAATCTATAGGACCATGGGAAGAACATAGGCTATATGAGAATTCCCAAAAGTTCCAAAAACTCCCAAAAGAACCAAAATTCCCAAAAGATCCAAATATCACAAAAGTTTCAAAATTCTCAATAGATACAAAAATTCTCAATAGATACAAAAATTCCCAAAAGATCCAAAATTCTCAAAAGGTCAAAAACGTCCACCGGGCGCGAGCGCGAAGCGCGAGTAGTCTGTGATTGATAAAAAAATTCACCGAGCGAAGCCGGGTCACTACGCTAGTTGACAATAAATAATGGAAACTGAAATTTTTACATTGTTATTATTAAACACACTCTTAACCAAACTTATATAATCGTTCAACATTTTCCGAATATTTATTTGCAAAGCATACACTTTTTAAGTGTAAAATTATGCAGAGCTTTGAGCCAATTCTCAATAAATTCCATATTTAATACGATTTTGTGTATAACACAACCTCCCTAATATTGTAAAACGATTTAAGAGCACTCCAGTAAACCCCAAATTGCTGTTTTAATGAATATTTTAGCAACATTAATTTATAAAAGCAAGTAAACATAACTGGAAGGTTATTGTAATATTTTGTCGTTATAAAACCAAAAATTAATCAAAAAAATTTGAAACTACTGTCCAAAATAATTAAGATAATTGAAAAATTATTTAATTAGATATTCAACTTAAGCCAATTATGCAAAATAGCTAAGCATTTTTTAATATTTATCACGTATGGAGTAAAAGCTCTCCGCGCTGCTAAATCTGCAGGGCCTGGAGCTTGTACCACTGAGAAACCTTGACCTCAAAAAGCTCCGACTTTATGAAAAATGTATATAACATTCCAGCCAACTCAAAGCTTTAATTTTTACACCATGTATTGCCGAAATAATTATGAGATCAGAACCTACATTTTAATATTTTAAAATTCCAAAGCTCGTATTTACTGGGTTGTGCTTTTTACCGCATTGAATTGGTGGTAACCTAAATTTTAATTTAAAAAATACTAAATATACAAAGTGGTTCACTTTTTTGTAGCAGGACTTTAACAATAGATACAAAAACTTATTTTAAAGCGGATATTCCATATCAACATGGGTCCATAAACGCTTCATTTTTAAGAAGTTTTTGAAATTTTCGAAAAAATGTCGATGTTTTGTAACCGTTTCCCAACCAGTAAATACATTTAAACCAAATTTGGTATACAGCACCACCTTACAGGTTACCACATTCGGTGAGAATGTCAAGCCCCACAAGCAACCAGTGGCGGAGTTGTGGGGGTTCAGTTATAATAAATTTTATAAAAAACTAGTACGGCCCTGTTCAAAATTAAACATGATATTTTTGCCTTTTCTTGGTATTTAGCACCGTTTGCCGATAAATTTAATTTATTTTTCCAATTTCCGAAAAATTAGCCCATAAGTTTGATCTAAAAATTACGCAAATATTCGAAATAAGGAAGTAATTAACGAATTTTGCAGGTTTTAACCCTTTCACTGTCAAACTCGTAAATATAAGTTGTGCAATAACATGTTGCTATTGTCAATCCCGTAAATATGCGTTATTCTGCCACTCAGAATTAAAATTCTGGTGAATGCGTCGGGTAAAAACATACAGGGCGTACTATTTGAAATAGTAAAGTTGCATATTGATTCTCGAAAACTAAATACTCTGTGCATTTAAAAATAATTGTAGGTTATAATTATAGCTAATAAATTCCAACAACTTTTGTGAAAAAACTTTTTGGTTACTCCCCTAATAACAAAGATAATAAATAATTTGTCTTAAAATTGGCTTAATTTTTGACTCTACGCATCCACCAGAATAATAACTCTGGAGATATTAACCTCAGGCAAAAACATGCTTAATATTTTTTAAAGGAAATTAATTTATCTACAAGAAAACATACATATACAGTGTTCCATTGAAACAGTAATGTTGCATATTGGTTCTCAAAAACTAAATACCCTGTGCATTCAAAAATAATTGTAGGTTATATAGCTGATAAATTTTAACAACTTTTGTGAAAAAAACTTTTTTGTTACTCCACTAATAACAAAGATAATAAATAATTTGTCTTAAGTCTGTTTTATAGATACTATACCATTTTTTCGTTAAAGAAAATCGTATATGATTTTAATACAAAAATTTCGTTCAAGAATTTAGTATGGAAATATGAACCATTTACATTGTACTATTTTTTGGTACGAAAACTCAAATATATTTTGGTTACCTTTTGGTAACTTTTATCATATTTTGTTGGCACCTTGAGTAACCATGTCAATTGTTCAATTTGATCACAGAACAGAAAGCGAATCATTTTTAAATTTAACGTATATTTAACGGTTGTTCCATTCTACATATTTATTCCTACAAAATAAATTGTATTATAACGGTAATAAAGTAGTATTTAACATCGTTTGATTGTTCCAGTTAACTTAACCCACAAATGACATGCGGTCAGATAGTTACGCATGCGCCCATGCTAAAATTGGACGCATTTAGGGCAGGTAGTAATTTCGTACGAATTTTTCGTTCAAGATTTTTAATTTCTGATTGACACCGTACTAGAAAATCGTATACGATTTTCTTAAACGAAAAAATAGTATAGTATAAAACAGACTTTACAATTAGCCTAATTTTGAAACCGGCGCATCCACCAGAATTTGTCTTTTAAAAACAAAAACCCAAGAGACGACATGCGCATACAAAAATTACCCGACAGTGAAAGGGTTATAACAGAACATGCTAATAATGAGGGAAGCAGCTCCGCTAAATTAACGATTAATGAACATTTATTCTGCAATATACAATTTTCTGTTTTTCGTGATATTTATAGATCGAACTTATAAGCTAATTTTTCGCAAAAATAGTGAAATTCCGCCCCAAATGGTTTAATTTTGTACATTGTCGTACCAGTTTTTTTTGTAAAATGCATTGAAACTCAACCCCAACAACTCCGCCACTGGTTGCTTGTGGGGCTTGACATTCTCACCGAATGTGGTAACCTGTAAGGTGGTGCTGTATACCCATTTTGGTTTAAATATATCTACTGGTTAGGAAACGGTTAAAAATTACTGATATTTTTTCGAAAATTTCAACACCCTGTACCTATGTTTAAAATGAAGCGTTTATGGACCAATGTTGATATGGAATATTCGCTTTAATAAAAGTTTTTGTATCGACTTTTAAAGTCCTGCTACAAAAAAGTGGACCACCCTGTACAAAAGAGCTTAATAATCATCAATTTTACTAAAGCACTTACTGCTTTAATGTCATATTTTTGAAATGAAAACTGAAAGATTTGTTTACAAGAAACTAAATAGATATTTTTAATTTCGATAAATTACACTCAGCTGGGTTTAAATAACTTTTACTAAAGATAAATTAGTTTAATAAAGATTAAGGCTATACTGTTTATTAGAATATGTATTATATTTGTGATAATTTTTGTTCCAGAGCTCCTACATCGGGCGATTTTGTTAAGTGGGTCGGGTTTAAGTCCCTGGGCGCTACAACGGGACCCGTTATCTGTGAAGCGAGAAGTTGCTTCTCATACGGGCTGCCACGGGGATCTAGCCGAAGAGGACCTAGCACCATGCCTCCGCCTGAAGCCCTTAAGCCAGCTGTTATCAGTTTCGCTCAACCCTCCAAGATTCCTACCAGGGTTTGCACCATTTATCGACGGCACGATACTAGTCAACCCCACGAGTCCACCGCCCACTTCAAGTTCATCGACAGTGGCAACAGCGGCGGGCTTTGAGCTCGCCGACTTTCCCGAACGCGACCTCCTGTTCGGGCTTACAAGTACTGAATCGTATTTAGACCTAAGTGCTCAAGATTTAGAATTCGGTTTTAACGAAACTAGACGCGATAGAATACTAAGAACATACGTTAGGAACTCTTATTATTATCACCTGAACGAAATTTTTTCTACCTTAAAAAATGAATACACGGACTGGGAAAAACCGACCCAAAATCCGTTAAGTGTTAGGGACGCAGCTTTAGAAGTTCTTAGTGATGGACACACGGCCGCACCGCTTATAAGGATCGGTTATTTGCATTCCTTAAGAGGTGGTAAAACGTTTTTTCTGCACTTTTTACATCAGAGCGGCGAACGCGACTTTCCACAGGTAAGTCTATTCACAATTTTCCCCTAATACAATGCCACAGCTAAAATTCTCGTAACATTTTAACGAATTTAACAAATGCGAACAAAACCTTGGGCCTAAAACCATAATTTTATCCATAGTTATCGCGAAATCTCATGGAATACTAATTTGTATTCAAGAAGAGAAGTTGCAATATAACGTAACAATACTAAAAAACACAAACGTGCTTGAATCATTGATGTAACATAAAAGGAGCTCGATGAAAAATTATTTTTACAACAATCATTGGTTGAAATGCTAGATAAGTTGCTTAAAAATACGAAAGGCACTGATAAAGATGCAAGAATCTCGAAACTGGTCTAGCATTTCCACAAAATTTTATTCATAAAATAACAAGAAATAATTCATACACTGTGAAGCAGGGTGGATAAAAATCATGATTTAAAAAAAAAAAAACGATTTATTTGATTTAAATCAGATTTTTTTGATTTAAATCAGCTTTTTTAATTTAAATCAAATGTGCCATATAATCGAATTTTGTGACATATTCACATACTATTTCTGTTTTGTGCTAATATATTTAATAACCAATATATTTAATTCAGTGGTGAATTTTTGTCAAAATGAAAAATTAAATATAATGATAAAAAAATTTGAAAAAATCAGTGCTAAATGGTGATGTTTAATTAATTATATACAGGGTGTCATTAGTGCGGGATCGGTCGATTGTGGCTAAACGGCTTGAGATAGAAAGTTGATTCAAACGCCATTTTATACAGTTTTTTCTTCCGGACACGATAAAAATATTTTCAAATACACAGGGTGAGTCACCTCTCTGGAACTAATAGCAACTTTTATATTTTAAATACAACACCCCATTTTTTATTTAATATTTTTGGCCGCCTTAATTTTAGCTTTGCATCAATATAAAATATTACAGGTTTTTATACGGCGTTGTCAAAAAAAAATTCATTTTAAAAAATTTTCAAGGTTTTAAGTCTTTATTTAAAAAATTCTCCTCAAGTTATTTTGAAGTACAGAGTTGTAATTTGGTATAGACATGCAGAAAACATTGCTCTGTTCGCTCGATATGAATAAATTTGAATCACACATACAGGGGTAGGAGTGTTCATAAATAGGTGGCAACTTCCATGATTTTCAAAAGCTTGCAACTCGATTTTTTCAAATGCAAACCTCTGTATTTTTTTATGTCATCGAATTTGTCTTTAAGAGAGCTTAATTTTTTGTTAAGTGTGTCCTATACCCAAAACTCATACTTTTCGAGATATTCGACATTTTTCTTCAAATCGTTATTGAAGCAAATAGAGTGCCGTGGAAATCGAAAAAACTGACCGTTTACTTCGCTAACGTCAAAAACTTGTCATTTATTTTTTGAATTATTGCCTTTCCACAATGAATATTACTTTACAAGAGCAAATTGATATGATTTATTCACCATTTCGTGTATTTAATTACTAATAGTAATACATGTTAAATGTACCTACTCATATAATAATGATTTAAATTAATAATTTTAAAAAAAAAACACTTGATTTAAATCGTGATTTAAATCAATTGATTTAAATCTGCTCAACCCTGCAGTGTGAAGTGTTTAAGAAGTCCAAAATTTTGCTTAGAAATTCATTGTAAAACACGTTACAATTATGTTTTGTAACTATGGGGTGGTTTACAAATTATTTGTAATTAATAGTTCATAAAACAGCAGAAAAAAACGTGTTAATAATTTTTTAAATCAATAAGTAATAAGCTTATTAATAAAATTGATTAAAAATTAGTTGAACTGAGAATCATTGCTATTTTTTTAAGACGTCCTGAAAACTAGCTTGTCCAGTTTCAAGACTATCCTCTCTAGATCAGTGGCAATTATTTTAATTTTTAAGTAAATAACATTGATACTAACAATAAAACAAGAGTTTAACATGGTTTAGCATTTCTACTAAACATCCTTCAACAAAACAATTAAATAATTAGTAAATAATTTTTTAATATTTATACAGGGTGAGTTATTAGTGCGGAATAGGTCGATTGCGGCTAAACGGTTTGAGATAGAAAGTTGATTCAAACGCTATTTTATACAGTTTTTTCTTCCGAACACGATAAAAATATTTTCAAATATACAGGGCGAGTCACCTCTCTGGAACTAATAGCAACTTTTATATTTCAAATACAAAACCCCATTTTTTATTTAATATGTTGGACGCCTTTATTTCAACTTTGCATCAATATAAAATACTACAGCTCCTATTCGGCTTCGTCACTAAAAAAAAAAAAAAATTCAAAATTTTTCAGGATCTTAAGTCTTTATTCAAAAAATTGTTCTAAAGTTACTTTTCGAAGTACAGAGTTGTAATTTGGTAAGGACATGCTGAAAACATTGCTCTATAGCTCGATATGAAAAAGTTTGAACCACCCATATAGGGTGTTTATAAATAGGTGGCCACTTCCATGATTTTCAAAAACCCGTAACTCAATTTTTTCAAATGCAAACCCCTTTATTTTCTTATGTCATCGAATTCGTCTTTGAGAGAGCTTAATTTTTGGTTAAGTATGTCCTATAGCCAAAACTACTTTTCGAGATATTCGACATTTTTTCTTCTAATCGTTATTGAAGCAAATAGAGTGCCGTGGAAATCAAAAAAACTGACTGTTAACTTCACTAACGTGAAAAACTTGTCATTTATTTCCTACATTTTTGCATTTTCACAATTAATTTTACTTTACAAGAGCAAATTGATAAGGTTTTCTTTTATCTATTCCCAGGCAATAAACCATATCAATTTGTTCTTGTAAAGTAAAATTCATTGTGGAAATTTAAAAATGTAGGAAATAAATGATAAGTTTTTGACGTTAACGAAATTTTTTCGATTTCCACGGCACTCTATTTGCTTCAATAACGATTAGAAGAAAAAATGTCGAATATCTCGAAAAGTATGGATTTAGGGTATAGGTTATAGGACATACTTAACAAAAAATGAAGCTCTCTTAAAGACGAATTCGATGACTTAAAAAAATAGGTAAAGTGTTGCCCTTGAAAAAATTGAGTTACCGGCTTTTGAAAGTCATGGAAGTTGCCACCTATTTATGAACACCCTGTATGCGTAATTCAAACTTTTTCATATCGAGCGAACAGAGCAATGTTTCTGCATGCCTTTACCAAATTACAACTCTGTACTTCGAAATATAACTTCCGTAGAATTTTTTTAATAAAGACCTAAGACCTTGAAAAGTTTTGAAAATTGATGCAAAGTTCAAATAAAGGCGGTCTAAAATATTAAATAAAAAATGGGGTGTTGTATTTGAAATATAGGAGTTGCTATTAGTTCCAGGAAGTTGAGTTCTGGCAGGCAAACAAAGCGGTCGACGAATCAGCGGCGATAAGAAAACTCGAAACTCGGGCCTTATCACGCAAAAAGTCGGTCTAGGTGTATGTAAACAGCCAGTTTTCTAAACAAAACAATATTGATAGTGAGTGATAAATAAAACTGAACTTACGAATTTGGTGCATAAAAGTGAGGGAAAGGGCGGCCCTAGAGAAGGGACCGAAAGTGAGGAGAAGGAACAGGAGGAAAACGGGTGAGTTCGTTCCAAATTATTAAGAAATAGACTAAGGTGCAAGTGAAAGACAAGGATATCGAACTATAATAGTGATAAAAATAGAAAAATAAACAATAGCTAGAGAACTAAGAAAAAATTGGAAAATAAACTTCGAGCCAATACTAAATATACAGTGTGAAACAAAATGAGCAGTGACGAGTACACATCAGAAGATGCAAAAAGAAAAAGAGGAGCGGAGAAGCTAGAAGAAGTACTTAAAAGAAGTAAAAAGACAAACAGAACACCTCAAAAGGAGTCACAAGAAGATAAGATTGACGTGTTAACAGGAATGATGAAAGAGCTGATGAAAGACACAAAAGCAATAAAAGAAGATCAGAAAACGTTCCAACAGGAACAGGAAAGTATGGAGGGTACACTGAAAAGTCTAGAAAAGGAAGTAAAGCAACTAAGGGGGGAGTTAGGTAAAATAAAGGAGGAATGGAAAAAAGAAAAGAAGGAAATGAACGAACGACTGGAAGAAGCCGAAAAGAAAATAGAAAGACTGGAAAAAGACAAAATCAGAAACAATGTGATAATAACAGGAGTGAAACTGGACACGGGAAGCAAGGAAACAACTAAGGAAATTATAGAAAATATAATAAAACGAGACCTAAAGATCAAAGTACAGATAAGGAAAACAAGTAGAATAAACCAAAACAAATGCATAGTTGAGCTAGCGGACTGGGAAGACAAAATGGAGGTGCTGAAAAATAAAAACAAGCTGCAAGGAACGGAGATATATATTGATGCGGAGATGACAATAAAGGAAAGAAAAATACAGAAGGCTATAAGAGACTATGCTAAAGTTGAGAAAAGTAAGGGTGCCAGGGTAAAAGTTGGATTCCAAAAATTGCAAATAAATAATAAAACCCTGAAATGGTGTCACAAGGAACAAAAATTGCTAAATAACACGGAGGAGGCACCAGATGGAATAAAAGGAGGTCCAAAAAACTAAAAAACAAATGGGAAAAAAGTGGGATGACGAAATTGGCAAAGGAAAAGGCTAAGAATAAGGAAAACGGAATTGAAATAAAGGAAAACAACGGGAATATAAAACTTGGAACTTGGAATGTAAGGGGAACATTTGAGGAGGGAAAATTAAAGCATATAATAAATGAAATTAGAAAATTCGAATTTAATATAGTAGCACTACAAGAGACAAAGCAAATGGGACAAAGTACAATTGAAATAGAAGGATATGTATTTATTAACAGTGGAGGAAATAACAGAATGCTGGGTACGGGCTTTATAATCAACAAAAAGTTAAAGGCAGGTATAATAAATGTCAAAACAGTATCAGAAAGAATATGCTTGCTGAGGCTAAGAGGAAAATATCAAAACATTACACTGCTAAACTTTCACGCACCTACAGAAGAAAAGGACGTCGAAGTCAAGGAAGAATTCTATAATGAACTAGATAAAATATACGAAGAAATTCCTAGGTACGATATGAAAATAATGATTGGCGATGCAAATGCAAAAATAGGAAGAGAGAATATATATAGCCCAACAATAGGGCAGTACAGCAAACATGAAACGACAAATGAAAATGGGATATTTCTAATAGATTTCGCAAAGGAAAAGAATTTGGTCATAGTAAGTACGTACTTCCAAAGAAAAGACATATATAAGGGTACGTGGCGGTCACCAGATGGAAAAACTATAAATCAGATCGATCATATCTTAATCGAAAAACCAGAGATAAAAGCAATCAGCAATGTAAGAACGTATAGGGGCCCGGACGCGGATACTGACCACTTTATAGTGGGAGCCAGAGTGACGCAAATATTGCCTGTAGTGAGAAATCAAACGAGGACAGGAGGAAGAGAGAGAGAAGTAATCAGACTAAGGAGTAAAGACGATCAATTAAAATACGAGAAAAGCATTAAAAAAGAATTGGAGAAAATGGCGGATAAGGAGGAAATTGAGGAACAATGGAATGAACTGAAAACGAGGATTAATCGGGCTGCCAAAAATTGTAATAGTAAAGCGAAACAGGAAAGAAAAAATTGGTTTGATGAGGACTGTAAGAAAGAACTAGAGGAAAGGAAAAAACTGAGATTAAAAATGTTAACGGGAAAAACGGAAGAGGAGAAAAATAAATATGAGGAGCAAAGGAGGAAAACGAAAACACTGCTAAGAGATAAAAAAAGGAAATATAATGAAAAAGTGATACAAGAAATAGAAACCAATTTCAGGAATAACCAGGTTAGAAATTTGTACCAAGGAATTAAAAAAGAAAGGAGAGGATTCCAAACAAAAACGGTATTCCTTAAGGACGAAAACGGAGATATTATTGCAGGAGAGGAAGAAATACTAAAAAAATGGAAGGAACATTTTGACCAACTACTAAATGATAACAGCAGGAAGGCGAGGGAAAATGAGCAGATTAATAGAAATATGAATGAGAGTCCTAGAGAAGTGCCAGCCCCAACTAAAAAACAAATCGAAGAAATAGTGGAACGGATAAAAAATAATAAGAGCCCAGGAACAGATAGAATAACTGTAGAATTGTTTAAGTATGGTAGCAAGGACTTGATCGAACAATTACAAAAACTGATGGAGGAAATCTGGAGGAAAGAAGAAATGCCAAAAGAATGGGGACAAGCAATAATATGCCCAGTGTATAAAAAAGGGGATGCAAGTGTTTGCCACAACTACAGAGGTATTTCCCTGTTAAACGTCGCATATAAAATTGTAGCAACTTATATAAAAAATAAATTAGTAGAAGAAACAGAAAACGAAATAGGGGAGTACCAATGCGGCTTTAGGAAGGGAAGAAGCACCACGGATCACATTTTCACCCTAAGAGAGATTCAAGCAGAAAGCTATCAACACGAGAAACAGACATTTGTTTTGTTTGTCGACTTCAGACAAGCATACGATAACGTTCAAAGAGAAGCATTGTACAAAGCAGTAGAAGAAATGGGAGTAAGTGGTAAACTTACAAGAATGATAAAAGTATCGTTAAGAGGAACAGAAAATCTGGTTAGAGTAGGCAGCAAAACATCAGAAGGTTTCGAGAGTAAGGAGGGGGTTAGACAAGGGGACCCAATGTCGGCGAATCTGTTCAGCATAGTGCTGGAAAAAGCAATAAGGGAAGCGAAGATCAACAGAAGTGGGCTGGTATATAGAAGAAGGCACCAATGTTTAGCATTTGCGGATGATCTTGTGCTAATTACTAGAAGTAAAGAGGAGTTGAGAACTATAACGAAAACACTGGAGGAAAAGGCGGGAAAGGTGGGATTATATATAAACGAGGAGAAGACAAAGTATATGGAATGGAAGGACAGTGAATTTAAAGGAGGAAACTACTTGAATGTAACAACAGAAAGTGGAAAAGAATACAAGTTTGAAGAGGTGGAAAAGTTTACGTACCTAGGGGCTGTATTCTCAAGAAACCCAAATATAGGCAATGAGATACAGGCAAGAATAATGGCTGGAAACCGATGTTTGGGAGCACTAAACAGAGTTCTGAGAAATAAAAATATTTCTAGAAAAGCAAAGATCAAAATATACCACACTACTATAAGACCAATAGTGACGTACGCGTGCGAAACATGGACGCTAAACAAAACAGAACAAACAAGACTAGAAGTGTGGGAAAGGAAGGTGCTAAGGAAAATATTTGGCGGAAAGAGAATTGGAGATGGGTGGGTAAGAAGAACAAACGATGAATTAAAAGAACTATACAAAGAAACAAGTATCATTGGGGTTATAAAAGCACAAAGGCTAAGGTGGCTGGGACATACAGAAAGAATGGGGAGTACAAGAATGCCGAAAATGGTAATGATAAACACGATAGGGGGAAGGAAGAGAAGGGGACGACCCAAAGCAAGATGGAGGACGGAAGTGGAGAGAGATTTAGAAACGTTAAAAATTACTGGATGGAGAAGGAAGGCCAGCGATAGAGAAGGATGGAAGAAAGTTATCAAACAAGCCATGGGCCAACTTGGCTCGCAGAGCTAAATTATATATATTAGTTCCAGAGAGGTGACTCACCCTTTATATTTGAAAATATTTTTATCGTGTTCGGAAGAAAAAACTGTATGAAATTGCGTTTGAATCAACTTTCTATCTCAAACCGTTTAGCCACAATCGACCGATTCCGCACTAATGACTCACCCTGTATAGACAAATACTTTTATTGGAAATTGTACAGTTTTCTGCTATTGCAATAAAAGTAATTTTTTCTCAAAAATTTAACTTTGACGCTAAACCTATTTGACATAACTATTTATTTAAATTACAATAATTGTCATAAATCACTTACATGTTACATCTAACAAACTCACTCTCTACATATAATTACGAAATAAAGTAATAAAGAATACGATTTTCATCATGTTTCCATATTGTATACAATGGCCGCATTCCACTCAAGCACCGTGCACATCGGTACATGTACTGCCAGTGTTCCATCAATCTGTGCACATGCACGGCGGTACGACAACTACTCCTAAAGTGTACTTAAAAATTATGCCGGGCACTTGTAGAACTGAACTAACATAACCTCAAATTTTCATGTGATTGACAGTGGTGTGAGAAAAATGGATTACACTTGCACGGTAATGTCCTAAAATCCTAAAAATATAATATAATAATCAATGTTTCAACTGCAAAATAGTTCACTGCAATCATAAACTGAAAATTTTGAGGTTAAGTATAAATACGTAAACGTTACACATGCACTTTGCTACACCGACCGTTCCATTCATTGTGGACCGTACGCATACAATAAGTGTACCGTGCACTTACACGGTGCTTCAGTGGAATGCGGCCAATGTTTTCTTTGCAGAAAATACTTCATTATTCGGCTATTAACTTTTCATTTTATGTCATGCTAATAATAACTTTGAATTTAACGCTTATTCGCTACGACCTCCCTTGCAATAAATTTTACAAGTTCGCATTACTTTTATTTTTTGATATTTTTACGGTTTCTGTCTTTTACGTTAATTAAAAGTTGCTCTATTGTAAAACGTAATTTAAGAGATTATTTGAAATCTTATAACAGTTCCTTTGTGATAGATAAGGCTTTCGGTGAAATTTAATTAAATTTTCTTGTGCATGCTTATAAAAATACTGCATACTTTTTAATAGAAGTTTTGTAAAAATGTACAAACAATGTAGAAAAAAACTTTAGTGGAAAAACACATGATACATATCAATGGTCTTTTAATTTTAATTCATTATCATTTTCTTACGTATTCTGTGGATTTATTTTAGTTAACAATATCTGTAGATTAATAGTTTAGCTGTTTGTTTTTTTGTATACATTATTTTGCAATAACTAAGAAGAAGAATTCTACTTACTGGATAAGATAGGAATTTAGTTTATTTTATTGTAGATTTATAATATTAGCAGCTGGTGAAGTTTTAATTAAATATATGAGGAAATTAAATATGCCTTTTGTCACAATAATCGTTAATTAATTCTACAAAACAAAGCAGTATCTTCTTTGATTAACAATGCGTTTCCAGCCAAGCTTCAAAATAACACGAGCAAGATTTAAATATTTAATTAACAGGCTTAAAGCGAACTCAGTTTTTCTAGAAACAAAGCAAAAAAATTCAATTTACTTCTTGTCTTAATTATATTTCGAGTATCCCGGGACATTATCGGGAGAGCTGATTTGATATCTTTGTAGATTAAGGCATCATGAAAAAAGACAACGCTGTTGTTTGTAAGATTAAGAGTTTTGGATAATTAATTAGGGAAAAATATATTTTAGAAATATGCAAAGATGCCTGCCTTATATGTCTACAAACCAGGGTGGATAAAAATCATGATTTTTTGAAAAAAATCAAAAAAATCGATTTATTTGATTTAAATCAGATTTTTTTGATTTAAATCAGATTTTTTTAAATTTAAATCAAATGTACCATATTATCGAATTTAGTGACATATTAACATGCTATTTCTGTTTTGTGCTAATATATTTAATAACCAATATATTTAATTCATTGGTGAATTTTTGTCAAAATGAAAAATTAAATATAATGATTAAGAATTTTGAAAAAATCAGTGCTAAATGGTGAGGTTTAATTAATTATATATAGGGTGAGTCATTAATGCGGCATCGGTCGATTGTGGCTAAACGGCTTGAGATATGAAGTTGATTCAAATGTTATTTTATACAGTTTTTTCTAAACAACACAATAAAAATATTTTCAAATATACAGGGTGAGTCACCTTTCTGGAACTAATAGCAACTTTTATATTTCAAATACAACACCCAATTTTTTATTTATTATTTTTGATCGCCTTAATTTTAGCTTTGCATCAATATAAAATACTACAGGTTTTTATACGGCGTTGTAAAAAAAAATTAATCAATGTCTTAAGTCTTTATTTAAAAATTCTCCTGAAGTTATTTTGAAATACAGAGTTGTAATTTGGTATCGACATACGTTTCTCTGTTCGCTCGATATGAAAAAATTTGAATCACACATATAGGGTGGCAACTTCCATGATTTTCAAAAGCCCGTAACTCGATTTTTTCAAATGCAAACCCCGGTATTTTTTTATGTCATCGAATTCATCTTTAAAACAGCTTCATATTTTGTTAAGTATGTCCTATACCCAAAACTCATACTTTTCGAGATAATCGAAATTTTTTTTCAAATCGTTATTGAAGCAATAGAGTGCCGTGGAAATTGAAAAAACTGACTGTTTATTACACTAACGCCAAAAACTTGTCATTTATATTTTGAATTATTGCATTTCCACAATGAATATTACTTTACAAGAGCAAATTGATATGGTTTATTCACCATTTCGTGTATTTAATTACTAATAGTAATACAATTTTATTTTATTATAAATCAATATTATATTGTAATCATATAATCTGTGATTTAAATTGATAATTTTTTTTTTTAAATCACTTGATTTAAATCATGATTTAAATCGTGATTTAAATCAATTGATTTAAATCTGCTCAACCCTGCTACAAACAACAGGTCTTCAGTTAGTTTTTTAGATTGGAAATATCTCTCCAAAATAATTATTTTAGTAAAATTAAAATGCTGATAAAATTCATTCATGTAAATTAATTTAAAAAAATTTTCTCAACAAGCTAGCACAGGGAAAACTCAATGAAGTTTACAGTTTGTGCTAAGAATACAACATCCTTTAAATTTTAAAACAAAGATGTTTTATGTTTCAGTAAACGGTGTTGAGGCAAAATCGTAAAAGTGAAAAACATGTTTCGGGGTTTCCTTGCGGTAGATTATCGGTTACTTCCACAACATTGACTGTATTTAATCAATTTATCTTGTGTCTAGATGGTGTGTGTATAGGAAAGTCATGTGCTTATTAGCGTATAAGATAACAGGTTCAGGAAAATGGGAAATCTCTCTTTTTGTGTAGTCTTAACGTGGTTGTATGAAAATATAATTTAAAGACTAGCAAATCTGGTAATCTTAAAGATTCATTTACTCCGTGTGTGTACCGATTATTATTTCTTCTAAAAATTCATCATTTGTCCTAAAATGCGTATTTGTTATACAAAATGTCAAACGAGTTTGGATATTATGATGTATTATATTTCTTATTTATTTCTAGAAATCTACACAAAATTTCGGATTTCAAATAAAATGTTTAACAAAATTGGTCGGTAAATCTGCATTCTAAAATACATTATTACAAAACTAAGCAAAGCTTTCACCAAACGACTAAGAAAAATTTTCACGGAATTAAAATCAGAGAGTCGAACCGAAATTTATTTCGTTCCGGTTTACGGTTAAGTTCCGTGAATATGTCTTTCGTTCCGGTTTCGGTTTGGCTGAAAATTCTGGTTCAGTTTCAGTTTGGCACCGGTTCAGTTTTGGTTCGGTCCCGGTTCGGTTTCGGTTCGGTTCCGGTCCAGTTCCGGTTCGGTTCCGGTCAGTTTCGGTTCGGTTCCGGTTCAGTTTCCGTTAAAATTAAGTCTGAATATTAATTCTATCTCTTTTTATTCTTCGTTTTCAGTTTTAGAATTAGCACAAATATCAGAACTTAATGAGATAAATCAATTTGTTAAAAAAGAAGAAAACATATTTTGTTTAGATGATTACTTTAAGTAAGCAATTATTATAATTAAACTTTATAAAGAAAAATGGGTATTTTTGTTTTTAAAAGGATAATAAAAATTCACCCAATTTGTACAAAATAACATCCTTCGTTTTTCGATTCTCCACTCAAATCAACGTTGGAGAAATTTTTAGCTGGATGACAACAGCTTGACGATAAGAACGAAATAAATTGTTGCTAAAAAAACTTGGAGTTAATGCTAAACGAAAATTATTAAATGTCCTGCAAGGAGTTTCAAAACATTTTGAAAAAATATATTAAAATATTCAGCAAGGAATGAAAAATATTAAAAAGTATTGCATAGGGTGGTCCTAATTCGATGGGATTACACGGGTATCTCGCTTAATATTCAAGATAGAAACGTTTAAATTACCAAAAATTTGCAGTTTCTTAGGTCAAAGAGCAGTGTTCAAAAATATTCTTTTATTTCCGGTTTTTAAGTGTAGCGAAAAAGTGTTTTTTGTTATTTATAGAGTTATACCGGGTGTAAATGAAGTGTGGTACACCCCTTTTTTTTCTCTTTAGTTTTGATTTGAAATAAATGAAATTTTAGACATATGATATGTGCAAAAAACCGGGCTTTTTGAGTCGTTGCACACATTTGTTTCACTTCCGGTTTCGCTGGAAATGACCCCAACTTCGTTATTTTAAATGGAACACCCTGTATATTTTTATATTTTTGGAAAGAGGAAGTGATTTTTGATACCACTGCACTTTTTTCGTTAATTTTTATAACCTCAAAGTTTTTTTAAAACAAAATTTAGTTTTTTATTAAGAGTGCCGTGACCTGCACAAATTGATTTTTATTATGTCAACAATTGTCCAAAAAACGTTTTTGTAAATTTTAAACGATATTTAGGTTACTTTAATCGGCTTTGAAGGTTGCGGAATCGGTTTTTTGACAAAAAGTCAATTTTTTTAAATGGAACCATGCTGGTACTAGCGGTTATTTAAATCAAGCATCTTCTAACGAATCTATCGCTACCAATAACTTGTATTTTTATTAAGAATCTACTTCAAAAATTTCAAATTATTGTGAAAATTTATTAAGAGATCCTTTTAATCGCAGTAATCTAATTATATAAAAATGATTACCAAAATTTTTAGACTTTTTAATTAAATGACTATAGTAGTTAAACATAAAACAACGATCATTTGTTTTGTTTTAGTTATGCACAGTGTACTGCGATTAACAGGATCTCTTAATAAATTTTCACAATAATTTGAAATTTTTAAAGTAGATTCTTAATAAAAATACAAGTTATTGGTATTGATAGATCCGTTAGAAGAAGCTCCATTTAAATAACTGCTAGTACCAGCATGGTTCCATTTAAAAAAATTGACTTTTTGTCAAAAAACCGATTCCGCAACCTTCAAAGCCGATTAAAGTAACCTAAATGTCATTTAAAATTTACAAAAACGTTTTTTGGACAATAATTGTTGACATAATAAAAATCAATTTGTGCAGGTCACGGCACCCCTAACACAAAAACGAAATTTTGTTTAAATTTTTTTTTTGTTGTAAAAATTAACCAATATAGTAGTGCATTTGTATCCAAAATCGCTTCCTCTTTCCAAAAATGTAAAAATATACAGGGTGTTCCATTTAAAATAACGAAGTTGGGGTCATTTCCGGTGAAACCGGAAGTGAAACAAATGTGTGCAACGGCTCAAAAAGCCCGTTTTTTTGCACTTATCATATGTCTAAATTTTCATTTATCTAAAATCAAAACTAAAGAAAAAAAGGGGGTGTACCACACTTCATTTACACCCAGTATGTCCTTTATTTCTGTAAATATAAAAAAATATATATTAAAATTATTTAAAGATATGTTTATGTAGAATTTAATGAGACAAACATTAATTTTTTTTTTGTCCTAACCGAAATTAACCATTAATAAAATTTCGTTCCGGTTACGGTTTCGATTTTTAAATTCTGCACCTCTGATACATCCGCAAGCGGATCAGGTTAGAGGTTAGTTAAATGTGATTAATCAAGCTACCTTAAGATGTTTGCCCAATTTAATTTTCACCCAATCACTGTAAATGGCAACAAATCAATTATCGCAAAGAAGCTGTAAATTAAGTGGAGTGTCTAAGAGAAAATTTGGTTGGGTTGTTCTCTTCATTAGTAAAAAAATGGTAAAAAAGTTATTGATAAAGTTTTGTAAAATTTCTTAGAATTTACTGTGTTGTTTATTAGTAAAAGCACACGTTTTTATAGGACGTTCGACATAATTAATGCAACAGCTAGGTCCTGGCAACTGTTGACCAACCCTCAGAACCCTCAGTGCTTCTATAAATACTCAAGTATTTAAATTACCAGCATTATGTTACATGTGCTCAGCACTGACCGTAACAATGGCGCTATAGAGAACGGTGAAACGTTAGTTGCATACACACGCCTCTCAAAGAGCCCTAATGCTCCCGTAATCTGAACATAGATATACAACAAAACCTTGGTAGACCCCGTTCCACACTACATGAACTGAATTTTATCAGCGTTTTATAATTCTACTTGCAATTTAGATAATGTCTCCTCAGGATCTCAATTCTATTTGTGTTTATTTTATTGTGTTTCTGTACAATGGAGGCTGGTATTTATGTAGTCTGAAAAAAGTGCTTATTTATGGCTTTTTTTTGCAGAGGGCAGGAAGCGTTCGCGGCGAAGATATTCCATTCATCCTAGGACTACCATTAATAGGGGGTGGCGTATTTTTTCCGCACAATTATACGCATGGAGATGCCGTCACTGCTAAAATTCTCATCTATTATATAAGCAACTTTGCTAAAAGCGGGTAAGCAATAAAAATCTACTTTTTTATTTCCCTTTAAATTAGTTTTGTAAGTATAATTGTTTTATTTGTATTGTTCGTTTATTGTTATATTGTTTAAATATTTTAGATACACCACAAGCAATATATTTCCAGCTTTAGTTTTTCCAGAAACGGACTAAAACAGTTTTTTACAATTCCAAAATTTTGAAAAAAGTTGATTTGCATTTTGCTTTGGCAAAAATGTAAATGTTTTGTAAAAGCTCTTATATTGTTCAGAAATTTTAAACACTACCGGAGCAATGCTTTTCCACTTCTAGTTTGTTCAAAAATGGCCTAAAACCATTTTTTGCCAATCGTCAAAATTTTTAAAAAAGTTTCAAGGGTACCCCTTTGCTTTTGCTTTATCAAAAATTTAGAGGTTTTGTTATGGTTTACATTTTCTAGAAATGTTAAAAATTACCTGTGCAATGCATTTCTATCTTTAGTTTGTTCAGAAACGGTCTAAAACGGTTTTTTTCAATTCGTCAAAATTTTGAAAAAGTTCCAATTTTAAAACCTTGCATTTTGCTTTGGCAAAAATTGAAAAGTTCTGCAATGGTCCCTATATTTTTTAGAAATGTTAAAGCTAACCTGAGCAATGCATTAAACCTTTAGTTTATTCAATAATTGCCCAACAATTTTTTTCCATTCCTTACAATTTTAAAAATATTCCAAGTGTATGACCTTGCATTTTGCTTTACCAAATATAGGTATAAACGTTTTGCAATGGTCAATATTTTATAGAAATGTTTAAGACAACCTGTGCAATGTATTTCCATCTTTAGTTTGTTCAAAAATGCCCTAACACAATTTTTTACAATTCGTCAAAAATTTGAAAAAGTCTCAAGTGTATAACTTCGCATTTTACTTTGGCAAAACATCCAGAGCATTGCATTTCCACCTCTAATTTGTTCAGAAATGACCCTAAACTATTTTTAAGCACTTCGAAGTTTTAAAAAAGTTTCACATGTATCGCTTTGCATGTTGTATAGCAAAAATTCGGAATATAAATGTTGAGAATTGTATATTTTCTTGTCAAAAACGATAACAATTAATGACATTTTGTGCTATATAATCTAGTGTTGTGTATCTTAGCGACTGCTAAGGATACAGAATCAATTACAAACTAAATTTGAGACAGCTATCTTATCTCTAAAGCTTTGTTGTCACAGACTCTCAGCAAACCCTATAATTACTTTTGGTCTGTCGATAAGCTCAACCTTACCAATAGGTAAGTAGACTGGAAACGAATTTTGAAAACGCGAATGGTCCTTTGTACCACCTGAACAAAAGAATCAGTCACTGAACTATGATCAATGAATCGAACACAATTTATTTAATTTACACAGGCATTTCGCAAATGATATAAAGAAACAGATATAAATACCTATATTGAACAATTAAGAGACTTTTAAGTTAAAGACATAAATATGTGGAAAATGAATTGCATTTAGTTTTAAGGCAGATATGAACTGGAGATACAGGGTGGCCCAAAAGTCACAACACCATTTTAAAATGGAATAACTTTCTCATTTCTTAATAATTCACATTTATTCTTTCATAAACCAAAAACACACTTCTTGAAAATAAATTTTATTTATTTTTGAATATTACATCCTTTAAATAACCACAATTTTGCTCTTCCTACTGACGCGCTCTTTCTAAGGCGTGAATCATCACCTGTTGTAATGTTTCTTGGCTTATTCCTTCAATTTCTTCACGGATGTTGGCCTTCAAATGCTGAATGGTGTCTTAGACACACCAGAGGTATGGTGGCAGCAAGATGGTGCTACTGCCCATACAGCTCGCCTTACAATTGATCTCTTAAGGCAAATTTTTGGGAAACGGATAATTTCGCAAAATTCTGAAATTACTTGCCCGCCACGCTCACCTGACTTAACTGCTCCAGACTTCTTCCTGTGGGGGTATTTCAAAGATAGAGTATACCGTAACAATCCTCGAACCATTCAGCAATTGAGAGCCAACATCCGTGAGGAAATTGAAGGAATAAACCAAGAAACATTACGCTTTAGAAAGAGCGCGTCAGTGTGAAGAGCAAAATGTTGGTTTTTTGAGGCATGTAATTTTCAAAACTAAATAAAATTCGGAAAAATAGGGGAAAAACTGAAATGGTATAAAAAGGTAATTTTTGCGATCGCGTTGGCCATGAAGCCGTCAGAGACAAAATTAAAATTTTTCTATTTACCAATGCGCGCATCTTTTGCAAGTAAAATGGTGCAAAGTTTTTGAAAAAATCTTTAACGATTCCGGAGAAAAACGTCTAAAACGAAACCCCTGTATAAGCGCTATGATTTGAGAAGTTGTTGTATCTGTATTACCATATCTATGCGCCTTGAAGAGGCGTTTAACTTGGGGAAAACAGTTTTTACAAAGGTCTAGTTTTTCGCATTTTTCTCCGGAACCGTTTAAGATTTTTTCAAAAACCTTTGCATCATTTTACTTGCAAAGGATGCGCGCATTGGTAAATAGAAAAATTTTGATTTTGTCTCTTACGGTTTTATAGCTAACGCGATCGCAAAAATTACCTTTATTATTTAACTTTTCAGTTTTTTCCCTATTTTTCCGAAGAAAATGGCCCGTGGCACGTATAATTCTAGACAACATTTAGTTTTGATGTCCTTGATGCAATAAACACAGCCTTAATCAAATTCAAGCTACAACGTATCGTGACCTCCCCTGGTTAGTATTATATGGATTTTATGCAACTTAACAATATGCATCTTAAACTAAGTGTTCTTAGAGCAGAATAATCCTCCGGATTCGAATTTCAGATGCTCGAAGAAGTGCAGTTTTTAAGTGCGTTTTTAGAAATTTTTTATATGTAATTTTTATAACTGTATTTTGGCAACACTGCACTACTTCAAGCATCTGAAATTCGGATACGGAAAATTATTCTGTTATAGGAACCCTCACTTTAAGATGCATATTGTTATGTTACACAAAACCATTTAAAACTTAGTATAGGCAACCAGACTACCGCGATATTTTTTAAGTTTTTTCTAAGGAAGCAGAAAGACCTATTAAATTAAAATAGAATTAAAAAATCTTATGTAGGGGAGACCGGGGATAAAAAAAACATTTTTTTGTTTTTATTTAATTTCTCATAGATTATTACAAATTTTTTACATCCAAATTGGTTTAATGATAGATTGGACATTTGTCTTGCTTCCAAGATATTTATTTCGTGTGTTTCGTAAAGCAACTGTTAGAAAAAAAATATTTTCTTTAGTAAGACAGCTGTTACTTTCAACCTCAACGTTGGGGCTAAAAGTAACAATGATTGGGGTAAGTTGTAACGGCAAAATAATTTACACAGCTCATAAGTAGTGGGTAAATATATTAGTAGTCATCAACAAAATTAATATTTTATTCAAAAATACACATTAGCAAAATGAAAAAATAAAAAAAATATTTTTGGTACAATACAAAATGATAAGTGAACAGTATGGCATACCAGGTAAGGGCGGTCCCAAATTATTAAATTTATACTGGATCATAATAACTGTTTGTTTTATTTTTAAAAAATCTGACCGCCCTTAAACTGACCGTCATTCATTAAATCAGTAAAAGAGGGTCAGGTTAAGTTGGGTTGGTTAAAGCTTTGTTTATATTGTTATAAATATTAAGGTAATAGAATAAAAACAATGGCGGCTGGTAGGAAAACCAAAAGTACCAGATCTTACCAATTTACATAGGTTTTATAATTTAAAATGCTTTTTAAGAAATGATTTAGCTTTACATACATTTCCATCATTAAACCGATATTATAAACTGAGTTTTATAATTTAATAATTTGGGACTGCAGTTACCAGGTTTGCCAAGATTATAAGTACCTACATATTTAAAAATGTGAATCAAAAAGATACAACAAACTGAAAAATTATTCCGACAACTCTTGTATATTCCCATCTACGAAGAAAGCCACCAATTATGTGCTGGGAGTGAACATTTGCAAGTGAAAACATTAATTGGGGTTGGTTGTAACACTTTGTTACTTTTGACCCCAAGTGTACACAAAAAAAAATTCAGGGAATCCACAATTAACCACGATTCTAACGTCAAATTGTATTGCATCCACCAATAGCCAACTAAATTTAGAACACAATAATATAGGTACTTTTTTGTTCCTATTTTAGAGATCACCTAAAAGTTACTCGACGGATGAGACAACGCAGTAACTTTTAGGCGGAAAATAGTGACTCTGGCTGGCAAAAAGTTAACCTCTATGACAGATGAAAACTAGCAATGTAGGTAGTAGGGAGCTGGATGTAACTTAACATTGCAAAAGCGTTTAGGGCGATATAAAACAAAAATTAAAGAAACTATAGGCACTGTTACAACCTACCCGTGTTACTTTTATCCCCTAGTTTTCGATCCTGAACAACTTTTATATTTACACTTTTGTCGTTAAATAATCAGGGGAGCAAATATTTGCAACTATTTAATTTTGCATCGTTAAGTCCTATGTACGAGTCTCAGTTAACACCCTGTACAAATACTGCTTATAAAATTAGTTTTAAACATTTTCATTTTGAAGAAGCGGCTTTAATTACCCTGGTTTTAATTTTTTTTTTAAAGATTATTTAGCAACATTTTACAGTCTTCGCAAAATATAAGTTACCGCCTTGAACTCACTTAATTTTCGAAAAAAAACAAAAACAAGTTAATTACCTCGAGATTTATGAAGATATTCTTAAATTCTTATAAAAATTATGACACAACCGCCTTTTCATTTTCCTCGGGAGGATAAAGCTAAACAAATAATGATAATTAATACAGTACACCGAGTTCGTTAAAACTTCCACTTGGCTGTGGATATACTGCAAGTCGCAGTAGTTTATTAACATTTTATTCCTGTTTTATGGTCTTAAAAACGCAGTAAAGTTATATGATGGGGCACTCTAAGATTAGATAATATCTAGCAGGCTGGTTTAAAACAAACAGCGAAGCTACATCTAGGGAAACTTTGTGAACTTCTTGGTAATCTGTTCTTGGATCAACACAGAGAGTTTCGTTTTAACTGGTCTAGTAACCTTAAAAAAAAGAAACAAAATAGTTTGGTCTATAGTCTATATAAACGTGAAATTTTCAAGATCAATTTGGTTTTTCTAGAAAAAAACGCAACACCTTAAAAACGACAGTTAAATTAAAAAAATTCAGTTAATTCGTGCAAAAGTCTAAAAAAAAAATCCGTTTGCAATTAGAAAAAAATCCTTTATCAAATGAGTATAATATACGGGTACCTCGTCATTTAAACTAATTCAATTGTTTTCCATTGCGCTTTTTGTTATTCGAAAAAAAATATTTAATTTTGTCTTATGGTGGAAAACTAAGTACCAAACAACTTTTATTCAAAACATTTTTCCCTAAAGTGGATATTTACTGAGATATATAGCATATTCCATTACTTTTGGACACACTGTATACATATACCGGGTGTAAATGAAGTGCGGTACAACCCCTTTTTTTTAGTTTTGATTTTAGATAAATGAAATTTTAGACATATGATATGTGCAAAAAAATGGGCTTTTTGAGCACATGCACACATTTGTTTCACTTGCGGTTTCGCCGGAAATGACCACAACTTTGTTACTTTAAATGGAACACCCTGTATATTTTTACATTTTTGGAAAGAGGAAACGATTTTGGATACAACTGCACTATTTTGGTTAATTTTTATAACCTCAAGTAATTTTTGAACCAAAATTTATTTTTTCATTAAGGGTGCCGTGACCTGCACAAATTGATTTTTATTATGTCAACAATTGTGCAAAAAACGATTTTGTAAATTTTAAATGACATTTAGGTTAGGTACTTTAATCGGCTTTGAATGTTGCGGAATTGGTGTTTTGACAAAAAGTCAATTTTGTTAAATGGTAGTACCAGCGGTTGTTTAAATGAAGCATCTTCTAACGAATCCACCGATACCAATAACTTGTATTTTTATTAAGAGTCTGCTACAAAAACATTAACAGGATCTCTTAATAAATCTTCACAATAATTTGAAGTTTTTGAAGCGGACTCTTAATAAAAATACAAGTTATTGGTATCGATGGATTCGTTAGAAGATGCTCTATTAAAATAATCGCTTGTACTACCCTAGTCCCATTTAAAAAAAATTGACTTTTTGTCCAAAAACTGATTCCGCAACCTTCAAAGCTGATTAAAGTAACCTAAATGTCATTGAAAATTTACAAAAATGTTTTTTGGACAATTGTTGACATAATAAAAATCAATTTATGCAGGTCAAGGAACCCTTAATAAAAAACTAAATTTTGTTTCAAAAAATTTTTGAGGTTATAAAAATTAACCAAAATATTGCAGTTGTATGCAAAATCGCTTCCTCTTTCCAAAAATGTAAAAATATACAGGGTGTTCTATTTGAAATAACCAAGTTAGGGTCATTTCCGGCGAAACCGAAAGTGAAACAATTGTGTGTATGTGCTCAAAATGCCCGATTTTTTGCACATATCATATGTCTAAAATTTCATTTATCTTAAATCAAAACTAAAGAAAAAAATTTACACCCGGTATATTGAATAGCAGGGGGCTTAAGCTATCTGCCTGTTTAATTCCTCTTTGTAATGCAAATTTTCTGGAATTTTCTGGAACCTTTTATTCGTACTTCCCCTCTAACTTTTCTGTAGACATTTTTTATTGCCCGGGTAAGTTTTTCCGTGACCTTCAGTTCTTCCAGGCAGTTCCACAACTTTCTCTTGGTAGGTACTGTACCGAATGCAGCTCTCAGATCCACGAATGCTAGATATAATTTTTTTCTTTGTTCGTTTGCTCTTTCTATTATTTTTCTAACTGTACTTATATGATCTTGTGTTGTACTACCGGTAATCATTTTCTATTTGCACTGCCTAAAACGTTTATACATCCTTCACTTTTTAAAAATGATTCATACGTAAAGATTTGTCGTATATGAAACTTTAACCAACTTGAGTTTACTTAAGCGAAAATTGATACAAACTTGGACAGACTCAAATTATGCTCCAAGCACAAGTTTTATAGTTTTATGATACAGTTTAAAAAAGTTTTCGCTAGCTACTGATAAACCTTTATCGCCAAATTGCTTCTAATCTTGGTAATACGTCAAACTTTTACCATTCCCGGAAGGAGGCGTACGAATTTTGTAGATAACGCATTAAATCTTTGTGAGTGTTTCATTTGGATCTCCCAGGAACAACATGCGTGGAACTGACGTAAAATGAAAAATGATGAGAAAAAAAATGAAAACAGGTTGGCTTTATTAAAATCAAAATTTCGTGTTAAAATCGCGACAGCTACAACTCTAATCTGTTCCCAATGTACTGCGATGTAAAACACTTATCTTTTTATTGCCTGATGATGTAAATGAACTTTGGACTGATATTTCCTTTCTTTTCTCAAGTAAAAGTTTTAAGCCGTTTCTTTTATCCATAAATATAAACGGGTTTTTAAAGGTCTGCGCTTAAACTTTTATTAAATATTGTATGAGATATTTTCCGTCCTGAATGCTTCTTTGAGCTGTAAAATTGTTTTCAATCGAATCCTTTTTATCCAAATCTAAGTTAAAATTGCTTGGTGCATTCGAAACCAACCAAGCTTAAACAGGATTGAAAATGCAACGTTTTCTGTCTCTTATAAAACGTAAATTTGTCTTTCTTCTAGCTTTTCGGTAATAATTTAAACCGCTATATTAGTAAACTCTGCAGGAACCAACTTATTTTTTTGTTGACACTTATACCGTTTCTTAACAATAAAATTTTTAGGTAAATTTTGCTTATAAATTAGATGTAGAGTTTTTCTGGTTTAGGAAAAAACTGAGTATAGCATAGTCTACAGAATTTCAGCCCCGATATTTTGATGATTAATGAACACTTTCAAAATATAATGTTTCGCTATAAGGGCAATCTGTTTAAAGCGGTAGATAAACCAATCTCCTTCTTTGTTTGCCTCCATTTTACAACGCTGCAGTCGTGAGGTTAATCTCCTGGAGAAAAATAAATCTAAACATGACACTCCCCGAACGCGTAGGAAATTGTGGGCGTCTAATATCAAAACGCTCGTGCGTAACCAGCAAATCTAGAAGTAATGCATGATTAAGGAACGTTTCGCTTCATTATGTGAAGCAACAGGGACGAGCAAATAGGCTTATTTCGCGCTGAAATGAATTGGCGCGTATAAATTGCTAAAAAAAATCATAAAGGAATGTCTAAAAAGAACCCAACATAATTAAAACGACAAAATTTTCGCCAAGGAAATCGAGTTATACTTTTTCCCAAGTAATTTGTTAATCCTGTCTTGGCAATAATAAATCTTTCTTTACCAAAGCGTCGTAATTGGTCGGTTTTATTTAAAAATTGCAAACTTAATTAACGAATGGGCAATAAAATTCCGCACTATAATTTAAAAGTAATATTTGCTAGTCATTATTAGGTGTATATTTTATTAAAAATTGTATCCTTCGACCTCTTTCTTAATTAGCTTTGCCATATTTCATGTTTCTCGGAGAATAAATGTTCAACGAATGCATAGTAGCATAGTGTTGGAAATTATTAAAATTCAGATCCTATAGCGATTTTTTTAATAGAATAAACGATGCACTTAATTGCTGAAACAACGTCAAGAAAATGTGAAAAATATTGTAGGTGGCAATTAAAACAGTGGGGATAAACTGAATGCAAATTTTTGAGGACGAGGTCGGAGATGGTTTTTTTTTGTAAACTGTGTTGGGCAGAGAGCATCAAGACATCTTTTTGCTTGACTTCTGTAGTCGATCGAAGATTATAAATCACTCTTTTTACGAGTTGTCCTTAAATAGAAAATATAACCGCGGCTTTTCGCTGTATCGCGCATTAGTTTTATCGATTCGCAGCTTCGCCAATGCCAATGTGCATATCTTTGGGGCGTTAAAACGTTTCCGATATAATTTTTTTTGGTAAAAGCACTATTCCAGCATTTCTAAAGTAACTTAAAGATGCATGGACAGAAAGAACTACAATAAGTATGTGCAAAAACGCCTGGAAAATGTTTGGCTTCTCTTAAGGCTAATTGAATTTTTATATACTGAAGATTTATAATGTATAAAATTGTTTTTAAAAGAACTGAAGGTCGAATAAAATAGCCTTGGGCATTTTGAATATTTTTTATAACTATTGGGCCAACTGTATAATTATCAATTTTTTGGCACTCAAAATTGAAGGACTACAAACCTGGATACTAATTAAAAATTTGGAAAGTATGCTAAAACCATTCTAGATATTTTTTAATAAACTGAATATCGATTTGTATTTCTTATAGGTAGTTTAAAATTTGTTAAAAAATAAGGTCAAATAAATTGCATTCGAACTTTTGCCAATAAAAATTGCAAAGCTATGCAAATGAAGTTTGTTGAACATTTTTTAAGAGCTGTAAAATTTTCTTTTAATATTTCTGACTAAATTAAGGATGACCATGTATTCTTCAAACTTTTAATATACATAACAATTAAAATTGTTTCAAAAACTTTGTTTTGTAGTGTTGTAAAAAGTGTAACAAAAGCTCCTTTACCAACTAAAGATATTTGTGTATTACCTAGAGTCTGTATAACAATTATTCTACAAAGTTTGGAGTCAATTGGAAAACCTTTGTTTTATACACTTGAAAATAATTTAAAAAATTGAACGGCTTTAAAAAAAAACGAGATTTTTAAACATTGTCTAGAGTCTTTTTAACAGTTCTACAACGTTTGAAGACAATTGGAAAACCTTTATTTTTTTTTGGTTTATAAATAGCACTTAAAAAGATTTCAAAAATTTTGAACAGCTGTAAAACAACAAAAATACGAGAAACCCCAACAAAATCAAGGTATTTTTGTATTGCCTAGAATCTGTTTAATAATTCTATAAAGTGGTGCCAATTGGAAAACTTTTATTCATTTCCAAACAATTTAGCGAGGGTGTACTTAAACATATTTTTTTTAAATTTAACAGCTGTAAAAAACACTCTCTTTAAAATTAAGCGAACTAAAGGTGCATAGGGTAACTGCTATAGTTATTGGCCCCCTTAAGCAAAATTTCATATTGCAAGTGAGATAATATATAATAATAAACTGAACTGTGGTGTAGACCAATAAACTTATTTTCATATTTAAAATTCGAATTTGATGTATCATAAGTTTTTAATCGTAAAAATTAATTATTTTTTAAACACTACGCAGTTTGTAGTTATTGGCATGTCTTTCGTAGTTATTGGCCCTGCATGTACCAGTTATTGGCATTCATAATAATTGTTACTTCTTTTCAAAATTTCTCACAAAATAATAACAATATTTATTGTTTTCTTGTAACTGTGCATTTAAAGATACCAGAGAAAATAATTCCTAATAAATAAATAGGGTTTGGGTACACAAAATTTTATTTTAACTAAAAGTAAATTCTATTATAAACTTGTCTTTTACATAAAGGCTAATAGGGTAACTAAAAATATCATATTTGAACACGGTAAAAATAAATTCTTTTTTCTATTTCAAAGTTTCAGTCTTACACTTTTCTTTTTTTTTCTTATTTACACAGTCTTTGATTGACATGTTCTACATGTGAATACTTTATGCGAATTTTTTTTGTATTTTAATATAGGTACATTTCAGGTGATAATTTCTGCAACATGTGTTACATGTTATTCCAAAATTGTTGCTATTAATATTATAGCAACAAGTAAAACATATACCAAAGACAACTTTGTTATTTAAAAATTCGTTTTGAATATTGTTTTCACTAGGTTGTTCCTCAATCTCTTGGTCAATATCAAAATTTTTAAATAAATCTTTGACATGAACTTCTCTCTTCTTTTCTTTGATTACTTTAATATTTTTACTATTATCACTCAATTTAGTTATTGGCAATTTTAAATTATCACTTATTAGCACATTTGATACTATTTGAACTTTGTTTGATTTTTGTTTAAGTAATTTTAGTTTTTTTATTCTTTTCTTATCTTATTGCTATGGGCGGATGCCGCGACAAGAATGACTTAAACCATCCTTTTCCAGGTGTATTGGTTTTGAACAAGGTTTCTCTTTTAGAATCCTCTAGAAACTTTTTAACGGATAGCTTAATATCGTCAAATCGTTGGGAAAAACCTTTTTTTTTTTTGCTTTCTTCTAGCCAGGCCACAATTATAGCTTCTTTGGAATGAGTCAGTACTAAAGAAGGACCATGGCGTTCTTTAACAAATTTTTCGCAAAGGCGGAACTGCGATGTGGCCCTAGGAACATTATACATCTTCGAAGCTTCTCGTTTAGATATTCCATTTTTACAGCCTCTAATGGTCTAATGCTTATTCAATATCGTTCTTATTGTTTTTTTTTTTTTATAAAAACAACTTCGTTTTACTTTTGGCATTTTCAGGAAATTTACAATTTAAATTTGCCGGTAAATTTTACACTGTGTATAGTTATTGGCATACAATACTTTAGTTATTGGCCACGGTAATAACTGAATCTAGGCAGAATTCAGGTGTACTAGTTTTTGGCCGCCTATGCCAATAACTATAGTTTTTCAGATTTTTATGATCCAATTGTTAGCCGCCCTTTAAATAAATCGATTATTGCAACTGTAGCCACAGAATTATGTATTTTTGTCACTTTATAGTGTGGTAAGGTTATAGAGTTTGTAATATTATTTCGCCAACCAATAATTGATAATAAAATAAGCTATTCAAAATTGACACTCACCTTAAGGCGCAGTGGTTTCCAACCTGTGGGGCGCGACCCCCTAGGGGGGCGCGAGACTATTGCAAGGGGGGCGCGCAGCTGTTACCAAAATATAATTTTTAAATACATACAAACAAAAAGAACTTTCTTTATACAGAATATGGTGTATTGTTTTGTAGTTTATTAAATAATTCTTATTTACTAGAACAGTATTAATGAAATTAGATTGTAACAAAAAGTGAGGGGGGCGCAAAAAAAATTTTATGAAAAAGGGGGGCGAAGGTACAAAAAGGTTGGAAACCACTGCCTTAAGGTGTTCACGTTCACCGCGCCCTTTCTTACTTGTGACTGCAACGTGCTCTAGATAAATATGATTTTTTATTTTTGTTACCAACACTATTACAAAATGAGTTACTAGTTTTAAACAAAAATGATTAAAGTTTGCAAACCAATAAACAGAATCCCCTAAATTTATTTAGAATTCTTATTATATGCGATTAAATGCAGACTATGCCAATAACTACACTAAGGCCAATAACTGTAGCAGTTACCCTATGTATTTCTTAGAGTACATTTAATAATTTTGGATAATATCAAGCCAATTAAATTGTTTTTGAGTATTTGCCAGAAAATATGGCAAGGGTACCTACCTATATGCTGAATAGAAAAAAAATATATGTCCGCTTCTTTCAACACAAACCGTTTTAAAATAATTGACTGTTGTGTTTTTTTATGCAACCTACTAAACGCAACAGTATCAAAAGTTGCCTATACTAGCAAATAGATTTTTTTTTTGTAAAAATGCTGTTTATAATTTATGGTTAGCAAATAAACAAAATTGTTATATTTATAATCTCCAGTAGTTAATAGGAAAAATAAATTCTCCATATTTCTCTCTTTCGTTCCTGGTGCCTGTTTCTTAAGTCTTTTTTCTGTTCAACCATCTTTTGAGACTCCTTCATTAATCATTTTAACTCCAGAATTATTTTTAATTCCAAGAACGCTAAACGCATGGTAAATAAATCTCTTATTCAATCTACATAAATCTCAAACGTATTTGCAATGCTTGCAGGGAGATGATAAAGACAGTCGAAATTGATTAAAGAAATTTGTCAAATGTCACGTTATAGTCGACACTGTTGATTGAAAAGTGATTGAGATGGATTGTTGAAGCTCTGGAGTGACTTTATAAGATGCACCTGTTTCAAATTTATATGAAATACTAGTGGTTTCTTTACATTCAAAAGTTTTCCACGCAGAAATGTGTGTAAACGAAAAAGAAATAAAATTTCGTTTAAAATTAACAGAAATACTAATCTATAGGTTTTCATTTAATCGTAAAAATGCTGGCTAAAAATTCGAATTCTTGCACCAAAATTCTATCTAAAGCAGAATTTTCAGGCACCAATTTTTCATAATATGCCCAATAATTAACTCATTCAATAAACTTTTACAGAGATGTTTAAACTATTCCGTAAATTATTTAATTTACAACAAATTCTTCGAGAATTGAGGCCAGAACTGTGTTGGTTTTGAATTAGAAATAGTTTGCATAACTTTAGAGAATTGCCAGCACGTCAGTGGTCATAATCAAGTCTAATATATTCTCATAACTCGTGGTGTTGACATTGTTGTTACATAAACAAAAGCATATTTCAGGTAATTGCTTATGGATAACTAAGGGTAATCATGTATTATCTATCTCCAGCCTTTAGTAAACATGCACATAGGTCGTATTAATTAATACCCAGTACTAACACAACTAATTTACACTTATTATGCGAAACTGTTAACCCTTCGACTATGATCTCGCTATACTTATTGTGTACAAGTCAGACTGACCCGAAACTGAGCAAATAATATGTAAATAGTATTGTTACTTTCCATTTTTTGTTACTACACGATAATTTTTAGATGAATCAAATCAATTGTTCCTTTTAATTGTTTTTTTTTTTTTGTAATATTGTGAAGTATTACAAAAATTGGATTCTGTCAACACAGCATGCACGAGCATATACATATTCTTATAATTAAAATTAAGGGATTGACGTTTGATCGAATTTTGTTACTGCAGAAACAACAAAATGACCTTCGGGAAAGTTTGATTTAGTACAAAGAATATGAAATTTGATTACTTGCAAATTATTTATTGTATATTTTTAATGGTTTAAGATTTACTGACTGGTTAAGGTATAAAAACTGGCACTTTCAAAATACTGCTTGAACAAACGACAATAAAAACAAAACAGCAATGAGTAACAAAAGATAACACGTATACTGAAAATGTTGAAAATAAAATGCTAACCTCCGTCGTCTTTTGCTCATACATACATTAAAGCAGGCTTGGCAAACGACCAAGATGAGTTCCATGTCGTCATATGTACTACAGTACTTGTAAATTGACGATGCAAAGACTAAAAAATTCAGACGCCTCGACTTCTAACACATATGCGGTTTGTTTAAATATTTAAAAGCAAACCACAGCAAGACGTGTCTAATTTGTAGTACAAAAATGTATCTTATTAAAATAAAATATTTTCATTAAAGATCTAATCGACTATAAAACTATAAGTTTGTCAAAATAGGCTATGATAGTAAAGTTTTAGTGCCCCAAAAGTAAATGCTAGAACAGTCCCCAATTTGTGGACGTTTTAACGTCTCTGTTAACTTTTTCATTTTTTTTTCTTCTTTCTAAAAGACTGAATTACTTTCAGAGATCCAAACGGCCCTATAAACAGTGGAACATCTCCAGATGCTGCGATCAAGAGCATACAGAAAGATTCGGATGAAATCAGCACACCCTTCTGGGATACCTACGACACTATCAATCAACTCTATCTTGAGCTAGGTAAATAAAAACATCCCTGCCATGTGTACACTCCAAATTCCGAAAATTCAAACTAACCACAAGTAATTTACAGCAGAAAGCATTTTCATTAGCGGCTAGCGATGAAAGCTCGCCTAATTAGCGCGAATAAAAACACAAAAAAAGAAACACAAATATATGCGCCAACGGCGCGACCACTAAGATAAGATAAACTACTTCGCATTTATCTCTAGAAAAACCGTCCCTTCAGATTCTCTTGTAACTGGGACATCTGGGTCGGATTTTAATTGAATAACCCACCGCTACACGGCGCTGCAGCCGCTATTAATCATGACGTACTAGATGCGGAAAGCGTTATTAAAAATGCCTCGCTAGCTTTAATATTATTCAAACAGTTTTCACACTACGTGTTGATAAATTTGGTAAATGACTTAAGTAAAAGGAATTGCGCTGTTTTATTGTATTTTTTCTTAGATGGTGTCTTTACTGTGGGTGATTAATGACGGGTTAAAGCAATTTTTTTTGTTAAATATTTGAAGACGTAGGGGAAGGCGGGGCAGAACGGAACCATGGGGCAGAACGGACCACTGCTTATTTTTTTAATTGTACCGTGGCACTATCTAAGAAAACTTTTAGGAACTATTAAGTAAGGCATAACAAACAGACTGACAATATTTTTGTCATTCTGGACAATTCTGGATAAGCGTATTCACTCGTGTCCCGTATTTGCTTGTGTTATCGTTCTTTGTTGTAATTGGTTGTCATCATAGTATGCAAAGTAAGCAAAAACTTTAATTTTATTACATTTTTTCTTGATATATCCTTAAACTACGAGTCTTGGACTACGTTCCTGTGTATTTACTGTTGTATATTTCATCGACCATTCTAGAGGAATTTGAACTGTACCTAACTTCAACGGATGGGGCAGAATGGACCGGGGCACAACGGACCGAGGTTCCATTCCGCCCCATGTTCGATTTTTCTTTCTTTTTTCTTTTTTAAATATGTTTCTTGTACTGTAACCTTCTGTTGACACTATCTACGATTTAACAGACACTGAATAATGAAAATAATTTTTTTAACTTTTTATGTTTCATTTAATTAATTTTAAGTTTGTTAAGCATATATCGTTAAAAAAATCTACTTTATTATTATTACGTTGTTCGAATAATAAGCTTAATTACGTCTACTATGACTACTTTGACTCTTTTTAAGAAATTAAACAATTTTGCAAAGAAGGTTCCGTTCTGCCCCACCCCTGGGGCAGAACGGACCGTTTGCCATTTTTTTTTCTTTTTAATTTAAACCTAGTAGTTCACGATTATTTTTAAATTTGTAATTAAATTTAAAAAAAAAGAATAAACAGAGAATACAAATACAAATTTTTAGATTTTTCCTACCTTAAATTAATAAATTACAACTCTTTTATATTAAAGGTTCCGTTCCGCCCCGCCTTCCCCTACCTACATCGTGGAATTTGAAAGATTTTATTAGAGTAAAATGATGGCTTACGTTAAGCGATTAAGATGTTTTTGTACAGAAGAAGCTAGATTTGTGCTAAAACACTTTTGCTGTATTTTTTCATTGAAACATTTACACTACAACTACGCCATAAAAGGGATGATGAAAAAAAAAATTTTTGCGCCTCATGCAGCTGATTTAAGTTTTCATTCTCTAACATTTTCATAGTGATCAATTGTATTGTCAACAAAACTTCTCAACCTCCAATTAAAAAATTTTCATCTTGATGATAATCTATCGAATGACAAATGAGAAATCCTTTAACTTTACAAATAAATCTTTTTGCAATAAAAGGACCCGTAACATGACTAAGATTCTTTACAAACAATTTTACAAATTCATTAATTTTCAGTGTCACAATATTTCAGCGTCAGTTTTAATTAAGTTGATTTACGATTAAACCGCCTTTTAAATTTGCGACTTGAGTGTAACAAAAGTAACTTTTGATGATACTCTAAAGGGTTATTAATAACTGAGTCGCGATCGATAAATTCGAATATGCATTTAGGTAAACCCAAAGGAATTAATTAACATTCTACAAGTTTCTTATTTCACGACTTTATTCACCACACATTGAAACACATTGAAAACGAAGCACTTATGCTATAATATCCGTAAGGTAATTATTTATGTGTTGCTCTTTGAGAAGTGTTAAGAAACTTTAGGAAAGTTAATCAACCCCTCAATAGTTTTCAATTAAATTGGATTTACTTATATACCAACCCTAATGTTAATTAAAGTGGGTAAAACTTTTAAACAGGATTAAAAAACGTAGCAGAATTAATGACTGTGAAACAAAAAATATTCAAAAAGAATTAAAGCAAAGTACAGAATAAGAGCCTTTTCACTGCGGGAACCGTATTATTCCGCATTTAATTTTCGTGGTTCATGTGCGGGAACCGGAATATTACGCCGACTTGTTTTTAGCACTTTTTGAAGTGACAGACCGCTTTCGTCGTATTTTTTAGCATACTGCGTCTCATATTTAACGTGATAGCTAGCTATAATGTGTATGCACTTTTTTGCTGCAGACTGTGGGAACCGTAAAATTCCGCGCTGTTTATTTAGACTGGATTTTTCAGAGCGCACCCCAAATATACGTACATAGTACTCTAGTACTTGTTCATTGGGCAAATCTGTTTGCATTTTATAAAAAAATGAATAGATCTCCTGAATAATCAAGGGCGGAAGTTTGCAGTTAGAATCTGTTTGCATTTGTATCAAAGTATGCGTAAATACCTAAAGGAATATGCCACTTTACCTTTTCGACTTATTGAAAGGCATTTTCCATCAATATATCCAACAAATGAAAAAAAAATACATCTTAAAGGTGCATTATATGCACTAAGCAAAGCGTTCGAAAAGAAACGCGATTCACCTGCAAAAATTGTAATGTTCCACTTTGCGTGGTTTTGAAAAATACCGTTCTCAAAAACGATTTTAGTTCTTAAAAACTCATTTTTTACAAATATTTGCAGTATGCATAATTTTATTTTAGTTGTTACTATTTTTTGGTTTATGTAATTCTTTGTGTGCAAACAATAATTTAAAAATAAATTTAAAAAATTGCTATCTAATTTTTTTACGTCGAACCTATACTCTGACTGCGGGAACCGTATTAATACGCATGGTGCAGGGATCTGACTGCGGGAACCGTAATAATCCGTACTACCTGTCGAATGTCGCACAGCGGACACGACTTGTAGAAACGAGTGCTGCAGCGAAAGGGTTAATAAAACCGTTTCAAAAAAAAAAAGGGAAAATCAGAGCGTCGATTTCATATTACATATTTTATACAAGTATAAAGAAAAATATATTACTGCACCGTTGACCCTAAAAAGTTCACAAATGTATTTTTATACATGATAATGCTGGCGCTTAAATACGTTTTGTAAAATATAATATTTTGTAGGTACAAGGCCGGAAATGCGAAACCATTATAGGGGGCACAAAATGTCGCTTTGGTTAAACCTCATACCACAACTACACAGACCAGGCGAAGGGGACGACACTTCCATGAAACATCACCATTTCCAGGAGGAAGGTGACCAATATTACGACGGTAAGTCTTCGTGTATAGCCGAACTAGCACCTAGTGATGTCTGTGCTTAAAATTTGAGATATAAAGATTGTTTTGTGGTAGGCTCTGTTCGGGATCAACCAAAAGAAAAGCCAACTTTGGTCCATTTCATAGCGCCACCTCCTGCACCAACGACGCCTCGTACTTCACCAGCTACAATGACGAGTACACCGATACCTCCGAAGTCCGACACAGCGCTGCAAGCAACAACAACAGAATGCCCTCCAAATAACACCATGGCAACGCCAACAAACAAAATGGGTAACAATAACAATCTATTGAAAAAAATAGCCACTAGCCACTACCAAAGCTACACAACTGCACTGACGGTAACAATTGCCGTGGGTTGCTTCTTGTTATTGTTAAACATTTTAATATTCGCTGGTATCTACCACCAACGCGACAGAAGTAAAAACAAGCGAAAAAAGAAGGAGGAACTTGCTGAAGCAGGAAGTTGCAGCAGCTCTTCAGGAGAGAATTACGAAACCAAGTCCACGATGTATGAAGCTCGCCAAATGGGGTTTGAAGCGTGTAAAAGCTCGCACGAGCTTTCACGAGGCAGCAGCTTTGAGTGCAAGCCCACTTCAAATTTTATCGGTGAATATAGTTACGAAAAAAAATCCCTGGCTGATATCCAAATGACGCAGCTACCCTTGCAGGAATTCAAGTCGTCGCCACCTCCGGGAATAAAGCGGAGCGAGGGTCATCACATGAACCCGCCGAGTTATTCACCGGAAGAGAAATCACAAAATATCGTAAGTCCGAGTATACCGGAGCCACCACCCCCGCCCAAGGCCCAACCCCCAACCGGAAATGTATGTAACCAAACAGGAATTTTAAGGTCACACGGAGTACCTACGACACCCGGAACTGCGAAGAAAAGAGTGCAAATCCAGGAAATATCCGTTTGAGTGTACGTTAATTTAATAAAACTTTTTGATAATGTGATCTATGTAATTATCCAGTGTGATGTGACTTCAAAGACATTGAAGACTCGGTGAATTTTACCTCAATTCGAGTTGTCCTCGCAACAAATTAAATCATATCTGACTGAATTGAATATAGGAATTGCACTGTGATTGTCATAACCTGTTGTCATAACCTACTATTATATAATTAATCGTTTATTACAAAAGCACAAGCTGTCTCACCGAAAAGACCATATTTAGCTGTCCAGTTGCACAAAGCTCCATCAAAAATTAACAATCTTCAACTTCGTTTTCTTAGATTAGGTACTAATTATGTCTCTTTAACCAAGATTTGTAGATTAATAATTAATGTCTCTTTAACCAAGAGCTAACTAACAATTAATTTTTAAAGAGCTTTGTACAACAAGATCTAGACCCGGTTGCACAAAGTTCAATAATTTAAAGTTAATAAATTGTTTAAACAATACCAGAATCACAATAATTATGTTGCTTATTTACCTCGAGCTTTTATATAGATTAATTTTTTATTTCCTGCAACAAGTTTATTTGCTATTGCACAACGCTTAAGTAAAAGTTTCTTCACCGAACATTATTTGTCTATTCCATTTTAATAGAGCTTTGAGCAACCAAATTTATCTTTTAGGCCTAAAACAATTTTAAAAAACGCTGAAGAAAACTAGAGTTTATTTCAAATATTTGCTCAAAGATTTCATGTTATCATACGCTTTTAATTAAACATTTTACAATTTCATAAAGCTTCACTTCAAAAAAACTAATTAAGGAAAAATGTCCAGTTGATATAAAAGATCTAAAGTTTAATTAACGTTGCAGTTAATTTTTTCAAACCAAAAAGAAGCATTTAACACGGCGACAGGCTGTCAAAATTATAAAAGCTTGCATTATTTGCCATGCAAACTCAAAGTGTTGGATAAATATTACAATTTTATCTCAAAATCGATACCTCAAATTCAACTAGGTAGAGGCGCATTTAGTTTTTTATATTTGATCGTGTGAGTTATTCAGTTTGGTATCTTTTCTTGATAGGTCTTAAGTAACAGAACTTCCCAAAACCATGTTTAGGTAGTATTGAAGTTGTAAGTATTGTATCAATTTTTGATTTAAATTTTTGATTGAGGTATAACCAAACCCCATGTTAAACTCCTATGCAAGTCGCATAGATATAAGTTATACAGATATACCACAACTTCTCAAATTATAGCGCTTATGAAAGGGATTCGTTTTTGACATTTTTATCCGGAACCGTTCAAGATTTTTTCAAAAACTTTACACCAAAGGATGCGCGCATTGGTAAATAGAAGAATTTTGATTTTGTCTCTGACGGTTTCTTGGTCAACGCGATCGCAAAAATGACCTTTTCATACCAATTTACCAGTTTTTCTCCTATTTTTCTGAAGAAAATGGCCAGTGGCACGTATAACTCTGGAAAACATTTAGTTTTAATGTCCTTGATTCAATAAACACAGCCTTAATCAAAATCTAGCGACCCTCCCTTGTTAGTAAGATTTTTTTAATATTTTTAACTTTAATTTTGTTTTTTACCGATAGTTTTGCGTGTTTACTTTTTCCATGTAAGATTGATTATCAAAAAATCTCACTAGGCACAATAATGCATTAAAAATAAATGTTAAACAACCTGTCACACTACGATCAGTGTTTAATTATGAAACAAAAATAGTTTTAGCCCAAGCCCCAAGTGACAACTCGTACTAAAGTAAAATACACAGAGCTGGTAGATATTTAACTTTTCGAAGAACACTTTGGAACTAGGTCACACTACAGACTTGTAAGTAAAACTTGTAAATCCTTTAAATTAGCTGTACTTTAGCTAAGTTTTTCTAACAGTTTTTCGACAACACAACTTTCTAAATTAGATTTGCAGCCTTTGATTCGAAATTCTGTTGCATTTGACACGTAACAGTTTCTATAATAGAAGACATGATTCAAATTAACAGCGCGCTAGCAAACTACAAACTTCTCCAAGAAATTATTGACAACTACATCTTACAATTCCAGCTCTGATAACAGCTTGAAGTTAAGGCTTTGTTTGTTTCTAAACATGATTTTAGTTTACTGTCCAAGCGAATAGTTACGAGATTAATTAAAAGAAATTGCATAACTTAACTATAAAGCCACAAATAAAATATTCGGTGTAGCTAAACAAGAAACTATTGGGAATAAGCTCACCCACATAGCCTTGTGTTATGGTCACTGCGTTTTAAAACTTTTTTTAAAGCTAGATGGACGTGTCTGAGTCTCTAGTGCCTAGAATAATGTCCATTTGTGGTTCTGTAATTAAAGTATATGGCTGAAATTACATTAGTTGTCTAGAAGGACTTATAACGTACAATAACCAAGTATTTTTCTACCATTAGAGTTTTATATAGAGACGTCTCGTGAGGTACTTCATAGTGTTTGAACTTTTTTTTGCAAAAAAAAAACCCTCTGAATTTAATGGTTAAACACAGACGAAGTGTCTTTTTTTATTCAATGGGATGAAATATTTATACAACAATGTATTGGATTGATGCAACTTTTTATTCTGGTAAAGAAATTGCTTTTAACACCAAAATTATGTTACCATGTCTTTTGCTTTTGAAGAAAGTGTTAATAAGACTATAGCTAAGTGAATCAACCCGTTCTGGGATATTAAGAACAACTAGGGGTTGTTTTGGGGCTCCCTAACAAGAGCTTAAAGTGACACTTAGCGAAAACAGACCGTTGAATATTTGTGTATTAGTGAACGCTTGATTCTAACGACTTTGAGATGGTGTTTTAATTATTCGGAGTTGTGTGTTTAACCTATGGACACGTTGTATATTACTGTTAAGATTCTTAAAACGATTTGGAACGTAGAAGTACGGTTGAAATTGCCACTTGGCTGAAGTAATGGTTTAATTCGAAAGTGTAATTCAATAAGAATTTTTGTTTCAATGAAATGTGTTTCGGCGAGAGATAGGAATATCGTTTGGGAGCTTCTTTAATTTCATTCCTCGCTGATAAATTGCTTCATCTGTACCTGCGAGATCTAACAAATAGTTCCAGACACTATTTTATCCTCTAGGAAGATGAATTATTTCATTATTATGTTGTCTCGATTTAAGTATTTGAAAATGCTGTACTCATACATCAAAGTCACAAACTTTCATACTTTGGCAATTCTGCCGGTATTTTATTCTTTGTTTGTGTATACATTTTAAAGTGTAATTTACAAGAAGGTTAAAATTTATTTTCCTGTGTTAGAGATTGTAGCCTTGTATTCATTTTGCCTAATTGTGTTAGTATGGTCTTAAAAGCGAAACAGCTTATGCCCTTTTTTACGAAAATAAGGAATTGTTTATAACGCTTAAGGATTATTTACCTATGATATAAATAAATAAATAATAATATTATGTACTTAATTTATAATTTATCGAATACTATGACAAAATATTATGGCATGTAAGTGCTAATGCATTAAATTTTAATATTGTATAAAATAAAACTTATAATGTGCTAATTACCAATCAAACTATGTTAGACAGATAACGACAAGTGATTACACAAAATATTTATATTATTGGTGTCTATGTTCCTCAACAGTATAAAGTTAAGTTCGTTATTTTTAGAGACAATCAAGTTATTTTTTAAATATTTATGTTTGCTTACTTATGAATACATTTTTGTTGTGTTTTCCTCGATTGTTTTAATAGACATCGATAATATAAAAGCGAACTCTCGTGCCAAAAACGCTGGATGTCCAATAATTTTAAGTAAAGTAATAAATATTTTATCGCAAATTTATTGTGGTAAATATGCGATTTTCTTAATACTGCCATAACTCAAGTATGAAATGCGGAGTTGTGTACAATTACTTGTGCGCAAGTTAGCGAATTATAGTTAAATTAATCGCATTTTTACACAAAGTGAACGTTTTAACCAATAGGAATGATTTAATTGAATTGAAAATGATTTAAACTGAATTTAAACAAGTTTTATAAACTCAAAATACGCTGTTTATTGTACGAATGCATCCTTTATCGATGTGAGAACTAAATTGTTTCAATAATAAAGACGTTATGATATATTTGAACGTTTTATTACCAGTCTACAATTAAATTTTAAGTCTATTAATTAAAATTGGTTTTGTTAAAGGATTAATGCAAGAAGATGGACAAAGAATGTAGCGATCAAAATATTTTGCAACTATCACCAGATTGAAGCGAATTACATTCTAAAAGCAATTTGTATTAGGATCACATTTATGTAATATTCTGTTACATATTGTCTTCCTCGATTACATCTCAACTAATTTCTAAACAAACCGTGTCTCATTAATGCGAATTATTACTTTGTTCTAATCTGTTACGACATTGCTTTATTTCATTCGCTTACTAGGGCATCTTATGCTGGTATTGTTAAGTGTTGTGTAGGTAGACCTTCTTGAACCAGACGGAAAACGCAACTAGACGTATAATCTACAACATCCTGTTGAACACCCATCGCCTAAACATGGATTTAATTGCCTAATGTTTAAGGGTAGCCCGAAAAATTAAAAATTACAATAAAAATATGATTCAGCAGAAATTTTATGGCAACCATAATCATTCTTCTACCAAGATATAGTAATAATAAGCAATTTAAAAGCCATGGTACTTGAGTTATTAATCTAAATATCAATATTTTATCAAGAAACATTGCTGAAAAGGTTTACAAAAATTGACCTACAAGTTTAAACACAAGAAGTAACACCTAAATGTATGAAAGCCATACGAGATATCTCCAATGCCATCATAAGAATAAAGTATTTCCCCAGTCCATGGAAAATAGCGCAGATAATTATAATACCAAAGCCAGGGAAAAACTTAAGCGATACAGCATCGTATAGACCCATTAGATTATTACCTGTGTTATCCAAGTTGTTCGAAAAACTACTGTTAAAACGACTTAAGCCAATATTGGAAGAAAGAGAATTAATACCCAGCCATCAGTTTGAATTTCGTAATCAGCACAGTACAATAGAACAAGTGCACAGAATTGTGAAAGAAATAAGTAACAACTTAGAATGTAAAAGATATTGTTCTGCTGTGTTTTTAGATGTCAAACAAGCGTTTGATAAAGTATGGCATGTAGGCCTATGCCACAAACTTAAAAAAGTACTGCCGCACCAGTTTTACGAAATCCTTTCATCTTACTTGAAAGACAGATGGTTCCTAGTCAAGCAGCGAGATGAGTCATCAGATTTACACACCATTGCATCTGGAGTACCACAGGGCAGCGTGTTGGGGCCAGTACTCTACACTCTATTTACAGCCGACATACCTACAACTAATTTAACAACTGTAGCCACATTTGCTGATGATACAGCCATACTAGCATCGGACACCAACCCTGCCGATGCATCCGCAAAACTACAAAACAATCTTATCATGGTCGAAAAATGGCTGAGAAAATGGAGACTACAGGTCAACAACCTGAAATCTGCACATGTGACGTTCACCATGAGAAGAGGGTCATGTCCATCAGTGACACTAAACAATACTCCAATACCACAAGCTGAAGATGTGAAATATCTTGGTATACATCTTGATAGGAGGCTCACATGGCGAAAACACATTTTTACTAAGAGAAAGCAGCTGGGACTCAAATTTGGCCAGTTATATTGGCTAACTGGCAGAAAATCACAACTGGAAATTGGAAACTAGCTCCTGCTTTACAAAACCATAGTAAAACCTATATGGTCATACGGCATTCAGCTCTGGGGTACTGCCAGCAATTCTAACATAGAAATCCTCCAGCGATTCCAAAACAAAGTACTAAGAAGCATTGTGGATGCGCCATGGTATGTGCCTAATCACATAATTCAAAGTGATCTTAAAATTAAAACAGTGCGTGAAGAAATTAAAAGGTTCTATGTGAAATACCAAGACAGACTTATTGTGCATCCAAACATCCTAGCCACACAACTCTTAGAAAACAACGATGAAATCAGAAGACTTAAACGGTTTAAACCATCGGACTTACCTACCAGGTTTGATTAGTTATACGCTTTGATACGTTCCACATTGTAATTAAATAATTAGGTAGATAATAGTACAAGGAAGAGAACCGTCAATGGACTGTTCTCAGCAAGTTTAGTCTAGGTTTAGTTTTAGTTTAGTTTAAGCTAACACAACATTTACTTATTGTTCAAAAGCAACAGATTGTAAATAAACAGGGATTCCTTAAAAAAAAAAAAAAAGTTTAAACAAAATTATTCAACTCTTCATTAACGTAAATTCTTTTACGAACAACAATAATTTAATGTAAAAAAAATGATTACACACATCATAAACATGCCACTGTAATTTGCTTATCGTGTTTTTTGTTGTATGAATCTTATTTTATGCATCATTAAATGTATTTGCAGAATAGTTTTTGCAGTAACGCAGGAAGATTATAAAACACGAGATTTGTTTTCTGTTGTAGCAAAGGCTAACAAACAAATACTGTATCAGTAGTTACAGATTATCTAAGCTTTTGTTTTATTGTTTTTAATTTAGTTTTTAAGTTGAATGTGCAAGAAAATGATTTATTGTTAACTTATGTGTTCAAATCTGGATAAATATTTGCTCTACATTTTGAAAAATATTGGACTTGGAAAAAGCAAAAAACATGTAAGTACGTACATAGGGTTTATTTTTTAATACGTACTTAGATTTTTTGAATTGATTATTTGATTAATTGATTAATGTCAATACACGTTTAAAAAACCAGTTACTTATATCTACAGTGTGTACAAAAAGTGAAGTAACAGATCAATATCTCGTCTTGTGATAACTTTACAAAAAAAAGTTTTAGATAAAAGGTTTTGCCGTAATTTACTACATAACCTTATTTTCAACTATAGGTACAAAGTGTTTTGTTTTTGCGCGCCGATGCCAGACTTTGTTTTTTTAAATAGAAGACCCAGTATATTTTATAATCTTTAGATGTAAAATTGAATTCTCTTTCAAGAATATACCGGGTGATTCAGTTTGACTGTCGCACCCCTATAACTTTTTAATTATTGAAAATAATCCCAACAAACCTCGTATTTTTGAAAACGGGGACAAATTCTCTTTTTAGTGATGTGCATTTGTTATCGCTACGATGACGTATGTTAAATCCGCGATAGGCAAGTGTTTTTTTTTTTTTAATTACATAGTAGATATATATTTTTTTGTTGATTCGGATACGGAATTTAATTTTGAAACCGACCATCTATTAAAAAAGTATGCATACATATAAAAAAATTCGAGAAAAATCAGTTCAAAGTTTATTTATTAAATTATAGCAACCAGTCTATTTACTGTTACTAAACTATGAAAAATGCAATTATTGTCGACTTCTGTATTACTTAAATGTAAAAAGAAAATGTTTTCCAATTAATTTTGAGCGTCATCGTTGATAATATTGTCCTTCTTTTAAGTTTAATAAAATGAAATATAATTTAATAGGCTTACTTGCATCAAAAGTTATTTAATTGGTTTTTGTTGTACAACTGAGTACCCATCAAATTTACAACTGTGGTCATACGCCAACATAAACTCAAACAAATTATACGAGACGATATACGGAAGCATCAAATTCAATTTGTGTATTAAACATGAATTTCCTATGGTGTAATCACGTTATAAACGCGAATTTTATTAATTGGCTCGTCAAACTATGAGCGTAGGGTGAACATTATCTGGTAATAGATTCGATAAATTAATGTTTGCGCTAGCCGGGGTTACACAGCGCGATTTGTTCACGGATAGTTCGGGCTTCGTTTGATTTTGTGCCGAAAAGTCCCTTTTCAAGCGCGTGCATGCTTTTAAATACTAGATAACGTGCCTAAAATAGAAAGTTTTAATCTGATACAAACTGGAAAAGTAATTAATTAACTGGTATTTGATTTAAAAAAAGAGTTTTGTGTGCGAAGTGTGAAATTTGCAAAAGATATTGTGTGAATGTGTTTTTGGGTTAAATAGCCAGGTTCTTTCGATGAAGAAGCTACGATTTCTTGGAATAGCAGGTATTTGTTGTTAAAATTGTTGATGAACTGGGTAGAATATTTCAGCTTTCACATAACTTTGGATTTAAATAAACGTTTTTCTGTGACTATCTATTGCAGAAGCAAGCAACTCGACTTAACGGATTTCTGGTGCAAATACTTTTAAAATAAAACCCAAAAATTTCCGACGGGCGTGCCCAAAAGTGTTTCACCAAATAATTTTTTTAACTATTTTTTTTTTCGACTAAAACATTTCACGATTTAATTCGAGTGATTTTAATACTGGTACCAGTAAAAATGTTAGAAGTAACTATTAATTTTGTACATCACATCTACAAGTTTTTCTAAATGTTTACTGCTTCTTATAATGTGATAAATCTAAATTCCTGCAAATGTTAAACACACATTAAACATTTCCTGTCCTTGGTAGCAAATGTTGTAGTTTTTACACAACACTTTCTTTCTAATTTTGTCTCGACTGTTTTCTACAATTACAACATTGCAAACATTTACAGAAAAATAAATAAATAATAGCAAGCACAACTCTATTTTGATTGCATATTTTTAAACCATAAGAGGGTAGACCAAGGATTTTATAATGCTAATGATGCATTTTTAACGTTTTGCTGCAAATTGCATTTAATTAGCCAAAACAAGTTTTTCTTTCTCATGTTTTCTCCATGTTTTGTGAGACAAATAAGCCTTAATCTTTCTTTATTAAATTTATTTAACGAGTAGGCGCCTACATCCGTTAAATATGCTGATAAGTTTGTATACAATAACCTCTATAGTCGATGAATATAGGGTAATAAAAATAAATTAAGTTAAGAGGACGCAAAAGCCCTAAATATTAATTTGAAAATTGCAGGACATAATACTTACATCATCGTACAATGACCTTGTCTACTAAGTGCCAAATGTTATGGTATAATTTCGCACTCCCCTATCAAGCAAGTCTAGAGCAATGTACACACTTCCCATGTTTAGCTTTTCAATGACGAATCGACACCAAAACCATGAGAGTTAAAACAAATTCTTTAAACTTTACCACCTCCAAAGTTTTGTTCATATATTAGTCAATAATTTAAATGATTCTAAGCTACAATTAAAAGTGGGGATTTTTGAAAGGGACGATTTTTGTTGGGTATAATATTAGTGATTTGTTCTCTAATTTTATTTACATACACAAATAACATATTTTTAACATGTTTCTGTTTAATTCCTTGAATTTTTCGTTTGTATTTGTTTAAAAACAAATAAACATATTTTTTTCAACAATGAAAAATCGTCCTTTAAGTAATTCGGTAAGCAAATCTCTTAAGAATAAGACGTAAGCAGAATTTTTTGTGCTAATAAAGATCTCACTAACTGCAAACAGCAGTTTAGAAAGCATACAATGTGTTTGACTAAAAATTAACTCATTTCGCATGTGACAGATAATTGTCGTTTTAAAACTTTTAATGTGACATGTTATTGCCGTTTAAACAGCTCATAAATTTAAATAATTCTGCATAACTTACGTACACAGCTTGTCCGGCCATTAATTTAATAATTTTTGGTTAGAAAACTGGTGGGTGATTTGGATTACCTATATACAGGGTGTCCAGTTTAAAATGAAGTACATGGGTATCTCTGAAACCGTTAGAAATACAAAATCGGTTAAATGGGGAAAAAGTTGCGCAATTACATGCGTAACAATAATCCACTTTTACATTTTCAATAATTCGTCCTGTTACGTAGTACCACAACGAAAACGAAAAATGTACATTTTCTTAAAACCTCCATATTACCTTTATTTGAAAAGATTTTTGCGCCAAATTTTCAGGATCGGACAAGTAACTCATAAGGATTTTAAAAATGACATTAAAAATATTTTAGGCGTAGGTACTATGTTTTGCGCGGTCATACCCAACTTTTGTTTTTCTTATAGACGCCACATTGGATTTTTGCATTTTTGAAATCTCCATAAAAAATGCTTTCCAACCATGTAAAGCACCGGTATGTTTAACCTAGGGAAAATATGAAAATTTGCAAAATTATAGTTTCACCACAGTAGGCCTTGGTGTCGTGATTAAACAATTGCAACGACTATTTCTAATAACTGTCAAATAAAACATATTTTTCTGTAGTGCAAACAAGTTAGTGATTTTCAAGTTTTCAATGGATCGTTTTTGAAATAAGCATAAATATGAAATGTTGGAGTGCTTTATTCTCTGTGGGAGAAATGATAATAATGTATTTCAATAAATACCCGGAAAAACGTCAGACATTATGTTTTCTAATGAACCATCGACAAAATTACATTCTTCTCATCTGATCAACATTTTTAAGTCCTTGACAGGGGCGTTCACGATAAGGAAGATACTTGAAACGTCTTAAAATTGTACCGGCTGTTAATCGAGCACCTATGGTGTTTTCTATCTCACGTAAAGACATACGGGGATTGTCAGTTACGGCTTGCAAAACAAAATTTTCTTTATTTTAATCCGTGCTCCGGTTTCTTTTCGACTTAACAAAGCTTCCATTAATTATTGTTATCACGTAATCGCCGAAACATGCTTGGACCTGGCTGACGTCTTTACGGGTTTTTATTGAAATACATTTCTGCAGCCATAATATCATTTCTCCTATAGAGAATAAAGCACTCCAACATGTCATTTCTATGCTTATTCGAAAAACGATCCATTGAAAACTTGGAAATCACTAACTTGTTTGCACTACAGAAAGATATGTATTATTTAACAGTTGTTAGAAATAGTCGTTGCAATTGTTTAATCACGACACCAAGGCCTACTGTAGAGAAATCTTAATTTTGCAAATTTTCATATTTCCCCTAGGGTAAACATACCGGTGCTTTACATGGTTGAAAAGCATTTTTTATGGAGATTTCAAAAATGCAAAAATCCAATATGGCGTCTATAAGAAAAACAAAAATTGGGTATGACCGCGCGAAACATAGTAGGCCTAGAATATTTTTAATGTCATTTTTAAAATCCTTATGAGTTACCTGTCCGATCCTGAAAATTTGGCGCAAAAATCTTTTCAAATAAAGGTAATATGGAGGTTTTAAGAAAATGTACATTTTTCGTTTTCCTTGTGGTACTACGTAACAGGACGAATTATTGAAAATGTAAAACTGGATTATTGTTACGCATGTAATTGCGCAACTTTTTCCCCATTTAACCGATTTTGTATTTCTAACGGTTTCCGAGATACCCATGTACTTCATTTTAAACTGGACACCCTGTATAAACTTACTTACAAATAAACTTTAATTACACCTAAGTTTTTAAAAAAATTTACTGTTTATCTTGATTTTTGTGAATTTTTACACAAACAGTGACATTTTTATATACTGCAAACTAATTTGTAATTAATGATTAACAAAATATATGAATTTTATTGCAAAATGGTACATTTTCTTTTAAAATCTGTCTGATCTTGGTGTTTGAGTAGCAACTGACATTCTGTCAGTTAAGGTATGCATTGTTTTTTGGTAATAATAATTATTAGCTATTGTTATCATACGTCTAACCACATACGTACATAAAATAGTTTTGTTTATCAGGCATAATTTTGAAGGTGATGTTGCCAATTAGTAGCAAATAATTTGTTGTTGATAAACATGTTTCTATACTTTTTTCTAATAATTTGTGTTAAAAATGTGTAGCGCATATTTTCGGAGTTGAATTAAATTTTCAAAACGATCTCGTATAATCTATAAAAGATTGACTTATTGCCTTAAGTTTCCAAAAAATTCGGAAAGAAAAACAAAGCAAGAGAAGAAATCAAAAAATGTTCAAAAATTTTCTTGCGAAAACGTTTTGCATTTTTTTTACTGACAAGAAAGGGTCACGATACGTTGTCGCTAGAATTTGATTAAGGTTGTGTTTATTGCATCAAGGACATCAAAACTAAATGTTTTCAAGAGTTATACGTGCCACTGGCCATTTCCTTCGGAATAATAGGGGAAAAACTGAAAATTGCTATAAAAAGTTCATTATTGCAATCGCGTTGGCCATGAAACCGTCAAAGACAAAATCGAAATTTTTCAATTTACCAATGCGCGCATCCTTTGCAAGTAAAATGGCGCAAAGTTTTTGAAAAAATCTTTAACGGTTCCGGAGAAAAACGTCAAAAACGAAACCACCGTATAAGCTCTATGATTTGAGAAGTAATATATCTGTACATTAACTAGATCAGGGGTCGGCAACGTGGTGCCCGCGGGCACCCGGGTGCCCGCGAAGCATTTTGAAAGTGCCCGCCACTAACGTAAAATAACTTGTAAACTCACCACTTTCCCAATGACGCGCTGTTTGTCGCACTATTATAGGGATGGCAAATAGATGTACCGCGAGATATTTTCGACGGCACGCTAAGTATCTTTAAATATCGAAAATTCATTAAAAACACCAGAAAATAACAACTCTTTTTCATATTTTTATACCATAACTAGCTAAAATGGTATGAGATATTCCCTAGGAAAAATTTGCCAGCGGTCTAACCTAACAAATTCGGAAAAAGTTGCCAGCGGTCTAACCTAACTAATTTGGAAAAAGTTGCCAGCGGTCTAACCTAACTAGTTTGGATAAAGTTGCTAGCGGTCTAACCTAACTAGTGTTGATATTTGGCACACTGATCAAATCCTATTTGCCAATCCCTGCACTTTAGCTTGGAAAATAAATGAAAAGTGCCCTTTGTCAAAAGTTAGCTATTCGGGGTGCCCTTCTTATCAAAAAGGTTGCTGACCCCTGAACTAGATCTATGCGACTTGCATAGGCGTTTAACATAAGGAAAACCGTTTTTACAAAGGTCTCGTTTTTCGCGTTTTTCTCCGGAACCGTTTAAGATTTTTTTCAAAAACTTTGCACCATTTTACTTGCAAAGAATGCGCGCATTGGTAAATAGAAGAATTTCGATTATGTCTCTGACGGTTTCATGGCTAACGCAATCGCAAAAATTTATTATACAGCTTTCTAGTTTTTCCCCTATTTTTTCGAAGGAAATGGCCAGTGGCACGTATAACTCTTGTAAACATTTAGTTATCTTGATGCAATAAACACAACCTGAATCAAATTCTACCGACAACGTATCGTGACCTTCTCTGGTGAGTAATTTGAGAAATAACAAATTTTTCAACAAAAATATATTGAAAACAAAGAATGTTTTAGAGGTATTTTAATGTTTTTTTTAGTAACGGACGTCGAAACAATGAGAAACTTTATTTAGTTCGGGTTTGTGCGAATTTAAAAAATAAGCAAGGTTCACTTGGTAAAGAAAAAATATTTATCCACGAAAACCGTTAATATTTCATGAAAAATTATTTGGAAAAATTTCTAATGGACATTAATTTAAATCCTTACAACTCTTATGAAAATTGATAAACTTACATTTTAATTAAACTTAGAAATTTTTGATCCATTAATTGGTTTTTGCAAATTTTTTTAATTGAATGAACATACTTTCAACGCCTGCTAACACAAAGACCAACAGGCACACTTTAAAACTACGGATGAGCACACAGTTTAAAAATTAGCCGAACATATAACATACTAATCGACCTCACGGGACTAAAATACATTGCCAAAGTAATTAGAATAATTAGCGCATGTTACTAATATATGTATTTTTATTGAGTTACGTCAGGGATTTGTTTTACACCTAAATAAGAGTTATTTTTTCTATTTTGCATGTACACATTACCAAACTGTTAAATTAAATTGTTTCTGTAAATGTTGTATAATGAAAACTGGTTTAAGGCAGTATACTCACATGATTATAATTTGCTTATAAATGACACACTGTTAAAGGATATAAATGTAAAAATAAATATGTAACGTTTAGGTTTTTTTATGAATAATATGACTTAATAAAGTTGTTTTAAACACCAAATACTACTAAGGATTAATACATCAAATAAATTGGGTTTAAAACCAGGGCTTGAAACCGAAGAAAATTTGGTTAACGGTTAACCAACCGAAATCGAGATTTAACATAAACCGGTTTTAAAAACCAGTTAAAAACAGTTTTTGACATTATTCAGGTTGTGAATGTAAAGATTGTAAAGTATAAAAAGATATTATTTATTTATAATCTTGTAATATGTAGCTACAATCATGCGTTCAGTAATGACTTCTGTTATACTAATCGCATTTAATACAGATTCTATATTCTGTTAAAGTAATTTTTATTAAAAAAAAGATGTTAAAAAAAACGGTTTTTAATTATTTTGGTTAAAGGTTGCCGTTTTTTTTCCATTAAAAATAACCCTTTCGGTTTCGGTTACAAATTACTTTTACGGGCAACAAAATGACTGTGAACTGATCTTTTTAACCGGTTTAATTAATTGGTTTCTTGCTCTGGATAAAACAAAAAAATTAGGAAAATATTTGACAGTTAAAAGAAATTATTTTCCTTATACAACAAAAAATAATTTAAAAAACTTGCATTGTATTTAAATCTCCAAAAAAAGTTTCTTCTAATTTTTCGCGTTGATATTAACGAAGTTACTTAAATAAACTACTGTCAATTAATGTCATTGAAATATATCTTAAACTTTAATCAAACAACATTAACAATTAGTCAAGCTGCTAAAAAGTACGCCAATTATGCGTTAATTATTTATATAAAAATTTGACAACACAATAAAATTATTGTACAAACAAATATTAACGCATGAACACATTATCACTTCATCGGTATAATAAAAAATTTAAAGGGTTAATTGATTTTATTGTCACTAAAGCAAATATTGAAAATCAGTCGAATAGATTTTCTGTTTGGCTAAATTACAAATGCGAAATCACTAATGCTAGAGCAAATAGTTAGAACCTTGAAACCTTTTGTGCGATCTATTGTAATTACATCCTGGAAAAACGTAGGATATAATTTGTGTTCATGATACATTCATAACTCTCAGAGTAACTTTATACTTTATAGTATATTACATAACAAGAGTTGTAAGAAGCATATTACGCACAAGTGGAAAAGTTGCGCACGAAGCCGCGTAGCTGCGAGTGCGTATTTCCACTCGTGTTATGTAGCTTACTTTTTCTACGATCACATAATACCTACGATTTTAACAGCTCTTTGGCTAATATACACATGTAATTACACTGTCTTGTCAATTTTGACGTAGGCCTACTTTGACATTTCTAGACAAGTGTGCGTTTTGCTTACCGTGCGTTATAACTCACTATAACATAACTGAGTCTACTTCGACCATTTATTTTTAAACTGCGCTTTTTGCTTACCGTGCCGAAGGACCCACTTACTATGCATGCAGATTACACGGTGAGAGTAATTTACATTAGTGGTCGTAAAAAAATGAAATTTCAAAATATTAGAGTGCTTGTGCAACAATTTCAAGTAGCTAATAGTCACCTAGTTTAAAATGTTCACAACCATTTCTAAATACATTTTTTCCGGTGATGTAAAGACAACTCCAAGTAAAGTATTTAAGAACGTGTTAATTTATTTTCTACTGGTAACGAAAAAGGCCCCATTTTTGTGTTAATAAGCCATATTATGTAAAATGTAGCTAAGTGTGTAAATGTTTGGGACCTATACCTTGAATTATATCACTTAAAACAATGCAATATTTTCAGTTAAAATTACAGAAGACAATTAGGTTACTACTTAACGGAACCCAGATTAAGTGCTGTGCTACAAGGAATGTATTTGCTTAAATATTTTTCACTTACATAAGTAACTCCTGAAGTTGAAACGTTATAGTAGTAAGTAAGTAAGATCATCTTAAATCTAATTTATATTTGTAAATCTACAAACTTTTGAATTTTGGTAGGCTTTTAAAGTAATTTAAATCTACGGAAATGTTTTACGGGTGTCCACTTGCAAGCTCGAACTTAAGAGTTTAACATTGTTTTGAACGTTTTCGTGAATTCCTTTTCGCCAATTCAATTTATGGGAAAGGTAATGGTACCAATAGAGAGATAAAATTATTGCACATCTAATGTTACTCTAGTGTTAAGACTGAAGTACGGTGTTTGGTTTTTAATCTAAAAATGTTTTTTTTTAAATTTGAAACGCCGTGATTCGTGATTTTCATTAAACGTCAAATTTGACAGTATTTGTCTGTTAATTTAATTAATTATTAACGTCACATCAAGTAAATATTCTTTTTAAATTTTCATAGTACGCTCGATTTCCGAGTTATAACACAAACTTGCATTTTTTTAAAGGGAAGTCATAGTTAGCTGTGGCCTTTTTTTTTAAATAACCAAATATTATTTTACATGATAACTGCCTACTAATAGATGGGAGTTATCCCGTGTTGATGTGACATTTAAGGGTGCGTACACACGTATGTAATGTGTAATGTAATGTAACGTGTAATGTAATGCGAATTGTTTGGACGGTACAGGAGCACGATGCGAATCCTGTTGTTGTTTTGGTTGATCCGCTCAGTTGCCAAGAACATGCCGAATAATAAAGTAATCTTTGCTGGTGCTACTTTCTTCCCAAGCATCGTTCTTTAGGTCTTTTTTATAGTAATTTGCGTGTTTGGGGTCCCATATAAGGGGTTTATTTTTGTAAATGTCTCTCAATTCTAATGGCTTTTCTTTCGTCCACATCTTAATCACTTAATACATTTCCAAATACTGTAGTATCCCGCGCTATTACATTACATGGTATACGGAAATACGTCCCAACGTGCATTGCGACATTGCGAGCGCCTTTGTGGTCGCAAAGCCGACATCCAATATATCACTGCGAGCGCCGTTCGAATATTATATGTAACGCTCGCAGTGCCGTCCAAACGACGAATTTGCCTTACATTACACGTTACATTACATTACACATTACATACGTGTGTACGTACCCTAAGAGTTGCCACTTATTAGTGTAGCAGTTATAAGCCAGTTACAAATTTTAAAAACAAAACCTTACAGTTTGTCAAATAAAATTTTTTGATCGTGTTGATCAAATTTCAAAAAGAATGTTTTCTAATGAAGAAAAAAACGACATGCTTTTTTCTTACTACGCTTGTAATAGAAATAGCAGCAATGCAAGTAAAATGTATTTGCAAAGATTTATGAAAAGGAGGCAACCTAAGGTTTAAAAATTAAATTTAAGCAAGAAGATGAAGAGAGAGTCCTGGCATACGTAAATTATAAACCAACATCATCTACCTGGGAGTTGTACCTTGAATGTGGTGTGTCAACTGAAAAGACTCGACTGATTTTAAAACATAGTAGTATTCAATTTAAGCCATATAAACATCATATTGGCACTACTTTGTATCCTAATGATTTAGAAAAAAGATTAAATTACGTCTGATGAATATTAAAAGAAACAATTACTGCTGAAGCCAAATTCACAAATAATGGAATATTCAACAGACACAATTATATTTACTGATGTCAAAAATTATCCCCGCCATACTATTGAAAGACGGGATCAGAATATGTTTTCGATAACTGTTTGGTTTGGTATACATAGTACAAAAAAAAGTGGTCCATACTTTTACAATGAAAATTTAAATGGTGATCGGTATTTGTCATTTTTGGGAAATGAACTGAACAATATGTTAGATGAAGTTCCGTTGAATTTAGTGCAAAAATTAAATTATTTTTAAAATGACGGTTCTCCTGCGCACAATTCAAGAATTGTGTCTGATTATGTGTCTAATCGTTTTCCTAGATGGACTGGCAAAAATGGCCCTATGCCCCTATGAGATGGCCAGCAAGATCACCGGATTTAACACCACTTGATTTTTTTTGTGGGGTACGCTTAAAGATAAGGTGTATACCAAAAAGTCTGTTAATATTGAAGATTTGAAAAATAATATAATCATGGCCATACAAGGCATTTCGCAACACTCTTTTGTAAAAGTATCAAAAGATACAGAATGTGTTCGCAAGCCAACGGTAGCCATTTTGAACATTTATATCATTGGGACAAATTTGAATGGCATCAGATTTCCCTTTAAATTCTGCACAAATTTGCTAATTTAAACGTTTCTGTATCTTTAATATTAACGGAGTTACCCATACAACAGGTTAGAAAAATGGGCACCCTGTATAGTTATGAAATATAAGTCTCTTTCTTCCAATAATGTGCAAGGGCTGTATAGTTTAATATGTGTTTATGAAGTCTTAACCAAGAACCTTACTCCAAAAATGTTTTGCAAATCTGTGATACATTTTTGTAAGCAGACTAAACGCTTATATATTTAAATATGAGAAACTATTTAGGAATGTGCTACACATCTATTTTCTAACAGTATTTGCATGAAACATTTATCACTAAAACCATTATCTATTCAAAAAACGAAGTGTCTTTAACAGGGCAATTGTGATAATTAGACACCTGAAGCGAATAGATTAAATTTTGTGAACTTTAAATACACATCTACTACTACTACGTTTTACTTCTAGCCTCAAATTATACAAAATTGTCGTGACGGGTTAAGCATGGCTAAGGCCTTGATACTTTTGCAAATTACTTAAATATTGACATCTTTATTTGCGAAGAAAAAAACACTATGTCAAGATTGGCATCGCAGACTTTAAAACACAAGCATATTAAAAAAGAACGTGTTTTGAATAAAAATAGTGAATATATTAAAATAAAATATATAAAATTATGCTCTCAACTTGTGAATTTTTTTGATAAATTTTGATCTTGGTAAAAAAAATTAAAAAGCACAAAGTTAGTGCTAGTCAGATTAACCTGTGAACTATTTAAGTGATTCCTGTTAAAGATGAATGTATACAGGGTACAGGGTGTACAAGATAACATTTCCAGCATGGGAATGTCGATTATTATAAGAAAAACAGGTTTGATTAAATTAGATGAATTATTCTTAAGTGTAAGAGGAGCTACAATCTATTTTTAAAAATACAAATTCCTCGTACTTTAAAAGTTATGAAAATGTTGTATTTGTCTTTTCTATCCCTACTTTTTTGGTTTATTATTATTTCAAATTTATTAGTACTTTCTTTAAGTACTTTTTGATGTAAAATGTAACTGTTATTTTAGATTTTTTTAACACTTACTATTTTCGAGATATTACCCCCTATTTCATTTTTTCTGTTGGGTCACTAAGTTGGCTATGGAATACTCAATTGAGTGTTTCTTTCTCTTTTTAATGATATATTACTTGCTATATCGATTATTAAAAAGCAAAAAGTTAGTGCTAGTCAGATTAACCTGTGAACTATTTAAGTGATTCCTGTTAAAGATGAAATATTACTTGCTATATCCATTATTATTAATAAAAAATTAAAAATAATCGTATTTCACCAATCACTTATCAAGCTATTTATGAAAAAAGAAACAAAAAACAACGCGTAATTACCAAAATCTGGAAATAAGTTTATAGGAATATGGTTCCTTTGAGAAACCAACCAAAAATCCAAAACAATTCCATGAAGAATAACAATTATCTATTTTTACCCAGTTTCTATTCCAAGGAATGTTCGAAGGAATGTAACATCTCAACATGTCAAATTTTTCATTAGTTGTAAATGTGCCCACAATTATATGATAACAAATTACCGCAGACAAATGGTAACTATCATTTGACATTTAATTAGTTGTTTTTTGTTTTTATTTATACAGATAGCTTGATAAGAGATTGGTAAAAACGATTTTTCTTGATTTTGTGACTTATTTATAAAAATAGATATAGCAAGTAATATCTCACTAAAAAGATTTAAGAAAAGCACATTTAACTGTTTCATAGCCAACTTCGCGGCCCATAAGAAAAAATAAAGTTAGTCGTAATATCTCAAAAATGGTCAAATCGAAAATAATGGTTACAATAATTTCCATTACGTAGGTACCTTAAGAAAGTACAAATAAAATTAATCTAATGATAAAGACAAAACAGTTACTAGAGATAAAAGAAATTCAACATATTTTGTGCTATAACATCTGAAGTAGGTACACGGAATTTTGTACTTTTAAAAATTGATTGTTGCTTCTCTCACTCTTCAGAATCATTTAATTTAAGCAAACCTGTATCTCTTATAATAAGCAAGATCCTCATGCTGAAAATGTTATTTAGGACACTCTGTATAAGTTCAGAAACAAAACGCATATCCTATTTTTGCAAAGAATCTGTTTTAAAATCATATGTAGATTAGCTTTAAGACTCTTGTCGCTTTATCAGTTCCATATGCATTATGTATTATAGAAATAAGGCTGCAAGTGATATGAAAATATTGGTTTTCTGTGAACTGTAGCAAATTTTTGACCTTTAATGGCCACGTCATTAAAATTTTAACATCTAAACTGACTTCTGTTCATCAATATTATAGACACATGCTTATTTTAATTATCACGGTCGCTGTTTTAACCTAGGCTAAATACGGTTGTCGTAAACAAAACGCCTTAAATTAGTTCCAATTTACATGTTTTATTAAATTAAACAACGATTTACTTTTGTTTTTACTATTTTCGTGTTAACAGGCTATAATTTGCTATGTGAGGCTAGATATTAAAAAGAAATCAAGCCAGCCACGTGGAATTAATACGCTGCTTTGCACTGATATGCGTTTAAATACGCTAATAATGAACAAGGTGAATATATAACGGATTGCGAAGTACTGTACTAATTTAGTTTTGACCCACATTTTAAAAAAATACTAGCACATTTAATTCGCTATCAGTGTTGATATTAATTCGTATTAGGTTTTGTTGTGAGTACAATAATTTCACGAGCACATAAAAGTTATTTTAAATATGTAACTTGTGTAGAATACCGAATTACCTGTTTGCGCATTATTTTGGTTTTGCCTCTAGTTAAGTATATCATTACCACATTTAAAAACAACTTACTTGACGTTAACAAGCAGAAAGTATTGTATTTTTTGTTTACTTATATGAAGTAATGTTTTGAACAGAGAATATAAAGATGTGATTAACTTCTTAGAAAAACATTTTAGAAATAATTGTTTATTTCAAGGTTAATAACTGCGCGAAGACTAAAAAATTATCATCTGATTTCAATTAAGACAAGTACAAGAATAATTTCTATTGGATGTATTATATTATAGATTTTTAGCTGTTGTTTTCTTTTATTAAAGCTTAATGTGTTTGAAAAATTTTTATTTTTACCAATTAATTTCAGTAATTTTTAACTATAACATGTATATAATTATTACATTAAATGTACCCTGCCCAACGAACAGAGGCTTGAAAAATGAAAAATAAATATGTTTAACATAATTCTTACTCTATATTTTATAACAATTAGGTTAGGAAATATTGCTAACATTTTTAGAACAAGGATGAAATTTAAAAATAAATGTAAAGTATTTTAAGAGCTTTTAATATTTAACACACTCTTTGTTAACTAAATCAAATTACTTTTTCGTAGTTTATTTGGTAATTTTTCTTTTCTCTCAAAAAAATGTAGTAGGTATGTATTAGTATTGCTGCAATTATAAAAAATGGGTTTTTTAGAAAAAAATTCTTGCCAGTTTTTTTAGTAACAAAAAACAAATCCAGCTATATGCATTTTCAAAGGTTTAACATTTTTTGTACCTAAAACCAATCGTTTCGGATAACTAGCTATTAAAAAATATTGCCACTGCGATAGAGACAAATCTAGAAACTGGTCAGGCATTTTTATAAAATATTCTTCGTTAAAAAAAGGGTATTATCTAATAAAGTTATTTAAAATAATTGAAGATGCACGACTTAAAAATGTTATTAATATTTAACACCTTTAAAATGCCAGAACAATATTCTTTTGAACTCTAGTTGGCAATTTTTTCAAATTATTCGATTTATTAGGTGATTAATAATATAAATACATTTCATTAAATACAACATGTTTTGTCGAAACGCAATATTAATTTTTAGCCTAGAGTCTTTTTACTGGAGTTGATCAAACGAAGAGTCTTGAAAGTGGTATTGCATTTCGATAAGACAAAAGGAAGATAAGCAATTTTACTAAATTGCTAACTGAAATGTTAAACAGGATGTTTTTCATTCTCGGTCCATTTTGCTACTCTTAATGTTGTAATACACAAATATACCCATTTATTTAATTGAAAACTCTTTTACATGTCCTTGTAGACACTTCAATTATCTTTTTACATCTAACATCTTCGATGTCTCCGTATTTGTTTTATGAGTTATTGCTATTTTCATTCTTTAATTTTGCCCGTAAGCTTCAATACTGAAATTTTATGGATTTAAAATTGAAGGCTTTGAATGTTTTTTTTTTGGTGATATTGTTAAAATCTTTGACTATGATTCTTGATTGAATATACTCCTAATCTCTAATGGATTGAAGATCCAAAATATTTAATTGGCTGTGTATTAAGGCGTCTGTTTTTAAAATAAAATATTCGTAAGTAAATATTTACATTGTATTATCAATCAATTGGCTGTGAACTAACCTAGCCTATCGTAATCAGCCCGAGTACCTACGGTCAGGTGCAACAATACGACAACCATATATAAGGTAAGAATGACTTCCTACCTTCAGTTAAATTCACTGGTAGGATGTGACAACGACAGTTGCTTATACAAAAATTTTGCTTAAGATAAGCCAAAGTTAAAAAAATTAGCACGATTTCATAAGTGTACACTATTATTTTGACCATAATTTGCACATATTATCAGTGGTTATAGCTGAATTATCACCAGAGTTTTCGGTTATATTATAAATTGGTGTTTGATTATTGTGTTATTGGTGTAAAGTGACAAGAAGAGAAGCTTGTGTCGATGAGTTTATGAGATAGGGGCTAAGTACTTCGTAAACCACAGGTAATTTTGTGAGTTTTTTTTTTACTGAAAATTAGCTTCCATTTCAAACTTTTATGATGTACAAAAGTAAAAGAAATTCAATTAATCATTGTTAAGTCCAGGTTTGCTATTGCTAACATACACACTTCAATCTAATGAGAAATGTATTAAGCATGATAAATAGATCCAAAATTTTAAACAAAATAATTGTTTTTTTAAAGCTAATTGGTGATCAAAGACTTCAGACTACAAAATGCACTAAATGCATTAATATTAAAAATTTACCCAGTAAAAAATGAACTGTAAATGACAAATCTTTATTAAGCTAATAATTTTATTGTTTTGACAATAATTTTGTGTTAGTTATAACAATGGTCTTTGTGCTACATGAAATGCAATCCCTAGGGTCCTTTAAAAACATGTTTGTGCAGTACGCGGTTGTTTTCTAATTATTATAGATTACAAAAAGCAGTTTTTGTGAACAATTTTCACTCAAAAATCGGTTTCAAAGTTGATTGTGTAAACTTGCCACAATCAATATTGCCCTTGATGTGAGTTATGAAAATTTAATAACTCTAGAATATCTGTAATCGTATAACTTAAAGTAATTACTAACAAGATTTCCTGCCTAATATGTACGGGATCACATTTGACTTATGCATGTCAACATTTTCCAAAGATGTCAGCTAATGACAAATATTCACAAATTAAAAAACTAAATCTATGCACTAACTGCCTAAGATCAGATCAAGGCAAGGAAAACTGTAGACTAAACAATTGTCGCATATGCAACAAACAAAAGGCACAATACTTTATTACATATACGACATCAATATCATAATCAAAATGATAATCATTTTACACATCCATAGGTCGCTGGTTCAAATCCGGCTCGAAGGACCAATGTTTTATGGTTGTTTATTAAACAATTATTTGAATTACATTTCAGAGCCTTCAAATTTGTTGTTGATAGTGGACTGTATATTTTTTTACTAATAATAATTACATTGTTTTATTACAATCTTGAATTTTATAAGTATTATAATTTGACCGTACATAATACTGCCGGCCTTAAAATATGAATTTTAAAGTAAATGATATTTTTTTTACAAAGTACACAAATAAATTGTACACGACTGCGGCTACTAGAGTTATACTTTCACTGGAAATCAATACGTTAATTTAATGTTATTCCCACTTTACAAAGTCATCTCTTAATAAATTATGGACGAAAATATTCCGAACTACTTTCCGGTTACGAAAGAAATGTTCTACAAGAGTTACTAAACAGAACTGCATTTGGAATATAACTTGTGGATGACGCTCGGTGTGAAATATGTTAAATATACTTGTTATCGCCTACCTTATTGGTTAATTGGCAGATTAAAATTTTTTCAACCGCTTATAAGGTTTAATATTTATAGTAATTAGCACGTGATAGCCTCTCTAACAGTGAAATACATTTAATCGTAGGAGTATGTAACAAAAAAATTATTTAAACCCATTCATGCGCTCACATAATTCAAAATTTGATAATTTACAGCCAATTAACCAACAATAAGTTAATATTTTAGAGCATTATTCAGTAAAATTACAAGAAAATAGATAGTTTAATATCGTTGATGAAGCTCGAGTCCAAAATATTTTAAAACGTTGCGTACTTCTTTTAATAAAAAATTTTAGATGAAAAAGTATCTAGAACAGCGATTCTTAAACGGGGGGCCGTGAAGAATTTTAAGGGGAGCCGCAAAAAATTTATAAAACGTTTTACTTTTTAAAAAACTGAAATCTTTAAAAAAAAATTTTTGCTCCTTATTTTACTCGAACCATCGGAGAGATATTTTCTTAAATTAATTGTAATATTTTTGTTATAAAAACTAGGGGACCGCGAAAATATTTTAGGATATTTAAGGGGTCGCGACTACTAAAAGGTTAAGAACCACTGATCTAGAAGATAACTGATGGACAAATTAAATCAAAATTTATCAATTTCTGGTTAATGTGTCCCTTATTATAACCAATCTTTTAAGGGGCCAGGTTATAAATTTTGTGAGGTTTTTACAATATTGCACTAAATCGTAATAACTTTGAGTTCTATGTATTATTAGTGTATTATTTAGTTATTATAGTATATTATCTGCTAATTTCAAATAGAAAGTACAGTAATTACTATTCGGAAAGCGATATATTGGAGGAACTCTGACGTTAGCAAAGGAAGTACGCTTATATAGCTTGTAAAGAAATTATGTACCACAAAATGGTTTGTGTGGCCTTTTGCTGGGTAGCACTCGACCAGAATACATAATTCTTTCTTATTGACGTGACCAACTACAAACAACCTCTCTTATTGTTAATTTGATATTAAAAAATCATTTTCAGACATGAAATTATATGTGGCTTTATTTTAAATTTTAATGCAGTAAATGCAAAAATTATTGGAGTTTTTTGACTTAGTTTTGTTCCTTAGTTAATCAAAATCTTTTACAAAAATGTCAGCCCAAGAAAAGTGATTTATTGTGAGGTCATCAATGTATAAAGATATAACATTGATGCATTATTTTACAACTTTATTGACGTTAATAACTACCAATTACAGAAAATTTATACTCAGTTGTTATGCAATTCGAAAACTAACAGATAAATTTAGTGTATGTGCATTCCTTGACTGCAAAAGTTAAGTGGCAAAGATGTATACTTACTTAACTTAAATGTCAAATAACGTAAGTCTGTGATGTTAATTCTTAATAATTCTTATTGTTCGTAGAAGATGTCCGGATAAGTAAGTAAGTGTTCGTCTTGTGACGTATTTCCAAATAACAAAAAAATATCGCTAACCATGAGCATTTTAGACATAACGACTTGCCTTATTTGTACTGCTAAAGGGTCGTTTTGAAGTTTTTTAAACTCTGTAATTTTTTTTGTGTTAACATAAAGTTTCAGCGAAACATTCGGCAAGGGACAAAGCTATATTAATCACGTCCAACAATTACTACACCCCCTGTAGATACAGAGCCACAGACTAGAAAAAAAAATTGAGTGTCTTCGAGTAACTTTTCAAAAGATAATTTTTGCTCGATTGATAGTTCTTAGCAGGGATAGAAAACGTAACGTAACGATACGCGATAACGTTATAATAACGATTCAATTATAATTTTTTCTACAATAACGTAACGATATTTTTATAACGTTATATAACGTTATAATACCCGATAACGTTTCGTTAAAAGTTATTTTGTATCGTTATTCTCTATAAATTAAATTTTTAAATGACCATCTTTTTATTTTCAGAAGATATAATATTTTGTTTGTATTTTAGAAATTAAAATGAAAATAAAATATCTTAACGTAATTTTGTACTATTTTTTAAATTTACATTTACAGATCCCTTAAATAATTTCAGAGTTTCAAATAAAAATTATTTTTATACAGCACGTTTCTTAAATATGTAATGCGAAAAAATTCGGGAGGTGATTCCTTATCGAAAATTAAGAGGGGTCTTTCATATAATTTTTTTTTCTTTAGGGTTTCCTTCCATAGTTAGTAAAGGGACGCGGTAAAATTGGGTTTTTATTTTATTTCTCAAATTTGGATAAATGTAGGAGAATGATATTCGGTAGATGTTTTATACTTATTAAAAGGTTTCCCATAGTAAGGAGTTCCCGGGAGGCTGAAAAGTGTGACTCTGCTGTTTTTTTTTTTTTAACTTTTTGGTGTTTGGGTTGAAATCTAGCAATTAAATTTTTTTTTTTAAACTTGATTTATTTAGATATTTTTTTTTATTTTTTAACTTTTCTCGTTAAACCTACAGTTTTTGAGTAAAAAATTATATGAATGAACATGAACCATTAAATATTCCAATATAAAACGATTCATTTTGGTGGTTACCTTGATTTGTTTATGTTCATATTGGGTAGAAGTGACGGGTGTAATTCATTTTGACGTTTACGCGGCGACAACGCTAAAACGCCCGTCAATTCTACCCAATATGAACATAAACATCACATTCATTCATTTAATTTTTTACTCAAAACTGTAGGATTTACGAGAGAAACTAAAGAATAAAAAAGGTTCTAAATAAATCAAATGTACAAAAAAAAAATGCAAAATGTGAACTCACCAAAAAGTTCTGATTAAAAAACCAACAGGGGTCGCACTTTTCAGCCTCCTTTGAAGGTGGAAATATTACTATGCGAAACATTTTAATAAGTATAAAACATCAACAAATATCATTCTCCTACATTTATCTAAATTTGACAAATAAAATAAAAACTTAATTTTACCGATCCCCTTTAGGGGGTGTAACTCGGAAAGGAGACGTCTAAGAAAAAAAAATTATATAAAAGACCCCAATTAATTTTCGATAAGGAATTTTTATGCGTTGTTTATGTAACGTTAGATAACGTTATATAACATAACAATTCATTTTTTTAATGTTATTTATAACGTTATGTAACGAAACCAAATAATAAATAACGTTATACAATAACGTAACGATTTAAAACGTTATTCCATCCCTGGTTCTTAGCTCCTATTATTTTTAAGATCCTCTTAGGACCTAAACAAAAAAAAAACAAGATGTGTACCCGAAATATTATAACTTAAGTCAAGTGGTGTAAGTATTGTATTTATTGTTTCAAAAGATTCTATCCATTATCTTTTATTGACCATTTTATGATTAGAAATGCACCATTTTACGCACAATATATTCGTTTATTCTTGTGAAACAATGGTCTTACTAATTATTACCGTAAAATTTTACTACGTATCTTACCGTCTATGATAATAGAAACAAACTTTATGCATAGAGATAATATTTGGACAACGAACGGCGCAAAAATTAGCAACTTGCACTAACAAAAAGCTATCAAGCAGATATTTTACTTTAACAAAAGAGGCAGGGATGGAAAAGATCGCTCTTCCTTTGACTAGGTAGCCTATTAAATCTAATGCTTCATTCATAATGACAGGTACGTTTCAGTACGCTTATATTGGATAAATTAATAACATTACCTTTTGTATTATATTCCAAACAATTTTATTTATAGAAAAAGAATGTTTACACTGAAAACATCTTGTTATTAGAAACTGAATATTGCTATTAAAAATATAATAACGTAATATGATAAGTGCATAAATAAACTACAACATTATAATTTTGTAATAACTTCATCTTAAAATATTGATGTGATGGTTTTACTTACTGCGCTCAAATTTTTAATGCATTTTGCTACTAATATACGTTATAGTGCATTTGCTCGTGAAAATTATTAATTGACATTAAGTTATAATAACGGGTTAAATTCTGAACTTAAAACTACTTTTCTTCACTGTGTAATGGTACTAACCAAAACAAAAAATTCAAAATTTTATTGGGAAATACAAAATTTATTTGCCAATAGAAGACTGCCATATATACGAGGGCCAGTCAAATATAAACCGGACTTTTTTCCATACTCTGTATTAAATTAAAAATTTTCAAAAATAGGCACAACTCATTTTTCTACATAGTTTCCGTTGACATTTACACACTTTTGCCAACGAATTGGCAGTTTTTGTATTCCTTTATTGTAAAAAGAAGTGGGACGTGTGCGAAGCCAATTACACACAAATTGCTTCACCTCTTCATTATTTTGGAATTGCTGTCCTCGTAACGCCTCCTTGAGTGGTCCGAATAAATGATAATCACACGGTGATAAGTCAGGGCTATAAGAGGCATTTTCAATAGTAGTCCAATGCATTTTTGTTAATTTATCTTTGGTTAAGGCGGCAGTATGCGGTCTAGCGTTGTCGTGCAAGAGCAACACGCTGCGAATGGGAACGCCACGTCTTTTGGACCTATAGGATGTCTTGACTTTGTCCAATAGTTCGCTTAGTCCAATGCTTTTACAAATGTCATCCACTGTTAACCGCCGGTTCCCTTCAATAAGCCCTCGAACTGCTTGAATGTTGTTTGAGATTATGCTGGTCTTGAAGCGACGCGGATGGGGCAAGTTTTGCACTTCATTACGTCCACCAGCGAACGATTTATGCCGTGCAAACACGTGTGTCCTAGATAAGGTTTCATTGCCAAACTGTTTACGTAATCTTATCAAAATCTCGATGGGTTTCACTTTTTCATTCGCCAAAAACTTATTAACAATGCGTTGTGCAACGGCACTGGGCACTACTTGCTCACCCATAGTGCTAGCTCAAAAACAAACAAATGTGAGGTTATGTTTTCGACTAAAAATGAGTCACGACACCCCCATTAACAGTCCCATTGGGTATCAGGTGCAAACGATAGCTCGTTCAGTGGCATGGAAAAAAGTCCGGTTTATATTTGACTGACCCTCGTATTTTAAAATACCCAATTAACTCGGAAATATACAATAACAATAATAACATAAAAAAATGCAAGGTAGAGCAATAATATGCGGTTTTTAGGTCATAGTTGATAAACTGATAAAGTACAAAGTTAAATAATTAGTTTAGTATTTTAACAAGACTGAAACAACAATAATTGTATCGTCAATACAGTTAATAACTGTATAAATTGCAACAGTAATTATAAAAAGTATTAGGGTTATCTTCTGATATCTTATTAAACAGGCAATACAAAGTTATCTATTAAAACAAATAAATGGTGTTAATAACTAGTGCCAAAAATTTATTTAAAGTTGGGGCAATGAACCAAGGGCTCTTAAAAACAGTAACACATTTTTTTTTAAGAAGCAAAAATGTATTGAAATGTTGCGCCCAATACTCGAAAAATAAGTGCTACCAGTGAAATATATAAAGGGTCTAAAAAACTCAATAAGATGTTTACAAAAATCATTTAAAATGCTCTCAAGATAAGAACAAAAATTTTTCAAAATTGTAAAAATAGAAAATTTAAAATTGTTTTAGATAAAAATCTTTGTCACTTCTGGTTTTTAAAAGATCTGTAAGCAATTATTTTACAACTAAAAAATATATTTGATTTAATTTTTGTGTACACTCAATTACACTAAATTTAACGTTAACTCGTGTTTTAGGAGAGTATCTGCTCTGTGCATAATGAAATATTCATTATCAAACGGAAAATAATAACAAAATAAAATATTACCTGTTAATAGAACAAGGACAAAGTAGTCATCTATGTCGTTGGATAAAATATTAACCAAGGAAATAATATCAGTTGTTCTATTTCTCACGATAATTTGATGTACCTAATATTATTTTACACGATCAAACACTAGGCAAAAATCGTTAATATTTGTTAGGGATTTTACCTAAAAGCAATATTTTTAAGTTTGACCTTGAATTTCACACAAAAACTGCAGTAGTAACCACACCTTCATTCCCAGGAAAGATATAACATGTGTAAAATATTGTTTATTCCATTATTATGTTTAAGTATTGGAGGACAGAATGTTAAAGAATAATAAATTAATCAATGGTCTATTTCTTTATGCTAAAATAGTAAACCAATTAATTTTTCACATTGCAGTTAATATACAAACTAAATCTTAATTTTCTTTGTCTTAAAGTGATCTTAAAAGCAGTTTTTTAAACCGTTCAATAATTATTTCTAGCAATGGCAACAAATTCAAGTGAGGTGGTGTCTACGCTACCTGATCAAGGTATCCTACGAAAAGTTAGTAGTAACAATAGTATTAATAGCCAAGGACACGATAATCCTGCTTTTGAATCGCCTAGAAGTCGAAAGGTTTCGGCCACGTCTGACCATGCAGAAATAGGCCCAGTTAGAAAAAAAAGCATATTACATAATACGCAAGCTTCAGAAAATGTTAGCTTACCAGGATATTACAGCTATAATCATGATGGTAGGTCCTCACTAACAAAAGAATTAAATTAACACAAACAATAATGTTAAAGTATCGTCTACAAAAAGACAGTCTAATACGACTAATATTTTCATGTTACTATTGGCCACTGATGCGTAATAAAATAAATTAAAGGTGGATTTGGAATAAATAAATTTGTCGACTTAATTAAAAATTAAGACAGTTTAGGTTCTACCGTTGCAATTTTTTAAAATTTTATCAGCTAATTTTTAGTGCTAGCAAAATTCATGCAATTTTCAATTGCTACGGTGCATTTGGTCATGGCCTATCGGATAGGTTTGTTGAGGACAAAATTTTGCAATAGCTATGTAACTATTTTCCTATGTTCCTGTAATAAATTTCTTGCAAAAATTGCAATGAATAATGAACAAATAAACGAAAGTGTATAACAAAAATCAAAACACAAGAACATTTTGTGTGAAACAATTTTGAGACAGTATTTACAAGAAAGACGACTTTAAAATTTAAAATAATTCTTATCAACCACTACCAGATACATATTTTTCGTTCAAAATCTAAAATATTAAGTATTGTTTATTCAAAAATTTATTTCAATATTTATTATAACTGTGACGTTATTGTAAAACATTATGCCATGCCCAAACTTATCTTACTCGAGTATTAAATTGAAAATAATGACTGTATAAGTTAAGTTACATTCAAGTAGCTTGTAGTTATTTTCTTAAGGAACTAAATTAAACCATAGTTATAAAGTTTGATTGCATGTAAGTTAGTAAATTAATAAGCATTAAAATGTTTCCTGGGTTTTTTATAAGAACACAAGTTATTATTTGGTTTAAAGTCAAATTTCAACATTAAAAACTTGCAAAGGCAATACCTTAAACAAAACATAATAGTTTAATACCACCACATAAATTGTTGTGTACAACAGGATCGTTGTTCTTATTTACAGGAGTAAAACCAAGTTAAATGCCCAAAATGTATACATTCTTACCTTGAATGCACGTAGACAGTTGTTTAAAAATATTCCTTCCTCTACGCAGGTTGCTCGTCATATTTACGGTTCAGATAATTGTTTCAAAATTTCACTTGAAGTTTTTAAATGAACCGAAAGTTTTGCAAAAATATATCACAAAGAATTTAACCAGTTTAGCAACAATATCACTAAAAGAAAGTTGCACCACAACAGCAAATAAGCGTTCAACGTACAGTTCTGAAATACCTTTTTAGCAAATCGATTAGTTTTTTGCTTTAATGACCTCACACATATTGTGATAAATTTCAGTCGGACCATCTTGCAACCACGTGGTTTTGCTGCCTCGCGTAATAGCTAGTCACAGCTCACTTTATTTACCTGCTGAATAAAAATAAAAATAATTTTTGATTGTGAAACCTAAAAAATGAGTAAATGCTTATTTTCAGATAATGGTAAGCAAGTAAATGGCGATGCTAGATCAAAAAAACATTCCGTTTCAGAATCTGTCCATTCGAAAACGAGATTTTCTGATAACGACGATAACTCCAGGTTAGTATTTAATTATAAATTAATAATTGTGATCAAAAATTATAAACAATAGTATTTAATTTTACCAAGTATGTTTTATGAGGATAATTTTAAAACATCACCTCATTGGGGCCACCAGTCTAATATAAAAGATAGATATTTGATTTAAACAGCTAAAAGAGGTCCATGTCCTAGGCCCACCCACATTTGAAATGTAACTTTTTTTTTTAATGTAGAAGGTTGTGCTAGCCTTGTGCTGGCGTGCTTTGTCAAAAATTTTTATTGTGCTGGTTCCGTTAGGCTACAAAATCAATTTTAATTTGGGGGGGCTGTGGACATGATAGCCCCACCACCACGTAATTTAAACATTTTTTTTAGACAGATATGTTGTGCTAGCCTTGTGCTGGCGTGTGCTGTTAAAATTTTGGTTTAAAATCTGAGGGCTCTAGACATGATTAGATTTGCTTTTGTATACATTAAACCATTATTATTATCTCTGAAAAAAGGGTGACTTCTAAAAAATGTATTGAATAATCTGTTTCTGTCTCACAGGTCATAACCAAAATTTCAGATTCATATCCTTTTTCATTCTTCATATATTTTTAAGTACCGGTCTCAATCAATCACCCTGTATAGTGTATATTGTAACATAGTCAAAGAACATTCTTTAATACTTACAAGTATAGTTAAAATTTTAAATTGTACATCTGTGATGAAAAATCAGCAAAAAGTCCCTATACCTAATAAGATTTAAAAAAACATGTGCTTGTACTTTACAATATTATTTAATTGATGAGTGGGACATGCAGCTTTATTTTAATTTATGTCATTAATAATTTTATTGAAACTTATAAATTTTTGTTAGATGCCATAGACACATTTAAAATACCTAAAATTGTTTTACATGTGGGGGGGCCCAGGACATGGACCTAAAAGTTACATATATAATAAAGCTTGGTTAGCTGCAATATTCAAAAGTTTAAAAAAATGCATAGTCGACGTAATGGGAGCAACAAATATTAGGAGTATCATTTTTGTATTTTATTTTATCTTTTCCAATTTTAAACTTTTATATCTTCTTGATTTTTTGTATATTGCAATAATTTCATTATGCCACACGAAAATGTGTTGTTTTTATTTTTATTAAACGTTTTTTCAAAACTGTAGATGCAAAATAATTTTTAAAACTTTGCTTGTAGGGACTTTTGCTAGTAGCATATTTTTTTAGATAAACGCAAACTTTTCTAGATCATGGTGGCACTCATTTTGTCTAAAATGTCGTTCAAAAGAAACCAATCCCTCGTGGGAGCCGAAATGTTGGCCGCGTATTTGTCCCCACCCATTTTGTCCAACATATCGACAATTTTCAAGAATCGTAGCCCTTACGCTAATCGGACTTTTAACATGGGCCATCGCATACGCCATCATAGGGAAGACTGCAGCACCTGGTGGTAAACTGTTCCAGCTCATCTTGCTCACAATATGTGCGCACTTCGGAGGATGGCTCATGTCCCTAACAACCATCCCAGCACTTGTGGGAATGCTCTTCACAGGCGTTCTCTTGCAGAACGTCGGCTTTGTTGATATTGATGGGTCTTTTAGGGAAATTACAAGGGAATTACGGTAAGCTACATAATTTAATCAGCTCTGGTGAGGCCAGGAAAATATCTGCTCTGTCTTTGTAGAAAAATTGCTTTGGTTATAATTTTGACGAGGGCAGGCTTGGATCTCGATCCTGGAGCGTTCAAGAGGATTAAACTAACGATATTAAAAATCGGATTGGTGCCATGGGCAACCGAACTGGTAGTTATGGCGGTGGCTTCCCATTTTTTCTTGGACCTGCCTTGGGATTGGGCGATACTTTTAGGCACAGTTTTCGCTGCTGTATCCCCAGCTGTAATAGTGCCTTGCCTAGTACGTCTTCGAAATAAGGGATATGGTGTTGCAAAGGGCATACCAACATTGATCATTGCAATATCAGGAATTGACGACGCCTTTTCCGTGGCTGGTTATGGAATTATCAGAAGTATAATGTTCTCGCACGAATCACTGACGTTGCAAATAATTCAGGGACCGATCTGTATATTCGGGGGGATTGGTTTTGGAATACTTTGGGGACTTATATGTAACTTTGCACCAGAAAGGCATGATCCGTTCATGGTACCTCTCAGAATACTGTTGTTACTTGCCGGCGGGATGATTTCTGTCTTTGGAAGCGATCTTATTGGATACGAAGGAGCTGGACCGTTGGCTTGTGTGGCCTGCGCGTTCGTAGCGCTGATATTTTGGACCAAGCAAGGATGGGAAGTGGAGGACAACCCTGTTTCAACAGCTTTTGAAATATTCTGGATGATCTTCGAACCAATTTTGTTTGGTATTACAGGGGCCCAAGTTAAGTTTAAAGAGTTGGACATGGAGATTTTGTCTATAGGTCTGGGTTGCTTAGTGCTGGCTGTAGTTTTGAGGATGATTTCGACTGTTGCTATCGGTATTGGGTGCAAACTTAATATGAGAGAGAAGATTTTCGTAGCCATAGCTTGCATGGCAAAGGCGACAGTCCAGGTAAGTTTCCTAAAGAAACCAATATTCTAATAATCATCGCTTGTTTAAATTTTTATCGTGCATAATATGCAAGACCAACAAACAAAAAAAAACTTATATTGATGTTATTATTAGGCTGTTCTTGGACCGTTGACCCTAGCAGCGGTATCAGATAAATTCCCCGAGAAAGTCTACGCCGAAAAAATGTTAATGGTCTGCATCTTATGCATCGTGGCAACAGCACCGACTGGAGCGATTTTAATCACCTTAACAGGAACAAAACTCCTAACAAAAACGAAAGTTCCACATGTACCCGAAGGGTGGCGAAGAAGCCACAGACCTTCCATCAGAGATATTAGCATCATCGATGAAGAAGATGAAAATGACGACAAGGAACGTGGCGAGGATCGCAAGCACGAAGATAATTCCAATCCAAAAATTACACCACATCCTGATCCATGATCGTTGTTACAGTATTTAGTTCGTTTAATTACATTTTCATACAGATAAAAACACCCATATTCAAATAATTATTGTATACATGAATGTACAGGTAAGCGTGTAAAATACATAAGTTAGGCGAAAAAGGCTGAAAATAACTTTATCAACGTTAGTTATTAAGTATGGTTAATCAAGCTCAAATGTATTCACATATTCTATGAATGTACCTTTATTAAGACATTTATTTAGAATTATCTTAAGTTTCAATATGCAAGTGTAATTAATTAATTTAGTACAGTTTCATTTTGTAGTTTTTACTTTATTTGTAAAGATCTAACAGCTTTGATATTAAAAAAGCCAAAATAATACGTATAATTGTGAGATAGGACGAATTTATGATACGTTTAAATAAAATAATTTAAGGTGTAAAGATTAGGAGAGAAATGCAGACGATGTTTTTATAAAAATAAAATACTGTTGTTGATATAAAAAATATTTTTAATTTATTTCCAGGATTTTTTTGCTCTCGACTTTCGAGCTCCATTAACGTATACGACCCATGTGGTTAAAATTTAAACCTAGGATGCACATCACGGGCCTCAGAGGCCCAGCAACCTATTGTTTTTTATGTAATTTTCGATCCACAGCTTTTTTTCTGATTTCCTGTCAGGAATGCCTCACTTCATGCTTTTTATATCATTTTTTTTTTTTAATATTGCAAACTAATTTTGACAAATATTTTATTAATTTTTATTTAGTAATACCACCCCGTATTCACACCTCAAGGGCTTGAGCTTAATAACAGCATACATGAAAAGTAACAACACAGTTTTGGCAAAATATGTTTGATTTTTTTTGGATATGTAAATCTGTTTTCGGTTTTGCTATTGATGGAACTGTGTATGTGGGACGCGAGCCTGAAGAAGCTACACAAAAAAAATCTTGGATTCGAAATTGTAAAATCACTAGTGCATCCAATTCATAATACTGGCTTTAATCTTACAAAAGACAACTTTTGCGAGTTTAGAATTTACAAAATACTTTTTAGACAACAAAATCACTGTTGTAGGTACAATTAGGAAAAATAAATGTGATGTACCTAAAGAAATGAAAGAAGACAAGAGCAGGCCTGTTCGATCATCATTATTTGGATTTTACCGAAATAATAAAATGGTTAGTTATGTGCCTAAAAAAAAGTGTTGTTTTGCTTAGCAGTATGCACAATACATCAAGTAGTAGAGGAGAAGGTGGTAATATGGAACCCCAGTTTGTTTTTCTTTGGTAAATCGAAGAGGCGTAGGATTATTTATGAACTTTTTTGACTAATAGGCTCTATGTATATATTAAATAATCATATATATGGACAAATTTAGAATAACATTGCCAATTTGCATGTAACATGTAGTTTTCGTAAAAAGGTCAAATGTGTATACTGAAGAAACTATGCTGGTAATATGGAACCCCTAAAAAAGTCACTATATTTGAATAAAAACACCTACATTAACATAATCATTAGAAAAATAAATTGCTCTACGACAAAAGTCACAAACATGAGCGTATTTTTACATGCTCATAAGCATAACTATGTGCCCATAAGTTGCACATAATTCATTGAATCCACAGTTCTCTTTTTTGGTCTTCGGAAAACCATTTATTGCTATACTTGCTGTTTGGCACTTCACATAGGCTTGGCCAAAAAGTTCAAAAATATCATAAGGGCCTAGAGGACGTTCACTCCGACGCAGCCACATTCGAATTCGTAATATGGAACTCCTGAATATAATATGGAACCCGGTTCCATATTACCAACGCTAGTGAGTTTCATATTAACAAAATCGCATGCTATTTTATATCGCTTAGTATAATTTCTACCAGTTAATTAAATGGAAACATACTTATTAGGTTTTGATGAAACGGCAGTATACTGCCTGGCAAAGCCAAAAAACCATTAAAAGTTTGCATATAATTGATATTTATTCTGGCAGAAATTGACAAAATAAACTTTTGTTTTGTGCTCATTCACATAAACTCAAAGTATTCGATTTTTACAGCGTTTTTTTTTGTGCTGAAATTTCGTATATGGCTTTCGCCATAGGTGTTACTTGATATGTATGTATTTGGTAATAGATGTCGATACTAGTTTATTTGTTAACTGGGGGTTCCATATTACTAGCAGGGTTCCATATTATCACCTTCTCCTCTATAGAAGACAAAAAAAAAGAAGCCCGAAATTATACACTATTATAATAAAACCAAGGGCGGAGTAGTTGTTATGGATCAGAAAGTAGGGACATACTCTTGCAAGCGCCAACCAAAGCGTTGGCCAATGGCAATTTTTTATAATGTAATAGATATTTTGGCCCCAAAAGCCTTCATAATATTTAATAAGGAACATTCAGATTATAAAAGGGACATTGCTCATAAAAGAAAATTTTTCTTGCAATATTTGGCAAAAGAACTGGTAATTCCAAATATGAAAACGGATCACAAAATCCTAAATTACAAAAATGTTTGAAGGAGTACATGAAAAAATTCATTTCAATTCCACAAAGCAACGAAAACTGACATGAAATTCCAAAACGTAAAAGGTGCTTTTTGTGCCCATCCAATATTAGCTGAAAAAGTATGTTAGTGTGTGTCAAATGCAAAAGCAATGTATGTAATGAAAATTCGATTAAAGTTTGCAATTCATGTAACATTTAGAAATTATTTTTTAAGCGACATTTGTTAAAAATATTTATTCTAAGTTGTTCAGTAGTAAGTATTATAAAGTGTACTCATTGGCAAATATAAATGCTAAAATAACATTAAAAATTATTTTTTTTAAATTATATCTAACTGGGCCTCGCAGGCCCGAGCCGTGTGAAAGTGTAGAAATTTTCAGGCGTGCATCCTAGGGTTAAACAGTTAAAGACTTTTTTGTATTATTTATCCAAAATATGAGCACAGTAAAGCCTGATAATTTCAAGAAAATATTCCTTGTTATAAAATTGCATTGTTGATCTTTATGCCAGTCTGATTTAGACCTTCAAGGGTCCAAAATTTTTATTTATAAGTTCCATTAAATGACTGTTCTTATTATGTAAAAAACAAAAACAGATCGAGGACATTGCAGCTAAAGATTAAATTACTTATTGTTAGACCTACTTCTATGGGTATTTTTATTCGTGGTAGAAATAAAGGCATTGGTATATTAAATTTATTTTTAAAAAACTGCACACGTATGTGCCTTGTATCATACGTCGAACATACAGGCGTACTTTATAAACAAATATTATAAACAATACGAAAATCAATTCATATACAAGTACACAAATCAATTTCAATTCAATACAGAAATGACATTATCTAGATAATTCTTTTGAAGTTCTGCAAGTCTTCACAAATTTTTCTCTTCGTCATGACGACAAATTATGAACACAGTTAAGTTGTGTGCTGGATATATTTACAATAAATTAATATTTTAATTTCCTAGCAAGGTAGATAATTAGAATTTTTAGTAGTGTAGCAGCATATAATCATTAAAAATTGCTGTAAATAACAGTTGATATCCCATTATTTTTAAATCTTAATATAAAAAAAGGCCGTGAATTGTAATCTTAGAACATTCAAACGATTAGTAAAGTTGCATTAAAGAAAGAGACTATTTTTTATCGCTGTTTTTACAGCCTGTTGTTTGATAATGTTAAAAAAATTACGAAAGACAATATAAAAACGTTTGTAATAACACTTTTGGCGGGTGCGCGTCAATTTTGCATACAACTTTACTAATATTTCTAGAAACTAAACTTTACTTTGTACCTATACGCTACAGAAACATCTTGTGTAGTGAAATTGGTCAGTGATGATGCCAAAAAACGGCACATGCAGTATGAATTGTACATTTTGTTAGAGGTCCAACTACTCACAATTTTTATAACGACTCGATTAATATTCATATCGTACTCACATTTGACTACGAAATCATAATTAAACATTAGACTATGCGCTAATTTGGGTTTTGGGTTGACTAAATTTACGGATACGACAACGATAACTCAATTTGCAACAAAGATGATTGTCCCCACGTTATTTGAGATTTTTTGCACCGGGTGACCCAAAAAGCAGCCTTTTAAGTGTTTAATTTGTCAAGAGAACACAGCAAATTATGTAATAGCTTTTTTTTTAATATTAAAAAGGATAAAATTTTGCAGCTTTGCATAGGTTAAACCAATACTTTAGCTGGTACAACAAACAAGAATCTTGTTAGAACTCGATTTCCATATGTCTGTATACAGTGTGGCCCATTTTAAAGCGGATCACCTCTACAAAACGTTTATTTATTGTCCGATTTTGATGATTTATTTTTTTAAACGATAAAGCATCAAAAACTGTATTTCGGCACACTATTTTAACATTCAGTTTACTCTCACAAAGCCTACTATGATTTTTTTTCGATGTCAAAGTTGAAAAATATGTTAAGCAATTTTTTTATTTAAAATCTGACTACACCACTGGATTCAGGATGCCCTTAAATGGGTTTGTACCAAATTTCATGAAAAAGTATTTATTATTTAGAGATTAATTATTAATTCAATATTTGTGATTAAATTGGCAAAATTGTAGAAAATAAAAGTTGGAGATGGCATAAAAAAAAATATTTGACGTAAGATATTTTAAACAAGCAACAATTTATTCATATCAGTATTAAAATTACAACTTTGATTAAATTTTCAATGGGGGGAACAACTAAATTTACAAGAAAAAAATATGAAATTTGGTATAATCCCATTCAAGGGCATCCTAAATCCAGTGGTGTAGTCAGATTTTCGATTAAAAAATCGCAAAAAATATTTTCCCAATTTTAACATCGAAAAAAAATAATAGTAGGCTTTGTGAGGGTAAACTAAATGTTAAAATAGGGTGCCAAAATACAGTTTTTGATGCTTTATCGTTAAAAAAAAAAGTTAATGAAAATCGGACCATAAATCAACTTTTTATAGGGGTGATCCGCTTTAAAATGGGTCACACTGTATATTTATGAATAAAAAAATAGTTTTGGAATATTTTCAATTAAGTTTCCATAAAATAAACCGAAAATTCCCAATTTTTGCGTAAATATAAGAGACCCTGTTTACCAATCTTAATTGTTGTGTGTTTAGTTAAATAATTCGTATTTTATTTCAATTATTTTGTGTTACGTTACGTTAAAAGTGGTGTTAAAAAGTACAGGTGTTCAGGCCAGCCGGTTAAAGTAAATTTGTACAGGGCGTTACAAAAATTGTAAGTGCGTTCGTCCGATTTAAAAAATAGAATATTACAATATTCAGAATTTACACGTAAGCTTCAACTTACTCTCATGCGTTTATTTACAAATCTTTACATGAAACATGTCTAACAGCAGTGCAAACTTTTATATTCTAATTTCCTAATTTCAGTCATTGCATGACATTAATTTCAATACGTAATAATATCACTTAAGTAGTTTGGAACTACCGAACCAAACAAGCGATTAAGTAATATAAATATATGTTAATACCGTTTCACTTATATAGAAGGGACAAATACTATCACTGTAAAGTATATATATCTCAGTTCTTTTTATAGGCTATCATACAATATACAAAATACATAAATTTATATAGCTTTTAACAATTGTATCCCTTAAAAATAAGTTTAAAAACCCTAAAAGTATCTACTTTAAAGCTTGGATATTATACAATCTTAGTTACATAGTGATTAAAAATTGAGCTGAAATACTCAAATATGGCACCAGACTGGTCAAAATTTCAAAAGTTTATAGATTAGCTTAGAAATCACAATTACGGAACGGCCCATTGAAAGAAACCACCAAAGTGCTACGTATTTTTAATATTATTCTAGAAATGATCTTCTTATTAGGTAGATTTAAAAAACTGTTGGCTGAATTATTATTGAACTAAATGAATGGCGATTAATCGAAGTATCTTTGATGGCCGCGGAACTCACGATGGTCCTCAAAATCCATATCTGCGAACCTATCCAACAACTCCTGCCTATAATTTCTGCCTTCTTGACGGTAAGTAGTTTCTTCTTGACGTCTACCTGCGTGTCTCCTCTCTTCTAATCTTCGCTCGTCGTACCTACGATCTTCCAATCTATCATCTACGTATCTACGATCTTCAAGGCGCCGATCCTCAAAACGTCTATCCTCATCTGTTCTCCGCCTTTCTTCAGGTAACACGTCATCTCCTCGACCTTCTTCCACTCTCCTTTCGTCGTATCTCCTTTCATCATATCTCCTATCCTCTAGTCTTCTCTCTAACCTACGATTTTCGACGCGTCTTTCATCTGTAAACTCCCTAGGCAGTTGTGGCTTGTAAAAGGCTTCCGCTCTTGGACTAAGGTCATCATGAATCTCTTCTTCAATGGGCTGTTCCGTAGAAAGCCTCCACTAGATAGCGTTAACAGCTCTTCTTGAAGAGCTTCTATGTGGGGTGTACTCTTCATCTCTAGGCATCCTATGATCTCTAGGGGGATTTCTTTCTAATGTTCTATCTACGGTGCGTTCTCGATAATCTTGACCTCCTGCTAAATGAGGAGGTACTCCGTGAGCATGGGGTTGGGTATGAGGGTCTCTGTCGCCAAAATCTTCGTATTCACGTTCGCGTTCTAATCTCGATCGGCCCCGTGAATGACCAGTATGAAATAATCCTGGTAAAACAAACATTATGCTAGCTTTCGAGTTATATTAACGAATAAATCAAATTCAAACACCACAATCCTTGCAACTAAGAGAAAAACGTTATTTCTATGATCTAACCAAACGGAATCAGGATAATTCGTTGAAAATCACACGAACCACGTTTTTAAAGTCAAGATTTAACAACTGCATCTTGTTTATCCATAGAATCACCAGGATACCAAAGCTAATATAGAAAACAAAAATTTTGCAAAGAATATTTTTTAAAAGAAATTTACTGTTTTTCTTTAACCTTCTCTATTTTTTAGAACACCAAACGACCAAAGATGCGTTCACCAAAATATGCGTGTAAAATTTTTTCTGCTCAAATAAAAATATTTGGCGATGCTTCGAAGAGTCGAAACGTTTTTTCAAAAAACAATTTCCTGAGCACAATCTCGTAAATTTTGCTTGTGACGAATTTTCCTGTTCCATAAAACAAGTACCACTCGAATAAATTGTACTTACTAAAACTATTTCACTAAGCAAACAAATCAGTTGAACCAGCGCGCCAAATTTTACCAGGACTTGGTGCTACTTCGCCTGATAAATTTTACGTAAGAATTGTGCGTTAGCGTTAAGCGTAGCGTAAGGCATTAAAAAGACGTGCGCAGCGAAGCCATCGAAAATGAAAACAGAAAGAAAATAATCGAATTAAAAACGTGCACAGTAAAAAAAAAAAACGAAACCTGCTCTATAGCGAATTCCTACATTAATAAATAGCCGGAATGGGTGTCATTGAACCAGTAAAATCTGAAAATCATCAACAAAATAATAACAAAAATTAATAGACAAAAACTCGACATATAATTTATTGTATTGGACCCCAATTTACATTAAATTCATGGAAGATCGACAACAAAACCACTAAAAATAAAAATCAACTTAGCTATAAACTAAATAGTATTCACACGATTCTGATACTATAAATTTAGTTTAAATAAATTAAGTAACAGCTTAGAATTTTGCTCTAAAACTCAGCTAATTTATAAGAACTGCTATGCAAATTAATGATAATAAAGAATAGTAAGTATAATTGTAAAACTTTCACAAACATGCAGTGATTACAAGAAAGAAAGTGATTCTAGTGAATCTACGGAATCCCAGCTTTGCAGTCCTATATATCTAACACCTGCATAAGTACCTCTAGAATCCTGAGAATACCCGTATACATCATGATGGGCTGCAACAAGTTAGTGCTGTTAGTATTTTTACCAAAAAAACTACAAGCTACAACGAACAGCTGTGAGTTACGTTAAAAAATTCTGGCGACATAAAATTACAACATGTACAAGCATGTATAGAGTTTTTAGACACTTTTAATAACAGGACAAGGCTTCTTGTAATTTTTCAAACAAAACCTATAGGGAAAGTAAAAATATCGTCAATAGGTTTTGCAGTTTTTTTAGCTTTACCATGGCATAAGTTCTGTCTTGTATGGTATACAGGGTGAGTCATTAGTGGCGGATCGGTCGATTGTGGCTAAACGGTTTGAGATAGAAAGTTGATTCAAACGGTATTTCATACAGTTTTTTCTTCCGAACACGATAAAAATATTTTCAAATATACTGGGTGAGTCACCTCTCTGGAACCAATAGCAACTTTTATATTTCAAATGCAACACCCCATTTTTTATTTAATATTTTTGACCGCCTTCATTTTAGCTTTACATCGATATAAAATAGTACAGGTTTTTATGCGGCCTTGTCACTAAAAAATAATAATTTTCAAAAATTTTCAAGGTTTTAAGTCTTTATTTAAAAAATTCTCCTGAAGTCATTTTTCGAAGCACAGAGTTGTAATTTGGTAAGGACATGCAGAAAACACTGCTCTATTAGCTCGATACGAAAAAGTTTGAATCACGCATACAGGGTATTCATAAATAGGTGGCAACTTCCATGATTTTTAAAAGCTCGTAACTCAATTTTTTCAAATGCAAACCCCTGTATTTTCTTATGTCATCGAATTCGTCTTTAAGACAGCTTCATTTTTTGTTAAGTATGTCTTATACCCAAAACTCATACTTTTCGAGATATTCGACTTTTTTTTCTTCTAATCGTTATTAAAGCAAATATGATGCCGTGGAAATCGAAAAAGGTGACTGTTCACTTCACTAACGTTAAAAACTTGTCGTTTATTTCTTGAAATATAGCATTTTCACATTAATTTCACTTTACAAGAGCAAGGCGGCAAGGATTTACGCACATTTTGATTAATGTGCACTTATAGGCTAACTAGTTTATTCAATTTCATATAGCAATGATTTTTTTATGTTCTATTGTTTTATTTACAGAATTTATTTAATGTTTTTTTGTGGTTTCAAGAAATAATTTGTCTTTCATTTTCAATTTTTCTTCGCGCTCCCTTTAAGGTTTAGAAACACTAGTAAAGTTCATAACAATAATAAAATTGATTTGGATGCCAATTTATTTATTGCTTATAAGTGAATCCATAAGACTTTAATATCTACCTACTATTAGTAATTAAATACACGAAACGGTGAATAAACCATGTCAATTTGCTCTTGTAAAGTGAAATTAATTGTGGAAATGGTATAATTCAAGAAATAAATGACAAGTTTTTGACGTTAGTGAAGTGAACAGTCACCTTTTTCGATTTCCACGGCATCCTATTTGCTTTACTGATGATTAGAAGAAGAAAAAGTCGAATATCTCGAAAAGTATGAGTTTTGGGTATAGGACATACTTAACAAAAAATGAAGCTCTCTTAAAGACGAATTCAATGACATAAAAAAAATACAGGGGTTTGCATTTGAAATAATTGAGTTACGAGCTTTTGAAAATCATGGAAGTTGCCACCTATTTATGAACACCCTGTAGGCGTGATTCAAACTTTTTCGTATCGAGCTAATAGAGCAGTGTTTTCTGCATGTCCTTACCAAATTACAACTCTGTGCTTCGAAAAATGACTTCAGGAGAATTTTTTAAATAAAGACTTAAAACGTTTAAAAAACTTGTTTTTTTTTTTTTTTAGTGACAAGGCCGCATAAAAACCTGTACTATTTTATATCGATGTAAAGCTAAAATGAAGGTGGTCAAGAATATTAAATAAAAAATGGGGTGTTGCATTTGAAATATAAAAGTTGCTATTGGTTCCAGAGAGGTGACTCAACTTGTATATTTTAAAATATTTTTATCGTGTTCGGAAGAAAAAACTGTATGGAATACCGTTTGAATCAACTTTCTATCTCAAACCGTTTAGCCACAATCGACCGATCCGCCACTAATGACTCACCCTGTATCGTTTATAGCTTACGTTTAAAAGTTTGTTCTGAAACTGTTTTCATGAAGTGGTATGCAAAGCGAATCGTATTACGGTGAAGGCAATTAAAGCAAATTATAAAGGATGGGTAAAAACAATAAAAATGTTTCTGCTATAAGCGTTAAGTTATTATTGGTACACATTTCATTACAATGTATGCAGAAGACTATATTGTTTTTGTTGCTAAAGTTTTCGTAATATTTCTACTTCACAAAAGAAGTAAACTTATAAAATCACCAATTTCTTTCAGTTGTGGTTTATGTATAATTTCAATTTTAAATGGTACAAAAAACATGTAAATACCTGGCAACGTGGGTCTACCTGGTTCCCCACTCGGAGATGCTTGTGGTGAAGTACCCATTGGTCTAGACACATTTGGAACTATATCTGGATGAGTAGCTCTCCAATATGCCTAAAATCAAGCGAAATGTTTTAAATTTCACGTACAAACGCAAAATGTTTTAATTTTTTTAAAGACGTCCAGTTTTGTACCCAACTAATTAAAATCACCATACAAACTTTGCCAGAAAAGCAACAGTTGTAGGCAATTTAAAAAACAGGCTTTAGATTCCGTGGAACATTAAAAATAATAAGAATGAGAAAATACTTGATAAGCTGTTAGCTGTAAATACAAGTAGGTATTAAGAAATTGACAATTCAAAAAATCTTACCTCTAAATATTCTGCTATATGCTCGCAAGCATCTTCTAACTGGTTTTCATCTAATATTACATCAAACATTTCTGTTGGACATTGCGCTAATTTATCAGCAGCTACCATTTGGACATTTAGATGCCGAGTTTGGCTTTTCCCTCTTGATTTTATTAACCTTTGTAAAACCTGCAAAGTTGACGATTAGAGGAGCCCCATCAAAAAATAAATTTAACTTACTTTAGGACTAGTAATTTTAAGGTAAACAATAATTGGAGCTAAAGAAGTTTTGGCCAATTGAGAAGGATGATTAATAGTATCACAATCTAAGACCACAAGTTGCAAAGTCCTAGCCAGCTCGAAAATTCTTTCAATTTCTGCTTGGACTTCTGCCAGACAAGTAGAACGCGTATTCGATCGTTCCATTATCGCTCGCTTCGAAGGATTGTTTAAAAGAGAACGCTTCGCCAAGGAAATATCAGCCATAACTCTGGTTATTATTATTCTGGAAGAATAATCGGATCTACAAGATGGAAGAGATACGTTCGGTCTATACTTACTTTCCTTCAAACCTATGCTTTAAATAATCAAACAAGGCTTTCTGCATCATATCAGTAACTTCATATCCTTTTAAAGAAGGACCTACTAATACTACCGGCCTCATGGAGGGAACTACGTCATAAGGAGCAGCTGTTTCCTGCTTCTTGAAAAACGGTTTTTTCTTTTCTTTCGCAGGTGGGGTTGTAAGCGATTTACCTGACCTAGCGTTGCCAACAGAATCTGATTCGTCTCCTAGTAAAAAAAACAACAACAAACTACATATCTTCGTTGGATTTGAATCCAAATATTAATAAAAACATTGCGTGCTCTATTCCTACACTATCTGATATGTTCCTACTCTATTTTCTACAGCGGTTTTAGACAATGGTTAGAGCAGATGGAAGGAAGGAAAATGGAAAACTCAGTCTGGATGGAGACGACAAATAAAGAAAATGAAAGTGTACAACAGTACATACCCAAAAAAACACAAATTGATTAAACAATAACCACAAAATATAATACAACAAAAAAATAAAGCCGAGCACGAGAAACATTAAAAATATTCTGTAATACGTGATCCTTTGTAATTTAAAATAAGTACTCAAACAAAGTTTATTAGTCAACAATCAATAATTAATATTGGTTACTTAATTTATCAGCCACTTTATATTATATACAGCAATTTTCAGAATAATAAAATATTTTCTCATGATGTTCCAAATATTTGCCTAACCCACGTAGTTTCACTAAAATTGATTTTTCATAAATCCCTAAATATGTAATTGACGAACGTCTAAATTGGCAAATGACTATTCATTAAACATATAATTTTCTTTTACAAAATAAGCATGATCTGTCTGTAAGTAATTTCAATAATTAACCTCTTATAACATAATTTCATTTAAAATCCTTTTCTTTACACGCGTTCATCAACGAATAATTTTTAAACTGCTAAAAATATTGACTTAAAATTTACAGAAGTTGTTTGTCATAGATATTTAGTAACAATAATTTCTTAAGATATCTTTAAGTAATTTTAATAATTGACCCTTTATACTTTATAACATAGTTTTGTTATACAGGGTGTTTCACTTTTCCAAGTTTGGTTAAATGGGATAAAAGTTAGATATTTAGGAGTTAGCAGTGTATTTTACACAATATATTATTGTTTTATTTAAAAATTCCATAACGAAAAAATCGAAATCGATCAAAATTTTCAAACTCAAATATCTCGGTTATCATGGCTAATATACAAAAATGCTAAAATAAAAAATTTTGCTAGATTTTATTTGCTATAAAATGATGATAATAAATTATTTATTTATATATTAACGTGCGAGATATTTGATAAAACAACTTTTTCAAATAATTACAGTAGGTGATGCCCTAGATATAAAGATTATTTTTTTTCTCTTTACAATAATATAATATTTTATAATTTTATTTACAAAATCAAGCAAAATAACTAAAAAAATGCTAATTCCAAGATAAAAATCAACGTTACCATGGAAAAAGCAATAATCCACATCAATTGTTTTATTTCGACTCTTGCTAGTCTTTCCCGTCACTCTTTAGACGGTGACCTTAAATTAAATGTAATGCGAAATTAAAATGATCATACTCATTTTTAGTACATACATTATACCTTGTACTAACACATATAAGTTAAAAAGGTTCTTAAATATTTACGTAAGTTGATTTACATTATTTCTAGTTACCACAGTTATTCGTATGATTTTATAACAACTCAAGTAGATTACGAAATTTCACGTTTTAAATGTAAGATGTTTCCTTGAAGGTGTTCAAATCACAAACCACCTCTTCAATGCAAAGGCGACATGTTGATAACAATTCTCTTCTACTTTTTGACAAAAGCTCTAAAGTAATATCTCCAAGTGCTTGTTTTGTTCTGTTTTGCAGCTGTTGGATGTTTTGAGGAATCTTAATATTAATATGATTAATTTTCTTTATGTTTGTAATGACATATGTTTTAATGTCACCGTCTAAAGAGTGACGGAATACACTAGCAAGGGTCGAAATAAAACAATTGAGTCGCTTTTTGTTTTTTCCATGGCAACGAGTACCTATTATTATTTTAGATTTCGCATTTTGTTAGTTATTTCGCTTATTTTTGTAACTAAAAATATAAAATACTAAGTATATCATTGTAAAGAGAAAAAAATTATCTTAACATCTAAGTCACCACGTAACTAAAACTGCCATTTAAAAAAAAGTAGTTTTATAAAATATCTAGCACAGTAATTGACAAATAAAAAATTTATTATCACCATTTTTTGGCAAATAAAATTTTGCATTGTTTTTTCCTAGCATTTTTGTGTATTAGCAATGATAGCCGAGATATTTGCGTTAAAAAATTTTGGTCAATTTTCGTTTTTTCGTTATATGACGCAAGCCATGGAATTTTGAAACAAAACAATAGCTCCTAAGCAGCTAACTTTTGTCCCATTTAACCAACCTTGTATTTTTATTATTTACAGAGATAGCGATAGTCCCACATGGAAAAGTTAAACACCCTGTATATCCTAACCCCCAAACGTGTATATCTACGAATAATATTTTTTAACTGTTGAACATATTGACTTAAAATTTGTAAGAATTAAAAGTAGTTTTTATCTTGATTCCAAAAACTATTTGTAAGTAATTTCATTAATAACTGTCCCTTCAAAATAAAATATCCTTATAAAATCTTTCAAGCTTGTATAACAACGAATAATTTTTTTACTGCTGAACATACGGACTTAACATTTGCAAGAATCGTTTGCCTAACGTGGGTAGTCATAAAAAAAAAGTTTTACAAAAATGTCATAATCTATCTGCAAGTAATTGCAATAATTGACTCTTTATAAAAAGAATTCGTCAAAAATCCTTTCTTTCAAACTTCAAACGCGTTCATCAACAAATAAGTTTTAAACTTCTAAAGATGTTAACTTAAAATTTACAGGAGTTGTTTGTCTAGAAGAAAATCTAGTCACATACATATTGTTTTTACAATAATTACTTAAGATATCTATAAGTAATTTCAATAATAAATCCTTAAAAATATAATTGCGTTATCTTTCAAACGTGTATAACAGCTTATTTTTTTTTATTGCTAAACATATAAACTTTAAAATTTGCAGGAATTGTTTGTCTAACCTGGTTAGTCATAAAAAAATTGTTTTAACAAAAATTCCATAATCTCTCTGTAAGTAATTTCAATAAAATTGTCCCTTTAAAATCAAGTTTACTTTATAATACTATTCCTTGAAAGTCTACAGGGTGCACCACGACCCTGAGATTCTTCGATAGCTCCTTTATTAATGAAAATATCAAAAAATATTTAATACAAATATTGTGCAAACCTATTTTCTACATAACCTAAAATTATTTTCAAATATACAGGGTGTTTCGTTTGAGCGGCACATATAAAAATGTATTTTTGTTTAATAAAACACCCTGTATATTTTTACATTTTTGGATTTCTCTTAAAATTTGCTTTAAAAAATGTATAAGGTTATATGGGTCTTAAGTTAACCGTTTTCGTAAAATTTACATTTTGATGAAATCTTTGAGCAATACAGCACTTTCAATTTTTTTTAACATTAAAGTTATTTAAAAAAGCAGTAGAATTTCGTTTGAAAATTAGATTGACAATAGATTAATTAACACTTTGCGATAGCTATATTTTAAAAATATTATACAGGGTGTTTTTTACGCTTGGTCAAACTTGTGAAACTTTAAACATCGATAAGTCATTTTTCTTAAATGCAACCCTGTATATTTTTATATTTTCTTGTAGAGAATTTAATTGTCTTTCCAAATTATTAAGCATGTCCTATACCTAAAGTTAATATTTTTCGAGCTATCTCGATTTTTATTATTATTATTACTTAGACAATTGAAATATTTTAAAGTCGGCCATGGAGGTAAGTCGAAATTTTTCAAGGAATTTTTGAACAAAAGAATAAAAAGAGCTGCAACTTTAATTTTAGGCTAAAAATGTACCCCATTTTTCCGAAATTTATCGTATAAATTGTTCAAGATTATGCCCTTGTTCTACGTACAGCCGTAGACGTTGTCTGAAAGACTCTAGCACCCTTTATAACATTTCAGGGGTTATACCATTAAAAGCAACACGAATTCTGTTCTGCATATCTTCAGCAGTTGTTGGGGGGTCTTGATACACCTGTTTTAAGTGTCCCCACAAAAATAAATCGACAGGTGACCTAGGTGGCCAGGAGATTGGTCTACCTCGCCCTATTCATTTATTAGGATATTCTGTGTTCGGCAACTGAATTACTTGCTGTGTTACTTTTGATGGTATATAGAACATGAACAAGGATATAATCTTAAACAATTTATACGATAAATTTCGGGAAAAAGGCGTAGATTTTTAGCCTAAAATTAAAATTGCAGCTTTTTTTATTCTTTTGTTTAAAAATTCTTTGAAAAATTACGACACGTCCATGGCCGACTTTAAAATATTTCAATTGCCTTAGTAATAATAATAAAAATCGAGATCGCTCGAAAATTATAGGACATGCTTAATAATTTCGAAAGACAATTAAATTCTCTACAAGAAAATATAAAAATATACAGGCTGTTGCATTTAAGAAAAATAACTTATCGATGTTTAAAGTTTCACAAGTTTGACCATGCGTAAAAAACACCCTGTATAATATTTTTTAAATATAGCTATCGCAAAGTGTTAATTAATCTATTGTCAATTTAATTTTAAAACGAAATTTTACCGCTTTTTTAAATAACTTTAATGTTAAGAAAATTGAAAGTGCTGTATTGTTTAAAAATTTGATAAATATGTAAATTTTACGAAAACGGTTAACTTAAGACCCATATAACCTTTTACATTTTTTAAAGTAAATTTTAAGAGAAATGCAAAAATGTAAAAATATACAGGGTGTTCTATTTAAAAAAATTACATTTTTATATGTGCCGCTCAAATGAAACACCCTGTATATTTGAAAATAATTTTAGGTTATGTAGAAAATAGGTTCGCACAATATTTGTAGTAAATATTTTTTGATATTTTCATTAATAAAGGAGCTATCGAAGAATCTCAGGGTCGTGGTGCACCCTGTATACTGGCGATTATTTTTTAAACTGCATTATACTGACTTTAAATTTGCAGGAAAAGTTTGCCTAACGTATGTAGTCAGTCGTCTTGCGATTATAAACGGAAGAATATACAACTGCATAAACGTAAAATGGCTGAATAATTACACGTAATGCGTTACCATGAAAAAAATTAAAAAACACAACGATTTCAAACAGTGTTATAAAATTAGTCCACGGTACAAAACACCAAAAAACGTCGAAGAACGAAGTGGAAAGGACATACCAGGCGTAGGAGGGGTGCTACCTCTGGAAACATCGTTACCAGCGGCCCCTATGTTGGAACTGGAGCTAGTTTTGCTGGAGTACAACTTTGTTGTTCTAGTTTGTGACGCCTGAATTCGCAAATTTTCAAGCTTCACCGGTGACGGGATGAAACCCACGTCGCAGCCTTCTTTAACCAACCTCCCTATCCACCAATTGTTGTCATACTTCTCCTGGAATAACAAACGAAGCCATATTTAAAAAGCGAGCATCAACTGAAACATTAAACAACTACAACCAGGTTTCTAATTCACTTTGCTTGTTCGATCGGAAAGAGGACAAAATGCAAAGCGAATATGCTAAATTTGTCCTAGATTATTCGGTTAAAATAGATGACAACGTTATTAAATTTAAAATTGCTAAACTATGGATTGATTTAACAATGTTCTAGATAAATGTGCCCTAAATATCATCTTAAAAACGAAGTACCAAGTCTTTCCTTAACAATACCTTTTCAAATAATTCTATTAATCTAACAAATATAAAAACTAAGAAAACCTAAAATGAACAATATTTGTACATCATACTACCAGGGTGGATAAAAATCAAGATTTTAAAAAAAATCAGAAATCGATTTATTGGATTAAAATCAGATTTTTTTTATTTAAATCAAATGTACCATATTATCGAATTTAGTAATCATTTTGGTTTTTGGCAACTTTTAAAAAAATGAATAAATGACACTTTTGAAATCAGAACAAAATAAGCTCTTTTATGAACTATGATTGCCATTAAAAAGAAAACAAATTTGGCTTATATATCAAAAACCGAGTGTGCCATGACTTTTTAGATATTTTTTTCTTATTCTACGTACAATTATCTACAGGAATCATTACAGTTTGGTTTTACTATAGGTGTCTATGGAATTTAACATTAAAAAAATCGCCTGTGATAGTTTTTTCAAAATATTTAAAAAAAGTTGAAGATGTCAGTGAAATGTCAAAAAATGGCATAAAGTTTTTCTTGAAATTTTGTCCAACTTTGCTAATTTAACCAACCATCTAACTCTTACAATAACAAAAATACCCATACAACACATGTAGATTATGGCCACCTTGTTTTTTTTTTTATTTGAGAAAATAAAAATTTGTTTTATTGTAAATAGTTTATTGTACCTACTCATGCAATCAGTGATGTAAATTGATAATTTAAAAAAAATTACTTGATTTAGATCATGTGATTTCTTCACAAAATCACTTAATTTAAATTGTGATTAAAATCAATTGATTTAAATCTGCTCAACCCCGCATACTACATAAGAGAATTGAATAGCCTCCATTTTTTGTGAAACACTTAGCATGTTTGGCTCAAAAATATAAATTTTACTAAAGATATTTTAACTTGATTCATAGATAACAAGGCTACAAATCTTTTGCTTTTTAGATCAACTTTTGGTCACTTTTTTCTTGGTTTCTACACACTTACACGTACAAAAGCGACTGTTTGTTATCATACTGTACCTTTATGTGTAAAAAATCCCTAACATCAAATGATATTGCATAACCATGGACCGGTGAATCGTCATCTAACGCTCCATCGTATGCAACGTTTGTTCTAACAGCAAATGCTACCGGTTTCGTCTGGAATATAAAAGATAACTGTAAATAATTAACGTATAGACCATAATCAATTATTATAAAAAAGCTCTATTAGCCACAATTTGCTAAAAAGATATTGCCAACCGCAACTCTCGTCCTTTATTTATTTATTTCGCGTAGTTTAAACAAAATTTTGGACAAATTTAAAGAGCTTGCTCTAGAATCGGCTCCAGAAAACCCTTAATCATAACATCCTGTTTTAAACTGCCTCATAATTTAAAATAGCTAACTTACTCTAGCTTTTTCCAACTGACTAAGCGCCTGGCGTTCTTTCTCCCGGCGAAGCGTCTCTTTCTCCTCGTCCAGCGACAGGTCCGAAGAAGGCTGCGAATAATTTGAATCAGCGGAACCCTGAAAGATTCAAAATTATTATTTTGCTGCCACTCATAACAAAACTTAGAGTTCTAAATTAGCAGAAAACTTCAAGCAAAGAATAATGGAAGGTAGCGAAGAACTTTCAAACAAGGATGCTTCGAAATTTTGGCGTAATTAACTACAAAGGCCCAACTTTTTACAACGCTTCAGCTTTAAGCAAAGTTAAAATTTGTAATAGGTTGGTTAAGCTTTTATTTTAGTAAATACAACCCTAAAACTAGCCCTGTTTTCGCCACAGTCGGAAACAAAAAATCAAAACGCTTAATCAACTATTAAGGATCAGTTAAACATATTTTAATGGCGGTCATTTTTCAAAAATATGACGTGTGCTATATTGATTAACACATTAATAACTAATTAAATGTGATATAAGAAATATTATTACAGGTAATAAACCCATAATTAACTGGAAAAGCTCTGTAAAAATTAAATAGCCATGCAATCACATAAATTATAATCTGCAGTGAATTAATATAAATACCGATATAACATTTTTGACTTCATGGTTGTAATTAATAATCAAAAACCCTACAGCAGGAACACTCTTTACAAATTTATTTTACAGATCTAATCAAAGCTTGTTTCCAAATATAACTATGTACAAATTTGGTGATACAACATTATTGAACAAGTATGATGATTAATGTCTAAGAAAACCATAAATTGATTCTTTAAAAAAAACTCTCAATTAACAAGACAATTATTGAAAGGAAAACTGCAGAAAACTTATTCTTAATTTAATCAAAAACTTGTATTTAACAAAGATATGATACTAATCTTAAATAAAGTTAATATTAGCATCATTATTATTGTGCACTTCTCTGTTTTTAGCGAACATATATGGTCATGTATCGTCCAAGTCCTGTTATTTTGAACGTGAGGATTTTACAAGATTCTGACATAAACCTGCGCGCTTCTTCGTAAACGTTCAAAATGCATTTGATGTGGAACATATAGGGTTTGTTGATCTGATCTTAAAGCTCAAGCTAGTTCAAAAGTAAGAAAATTAGTAGTTTTATTAAGATAAGCTGAGATTTAAAAATATCGAATGCATATATTTTTGCAAATGAAGCTAAGAGCAAATGCTTGAAAAGAAACAAACGTTTGCAAAAATATAGATTTAGTGAAAAAAAAAATGCAGATGTATTGCTTACCACCAAAGAAGTATACTTGGACATTAGTTAGTAGAAGTACCACTGGATAGCATGCACCAACAATACAAAATTTGCAAAACATTGCTGCAGTACACATAAGAAATAAACTTTTTGGCAACAATACACAAATAGCTGTCAGTACAATTTTATTAGCAACATCGAATTTAAAAAACCTGCAGCAACTCGCACTGTTTTTGAATCCTTTATATAAATAAACTAAAGATCATAGAAAAATCAAAATCATTGTAGTACCTATATGTATAGAGTGTTTCGAATTTGACAAGATTAAATTAGATTAAATTTTATTATTGCAATTGACCTTATTGTTTGTAAAAACGTTAAACAACAACAAAACAATGCATGACAACCAAAATGTAAAAAAACTCTTCAAAGTTCTCAAGAGTGTACAGGCTGGACCAAATTCGAATGTTTTACGGGTTATCTCGGTTACCGTAATAGCAACCTAAAATCTGATATTGGTTTCATGGGAATTTTTTTTGAGACAAGAACGCCTATGTTATCAGATTTTTTATATCGCTTTCCATTTTGGCACTACAGACAAAAAAGGATGTCATCATTTTTGAAAATTTACTGTAACTTCGTTATTTATTAAAATAGAACAAAATGTTACGAAGGTTTTTTATACAGATTTTTCTGCTTAATTTAAAAACAAAAGTATTTTTTTTAGCAAGCTTGACTTTCGAGATATGGAGTAAATTTCCATTTTTTATATGGAAACCCTATTCAATATATAGTTTTAAACAGGGTGTTTCACTTTTTCATGGGACACTATTGCTATCTCGGTAAATAATGAAAATAAATGGTTGGTTAATAGAGACAAAAGTTAGCTATTTGGGAGTGTATTTTAAACAAGATCTTGTTTTGTTTAAAAATCCATGGCTTACGTGATTTTATGAAAAAAACCGAAATAGACAAAAAATTTTACCCTTAACTATTTTTTTTAAATCAATTTTAATCTTCAAGATATGAAGTAAACTTATATTTTTATAAATTTGTTGCAAAAACTAGACGATATATGGCTAATTGTGTAAAAAATTCCTATCGCAAAATTTGCCATGATTTCGGAAACAAGTGAGATTTGCATTTATTAAACAACTGAACGTCATATCCAAATAAATTTTTAAACTTATAAGCAAATCCATATTATATTTTGTATTTTATAACTATTTATTGCCCTCGACACCACTGGTAGAAGAAGTTGTTATAGAATAATATAATACTCTATAATATAACAATTTATTGTGACCATGGCAAAATTTGAACACTTTTAAGAGATTAATATGTTCGAAGTTTACATTGTAACTGATAAAAACGCGGCAGCTGCAGAATTTAATTGGAAATGACGTTTCGTTGTTTAATAATTGCAAAATTCACTTGTTTACGAAGTCATGGCAAACTTTGTAAGGTAAATTTTTACAAAATTGACCATATCTCAGTTATTGTTTGCAACAAATATATAAAACTAGATATTTTTAAACAGCTTAAAAATTTCTCTTTAATATATCATGGCCAACTAGGGTTTCTATTTTAAAAAAATGAGTTTACTTCATTGCTCAAAAGTCAAGGTCGCTAAAAAAATTAATTTTGTTTTAAATTAAACAAAAAAACCTGTATAAAAAACATTCAGAACATTTGTTCTATTTTAATAAATATAGAAGTTAAGGTTGATTTTCAGAAATGATGAAATTTTATTTTTCGTCTGTAATGCCAAAATGAAAAAAATATAAAAAATCTGATAACGTAAACGTGTTCTTTTCTCAAAAAAATAGTCCAAAATCCGATATCAGATTTTCGATAACTATTACTGTAACCGAGATACCTTGTAAAATATTCGCTTTGGTTCAACCTTAAACTTTTTTTTTTTGGAAACAATCCAAAACTTCTGCTACTGGCTTTATTATTTGTAAAAATGTTAAGCTATAACAAAGAAATGTATGACTACAAAAGTGTACAGAAACATACCAAAAATAATGTTTATAACTCTTTAAAATTTCCAAAAATTTGGTAAGTGTATACTTACACTAAAACATTTTTGTAAAAATTGCATATATCTTGCAATTGATTTGATAGCTCGTAAAAATGCTTTACAACACGAAATCAATACACGACACTTATACTAATTTCAAAGTTAATATTCTTTGTTTTGCCACGATTCTGGTGCAACGTAAATTGGTCCAATAAATTTAAACTAACAAAGTTTTAAGTAATCTGATGCTAACAGAATTTTATTAAGTTTGTTACATTAAAAACAGCACACGCAAGCCGCAAAACAATTTCTCATTCTCAGTCATGCAACGGCAAAATTTTATTTAATTTTAAGGAAAACATAAAACGGTTTTAATCGTGTGTAAATATATAATTTTGCATTATTTTCTACAACCGCATAATCATATGAAAAGTTCTCCGTGGAAAAGCAAAGGTTTTTCTTTTTACGATTTTTGGTGGACGGAGTTGAATGCATAATAGGCGACATCACGTTATTATATAATAAGAAAATTGGTTCGTTCGACAGCGATGTATTAATAGAAAGCAATTTTCGTTTGGATGTGAAATGGAAATTGTTAAAAACTGAGCGACAATAATCTAATGCAAGAAATTTCTGGCAAAATTATAATCGAATTAAATTATGAATCAACTCATACCACACATTATGAAAGTTTAGAAGCAAAATAAAACGTTTAACATGAAAGTATCTAATAATTTTTGTTGTATATACAATAATAATTAATAAAACTAATAAAACATTTAAGGCATAGTAACTATATTTTAATAATGTGGGTTCTTTGTTGTTAAAGTAAAGAAATTATTTTTGGCACGGGTTTTGTAATAGGCTCATTCATTGAGAATGATTTTGGCACTAGCGCATGCAAAACTTTTCCATATTACTAAAAATACTGGCTTTGAATTGAATGTAAGCATTTTCTCTCGTTATTTTTCAGTTACACTTATACAGGGTGTTTCACAATTCCATGGGACTCTATTGCTATCTCCACATATAATGAAAATACAAGGTTCATTAAATAGGACAAGCAAGGGTGGAAATAAAACAATTGAAGTCGGTTATTGTTTTTTTCCATGGCAATCTTGATTTTTATCTTAAGATTTTGCATTTTTTTAAGGTTATTTTGCTTATTTTTAAAAATAGAATTGTAAAAAGAAAAAAAATTATTTAAATCTAAGTCATCACCTACTACGACTACCCTTTAAAAAAAAAGTTTGTCAAATATCTCGCACGATAATTTCTAAATAAAAATCTGACTTTCGCCATCTTATAGCAAACAAAATCTACAAAACATTTTTCTCTTGGCGTTTTTGTGTATTCGCAACAATAGCCGAGATATTTGAGTTTAAAAATTTTGATCAAGTTCGGTTTTTTCGTTATATCACGCAAGCCATGAAATTTTTTAACAAAACAAAACTTTTGTCCCAATTTCCAACCTTGTATTTTCATTATTTATAGAGATAGCAATAGTGTCCCATGGAATACCGAAACACCCTGTATATAAAACACGAAGTTTTTTTCAGCTACAGTTTTTTGCAGTAATAACCAGTGGATTTCAATTTCTATACTTTACATTACACATAAATCAAGTTAACTGAAAATTTAAATCTTCTCTGTACCAATGTAGTATACGCTTTAGTTCCGGTTTTGTTTAAATACAAGGAACCACTTCCTGTTTGGGTAAAATTGCGGTTTTTGTATTAAATTACTTTACAAGTTTACATCCGGAATCATTCAACATGCAGGTAAGGCAGGTTTAATCAATAACTGGCTTTCAAAACCGAAATAACATTTGCTATTGTAAAAAACTACTGATTTTTTCCAAGAGAATCCTCCAACACAAAAACAAGATTTCAAAATAATTTTTCAAACATTTTTATAGAATAAATAAAAGTACAATTTAGAAATATATAGCAATACATTTTTTTTTACCTTAAGTAGATAAATATACAGGGTGTCCCCATTATACACGGCAAAAAAGTATGTGCATATTCCTGCGTGAAAATGATGACCATTTGTCAAATATTTTGTTGTCCGAAAATGCTTCCTTTCAAAGTTAGAGACCTCCAAAGTTGCAAAAAAAAATATTCAAAAAATCGATTACGTCCTAGCAACCTTGGAGGTGTCTAACTTTGAAAGGAAGCATTTTCGGATAACAAAATATTTGACAAATGGTCATCATTTTCACTCAGGAATATGCACCTACTTTTTTGCCGTGTATAATGGGGACACCCTGTATATTACACTACGAAAAGCTGTTTGTATTCACAAAAATTGCGAGTAAAAAGAATTATACAGGTAATTTAACAGAAAGGAGTGTGTAGAAACTAATTGAAATGTCTTTTTGATCATTTTCCTAGATCAAAAGTTGCCAACCCCTAAGAAAATAGACAAAATTCATCATTAATAATGATTAAAACCAACCCATTTTTAATACATTTGAAGAGGTGAAAACTGTGCCAAGAAATTATAGAACTTACGCGGGGTGTATAAAAGTACTATGGTAAAGAAAATATCTATTAAGAAGTTGTACGTCCTGCTTCGATGAATAATTTCTCACCCAATGCAACGAACATCTAATAAAGCCGGATCCACATCAATAAAAATTTATGTTGTATTTTGTTTTTTGAAATTCAGCAAAAATATGTGCGGCGCAAATTTAAATCTGGTTAAGTATTTTACCACGTAAATAGTTATCTTGTGTGTTGTACGGCCGAATCCGCTTGTGTAGGTTTGTTTATGCAGAGCGCAACAGTTTGCTGCTAGAGAGCCTGTTGTTATAAAATGGAGTGGAGTTTTCACTTTCTTTGTGTTATATAAATAATCCGATGTAATTATGAACAATGCACATTTCTTTTTTAAAAAATGAGACACGATCAATCACCCAAACATAGGCTGTATTTACGTAGTAAAATGAAACAAAATTACAGATGCACTCAGAATCAAGTCCACATTGACACGACTGTGCGCCGCAAATCTCTTTAAAGTTGGCTAAAAACCGACAGCACGATGGATAGCGTGCGTTGTTCGTCACGAAATTATTTGTGTGCATTTCTATGCGGCGCACAGTCCACACCAACAAAAATTTCGACGAACACGAGCAAATTTGTGTCAAATACAACGCACAACGCACATTTTTATTGATGTGGATTCAGCTCTAAACTTACAGACTTCAAGAACGGCTCTTTAGCAAGTAGGTACCCGATTCGCAAAGAATAACGGTTTAGTTCCAGTTACCGGTTCGATAAATTTAAAATTTTCGGTTTAGGTACGTTCCGAACCACCGGTTTATATTTTAAATTAATTCGGTAACCGGTTCGGCGGCAACGGTTCAGTTCTGGTTCAGTTCCGGTTCCGGTTTATAAAATATGAAGACATTGCATTTTATTAATTGAACTGTCTGAAATTTGTCGATTTTTGTTGAAAAGTAGGTAATCATCACGAAAATGAAAAATTTGCACTGCCTTAAGAAAAAAATGTATCCGAACCGTTGTGTGAACCGATTGAAGCGATTTGAATCGGTTCACACCAGTCGGTTTGGTTCGATTTTGCGGTTTTGAGATTTTCTAAATAAAAGGTTCGGTTCCGGTTTATTTATCATGAAAAAAGCACTGATTCGTTCCGGTTTTTGTTGTATTGACATAGTTGTCTATAAAATGCTTGCTTTTTCAATTTTAATTTAGAGTTTCTTTAGTTAATTGTTATGTGGGCTTAATTTAAATTTGTTTATTTGTCATGTATTACATAAATAAATTGCTTCAATTATATAAGATTTATTCCTCAAATATCCAAAAAGTTTAGTTTTGCTACGAAATATTAAACTATTTTAAGCGTTCTAAATTTGAGTGTTATTTTATTGAAAAAATTTCGTGTTTAATGGCTCATAAACCTCATGTTTTTCATTTTTACATCCACAAATAATCTGTAGTTATCACCCAACATTGTATATAACGGAAACGAATAGATAAACAATTTCATTTGGTTCTAATTTGGCTTGAATTATGGATCATCGCTAAGTTTGTACAGTAAATATTTAATTTTGAAATGATACAAGTCAGATGTTTAGGTAATAAACAAAATAATCGGCATTTCCAAGAATAATTTTGCAATCTAAAACTACGTAGCGAATTTGTTTTAGCGTTACAAATTCCATAAATAATTTGCAAAATGCTGCAAAACCATTTGCAATAAAGTTTAATAGTCCAAGACACGTAAAAACACCTAGATTTTAAGCATAGGAAACGAACGATTTTAAAATGAACAGGGTACAGTACCAAATAGATTTGTTTTCCTATAATTTATTCCTGAATTCTATTACTGTTGAACTGATTCGTTTTATATCATATATTATAAAATGAAAATGTTTGTGTTTATAGACGTAACAGTCCTTAGAAAAAATTAGGTCGTGGTCGAACATGAAAAATGATCCTTCTGCTATTATTTAAAATAAAAATGTAAATAGGTCAAAATGTGTGCATCAAAGAGAAATTTCCATTCAATTTACTGTAAGCCTGTGTTGAATAGCACTTTTTGTACATGTGCCACACAAAAGTTGAAGGGTTAGAGCATCTTATAGATTGTCCAGCTAAAAAGTAGGATAAAAATTGAATTTTAATTAAAAAAATTCTTATTTATTTGAACGAAACTATGCAAACAAAATCATGGTTTGTGAGTGGTCTTTAATTATTATAAATAAACAACAAAAAACTTTGAGGTTTCAAATAATAGCTTATTGTTTTGGCTAATGTCTAACCTAAAAATCATAAAAATTGGAATAAATTTAAAAAGTTATCACAACAATGAACACTTTTTTCGTATGAAAATAACTATTGTGAAATTTCCTTCACCTATCAAATTTGCGTTTTCAACCAATCACTAATCTTAAATCTTATAGAGAATACCAACAGGAGCTATATTACACGGTAATAATTTTACATTCCGCTGTCAGATGTTGATCCTTCAGTCAAATTTGTGTTTCCGACAAACAAACTTAGATTTCCTAAAAAAGACAAATAAATATAATCATACACTGAAAATTCCCTTCACCTGTCAAATTTGCGTTTTCAACCAATCACTAATCTTAAATCTTTTAGAGACTACCAATAGGAGCAATATTACACGGTAATAATTTTACATTCCTCTGCCAGGAGTTGATCCTCCTGTCAAATTTGCGTTTTCGACCAATAACAAACTCAGATTTCCTTTAAACGGCCAATAAACATAATCATACACTGATAATTTACTTTTCCCAATTAACAGATTTGCATGCGTTTATTGCTCGTTTCTAAGAAATCTGAGTTTGTGATAGGTCGAAATTGTAAATTTGGAGAGGGAATAAATTTTTGACGAATTTAGGCGACCAGTAGCGTTACTTTAATATAGATTAAACCACACCCCTGACGCACCACTTTGACATTACTTGTAAAATTTGACATAACATCCTTTTAATTTGACAGGTAGGTTAGGTGAAGGAAATTTTCTGACCAAATATAACTCGTGCATTGCAAATAATGCATAATTTTTGACAAATCTTCACTCATGCAGGTGGAATCAGAAAAAAATCACTCGTGCACTTCGTGCACTCGTGTTTTTTCGGCTCAACTTGCATTCGGGCATAAGTATTTACCAAAAATTATCGATAATTTTCAATGCTCTTGTTATTATTACTACTGATAATTTTTTTACATAGGTTCACTAGTGCGTGTTTTTTTTTTCAAAAATACTAGACGGATTTAGAAAATGTTTAGCCTTATAAATGATAAAGTTTGTAATGACTTGGTATTAAAAAAAATTATTTAAGGGTTATAACCAACGCGCTTAGAAAAACATACATTTTGAAAACACTTTAACTTTGAAAAAAATTAAATATTATTTTTTTTAAATTGAGAAATAAAAGTTTTGTTGTTTTAAATTTTAATTTGATGTTTTGGTTACAGCTTAAGCCAAAATTTATAAAAAGTGGATGAAAATTAAGAAAGTTATCAAAAAAATTAAAACGTGCTTCATCTATCGACTAGAAATAAATTACATAATTTTTAGCATATCTAAGGTTAGCAAGATTGCTACTTGGTTTTTCTTTTCAAATTTACAAATTCGAAATTGTAATTCGACTGTTCTCTGTCATTTCTTGGCAGTAGTGCAGCCAAACGCAGCTAAAAACATTTAAATAAAAGCAGAACTAAAATATGTATGTTGGCAAAACTAGCAGACGTTGTACAACAATTAGATCCTCAAGGGAAATCAAGTGGCCTACCCTTGTGTTTTTCTACTTTCCAGTAAAATCTGGAAATTTCAAATACCGCACACTACTAAATCCGTTTTATTATCAACACACTACATTTTTAACAACTCATTAAGCGCTCGCTGTTAATTACACCCGAAATTTTCCAGTAGTGTACAACAAAATTTACACTGCAGCAGGAAAAGTATTAAAGGATCAAAGATACATGATTGCATGACGTCAGCATGACGCAGAGCGTGATCCTTGTGCGTGTTGCATTTACTGATTAACGTGACTATTCATGAAATTCGTGGAATCGTTGTAAATAGGGGTGTGCAGACATAGCAATTATGCAGATATATTACCAGTTGGGTCTGAGCCACGTGGCAAACGCTAAATTACCCCGAATTTTGCTCGTGGCCTACGCGAAAAATCGCCTCACCTGAGTGAACAGCTTATTGTATCCCTGATTGTTGTAATTATTGTAGCCTATCATACTGCGACATGCCCCAGGTGCGACTTTGTGCACCATCCAGTCATCCCTAGCCACTTACACTTTTCAATTGTCATGCGGATGTCTTTATTTTTATATTACAACGGAAACATCGGGGGGTTTACAATTTTATTCATGATAACACTCCCATATTTGCGCATTGCCGTTTCCATTTTCTCGCGTATCACAGAATCACACGGTATAAACAAAATTACACGCGATTTTCCAAACCAAGCCCAGCCTTCTTAGACCAGATGCAGCGTTTTTTTAAGCCTCTGCGGTTTATATTTAATGGCTTGATTTATAATTCAACATCGGCGTATCAATACGAGGTATTTTTAGGTATTTTAACTACACTAATACTTAAATTTATCTAGCACTGTAGCGTTTTACACTTTTGTTAGCACGAAACGATCATTTTTCGGGGTTGATTGCGTTTTTGATGGAAGGAAAATCCACAGTTACACCATTAAAATAGTCCACGAAAAGAACGATACAGGAGAAATCATTCACGCACTGAACTCTACGTTTTTTGTAAGGTAACCAAAAAGCACAACTTATTCTTAACACGAAATTTTAATTGTACGAGTTACATTACATGTATTTCTGAATGAAAAGCCAATGTTTTGCATATGAATATACGAATAATGTTACGGGTAAACTCCGCTAGATGAAGTACAATCGCTGGTGAAGTTAAGGCTTACGTTTCTTGTTGTGACTCTTCGTAGGGTAGCAGCTTTGAGCTTTCGACTGTACAGGGAGGCAGAGGTGGGGTTGCTGATGTGCGGCGGCGCCGGTATCGATTTAAACAACTGACTACTACGGGGGTGTGTCGTCTTCAACACCACGTCCTAACTATCCCTCATGAAATTTACCACATGGTAACTATTGACTCCTTGAAAATTAGACACCGAGATAATCCCGAACAAGGACAATTTTCATTGTCTTAATCTCACTGAGATTCCTGACCAACGGCCACCTTACCACTGAAGCGAACACCAGCACCGCGTTCACAATTTCTAGTGAAGCTGCTAAATACTGCTCTATATTTTTAGCGACGCTTTTAAACAGCAACACCACCCATGCAAGTAAAAATGTATTTGTTTTACTACGCTGTTGGATTACTCATAATTGCTCGAGATTTGACAGTACAAGATTTTTTTTTGCACTATGACAAACTAAAGCTCCAACGATCCGCGTTTTTTCGCTGTACCAACAAAATTTAATTTTTTTAAATAAATTTCATCACAAATCACTCTTTTCATAACGATCTATTGTGGAAATGCTAGACCAATTTTAAGGTTCACCTCTCTTCACCAATAAACAAAAAACGATAGCTACTAATGAACACCTGAAAGCTTCAAAACTGGTCTAGAACTTTTACAAAAGATCCGTCATAAAAAGGGTAATTGATTTCTAATTACAGTTATTTATAATAAACTTAAGCCTTAGATAATGTATGCATTCTACCTCAAAATGAATACAGAATTTTAACGAATTTTGTAACAAAAACAAATGATTTCTAAGGATAAAGTATCTTCGAGAATTGTGGAGCAGCAACTTAGGAGCAGAATTTGGCAGAATATTAAGAAATAAGGTACCTATTGCTTAAAACAATCAAATCATAGAGAGAAAAAAATTCTTCGAATACATCCACAAAAATTAAGTTTTCCGAACAGTTTTATTTATTCAATTCATTAAATTTGACACATTAAAAGTTATAAGGGTTTATAATAGTTACAAGTTGTTACTATTAATATTCAAGTTGGTTATTAATTATCGTAACTTACAACAAATTAAACAAGATAATGAACAGGTTTTATCAACAAGAACTTAGTATTAGTAGTACACAAATAGACCTACGTATCTGTTCAATATCTGCAGAAAAATCGATGTTTAAAAAATTTCAGATATAAAGCTATGAGCAAAGAGAATGAAATAAATAAAGACACTATCGTAGAGAAGCCGAAGAAAATCCCTCGACTACGAAAAGAATTAAAGTGGAATGACCTCAACTTCACCATATACCGGGTGATTCAGTTTGACTGTCGCGCCCCTATAACTTTTTAATTATTGAAAATAACACCAACAAACCTTATATTTTTGGAAACGGCGACAAATTCTCTATTAAGTGTGTGCATTTGTCATCTCTACGTTAACGTATGTCAAATCCGCGAAAGGCAACTGTTTTTCTTTAAATTACACACAATAAATTTTGTTGTTGATTCGGATAGAGAATTTAAATCAGAATTCGACCATGTATTAAAAAAAGTATGCATACATAAGAAAATTTTCAAGAAAAATCAGTTCAAAGTTTATTTAAATCATAGCAAACAGTCTTTTTAGCATAACAAAAAATGATCAAATCTTAAAAATTATATTTTAACTATCAATGGAAATGTATTAAAAATTAATTTTTATTAAAAATAAAAACAGAAACCTAAAAAACTAGACTTTAATGTATTCAAAGTGACCGGCCCCCGCTTCCAAACTGCTTAAATAAATTTTTTATGTCAAAGATTATTATTTGTTTTTATTTTTATTTAAAATTAATTTTTATTACATTTCCATTGATAGTTATAGTATAATTTTTAAGATTTGATCGTTTTTTGTTATGTTAAATGGACTGTTTGCTACGATTTGAATAAACTTTGAACTGATTTTTCTCGAAAATTTTATTATGTATGTATACTTTTTTAATACATGGTCGGATTCAGAATTAAATTCTTTATCCGAATCAAAAAAAAATGTACCTATACTATGTAATTTAAAAAAAAAACAGTTGCCTATCGCAGATTTGACACGTTATCGTTGAGATGACAAATGCACATCACTTAATAGAGAATTTGTCGCCGTTTCCAAAAATATAAGGTTTGTTGGGGTTATTTTCAATAATTAAAAAGTTATAGGGGTGCGACAGTCAAACTGAATCACCCCGGTATAACAGTAACAACTGTCCTTTATATCTGCAATCGATTGCATCTTCATCAAAGTCAATGGAGAGGTTGGGCAAATGCCAAAAATTTATTTCTTTGGGATCGTTTTTGAATGCCAGATTTGAAACTTAACTTAGCTTAGGAACAAAGCAACATTGAAATTTGAGTCATCTTCCAGCACTGAGAATTTTTTATCTATCAATACTTTTCACTTGATAGTTCTGAACGAAATGAGCACTTAATAATTTAAAAATTTAGTTAACCGTGGTCTCTAGTACAGAAGAGCAAAAATCAAGCACTACGTATTGTATTTCAAATTCCTTTTTACGCAATATACATTAACAAATCTATTAATGATCTGTAAAACTAAACAAAAGCTTAACAAACACAAAATACTTAGACAAAGCGGATGTTAAGTGTTTATATTGGCAATTTATTTGGCGAAGGAAACGTACACAAAGTTACGCAAGACATAGAAATGCAAAGTTATTTTTACCTAACGTAACTTAATAGTTACGAATCCTTGATTAAGTGTAATAAAATCTTTTTTTAAATTTTTTATTAACAAATTTGGACATTAATGAGGACGTTCGAGGACACTGCTGTAAAGTTTCTGGATAACAGGAAGAATGTAGGTGTTTGGCTCAGTTTTCTTGTAATTATTTTCATAGAGGTTCCTCAGTTTATTCTTATTGCTTTTGGAAGTAAAAGAAGAAATATTCCTCACAGGGTCACAGGATAACTATGAGTATTTTGTTTCTGAAGATCTTAATCTTAAAAAAGAATTTCTCAGCATATCTTTACTGTAAAGTATTTTTAAACACAGGTTTGATTTAATTACGGAAAATACAGCATGGTTCAGCAAGCACCTTGGTTTTCCAAAAAATGTTTTTAAAAAACAAATTTCTTGACTTTAGTTTCACTAAAAATTAGAAATAGGATTGTTTTCCAACCACAAGCATGTTCCTACAAGAATTATCCTTTGAGCCAAATAATCCATTGACTAAAATTATTTCAATCGTTTTTGTAGGACGCTACCCCCCTTTAATAGCTCTTTGATGACGCAAATGAAACAAATTCTAGCCAGTAAAGCTCATTTCAACGATACTCGGTGGACACGAACCTTTATCATGAATCATAACTAAGTCTATTAGCGTCAATTTTCGTTTTCTTTCTATTTCAGAACGTCATACATTTCAAGCAGTTCATAAACGACCAAGTCAAATGTTACATTCCAGTTTTTACTGAAATCCCTGCAAAATAAGACAAGCACGCACACCATGTGTGCAGGTAATAAAAAATGGAACTTTCAGTAAAGGCGAGTAATTGGAATTCATAAAGGAAACTAAAGTTGTTACATGCTTATCGCAAATCTGTGGACTGCTTGATGTTAATTTTAATTTAAAGTTACGAATGCACCGGGTTTTTTGATTGCGGTCACGATTTGGCCAAGTTTTGTAATAAAAAATAAACACCATTTCGTTAACGTGATAAAGTATATAAATATTCGAGGTGCAAATTTACTTAACTCGAAAACTTGATTCATTTAGCAACCAATAAGTTCTTTTAACCTGTTACCGGTAAGGTGGAGTCGATAAGACCCTATCCTATACAAACGGTCAATTTATCGTAGGTATACTTCGTGTGTAAACGTTTTTAACTATGATTTTTTCAAGTTCATTTCAAGCAAAATAATTAAACATTTATATTGTATAAGTGTCACAGTAAGCAATTGATATGGGCACATATGCACATGTCCTTAATTAAAGAACTGTTAATACTAAGTTTCAGCGCTGGTTTAAAAAAAATCGCGATAAAATTACGATCTAGACAACGAATTACCTTCTGCAAGACCAAAAAAAATTAGTTCGTAGGCTAAAAATAAAAATTATCGAGGAATATCATTGCAAAAATTAGCAAATAAGTAGGAATCAACCCATTTTATAATAATATAAAATATTTAGTGGCTTAGAATTTTGATTCATCACATACTTACATACAAAAAGGCAATAAGCATTTACATCTTTCAATGACTTTCAAAAGCAAGCAAGCAAGCAACATTTAATTTGAAAATTGTAGTCCACTTCTGTCGATTACATTGTTCCCATAACATTACTAGCTTTTTAAGCTTTTTTCAAAATACTGGAGAATTAAAGGAAACTAACAATTTTTGTAGTTCAAAATCTACCAAGGACAAGGACAATAGTTTAAAAGCAACTAGTAAAATACGATAGCGATTACATGCCTATACAGAATGTTTCTTAAATATTGCAAAAAAAATCAGATGGTGATTCCTTATGGAAAATTAAGGGGGGTCTTTCATATACAATTTTTTCGTTAGACGTCTCCTTCCGGAGTTTCGCTCCCCTAAAGGGGAGCGGTAAAATTATTTAATTTTATTTCTCAAATTTGGATAAATGTATAAGAATCATATGTGGAATATGTTTTATACTTATTGAAAGGTTTTCCATAGTAATATTTTCAACCTTCTCCCACCTTCACAGGGGGCTGAAAAGTGCGACCCCTGTTGGTGTTTTAATCAGAACCTTTGGTGGGTTGAATTTTGGCAATACATTTTTTTTTTTTTAAATATGCTTTATTTAGAAACTTTTTTCATTCTTTAACTTATCTCGTAAAACCTACAGTTTTTGAGTAAAAAATAAAATAAATAATCATAAATCATCAAGTATTCCAATATAAAACGATTCATTTTGGTGGTTGCCATGGTTTGTTTATGCACATATTGGATAGAATTGACGGACGTTTTAGCGTTGTCGCCGCGTAAACGTCAAACTCAAAATGAATTACACCCGTCAATTCTATCCAATATGAATATGAACATAAACAAACCATGGCAACCACCAAAATGAATCGTTGTATTTTGGAATATCTGATGGTTCATGTTTACTTATTTTATTTTTTACTCAGAAACGGTAGGTTTTACGAGAAAAGTTAACAAATATAAAAAAAACGCTAAATAAATTAAGCTTTTAAAACAAAATTTTTTAATTGCAATATTTTAACCCACCAAAAAGTTATGATAAAAAAACCAACACTTTTCAGCCCCCCGTGAACGTAGAAGATAATTAAAAATATTACTATGGGAAACCCTTTAATAAGTATAAAATATCTATCAATTATAATTCTCCTACATTTATTCACATTAGAGAAATAAAATAAAATCCTAACTTTACCGCTTCCTTTTAGGCGGGTGTAACTCCGTTCGAGGAAAAATTTTTGTTTGAAAGACCGCCCTTAATTTTCGGTAACGAATTACCTTCCGAATTTTCTCGCTATATTTAAGAAACACCCTGTATATTTTAAGTTTTATAATTTTTTCAATAGGAAAGAGAAGTTAAATACTAAAGAAGTGTAAGAAAACTAACTATTTTGTAGTTCATAATCCAAGAGGGCATTAAATATTTCAAAATTAAATGACAGAAGATGATAGCCGTCAACTGAGATTTTACATTCATTTAAAAGAGTAACTCCGAGTTCCTGCATTCTGTTTATCTTTATGCAATAAACGACAAGGTTTGCACATCAACATTTATCCATTCAACTGGACTAAATTCGTTTAAAGTAAACATGAATTGCTTTACTACTAATTTCGTTTACACGACCCTGAATTCTGCAAACATTTTTCAGTTAACGGAAACGTGTGCCAAAGTCATCCTAAGTTTATTTTCTTTAACACTTTTTACAACTTACACCTACGCTAAATATTCAGTAACTGCACGTAAAATAATAAAATTGTAAGAATTACCCGTCGATTTTTTATGAACGGCATATACCGTGGACGTCTTGGTGATGCGTCCCTCCCATACTCATGCCTATGGTGATGGCGATGGTGACGAGGCGACTGGGTTCGTTTCTTCGTCGGAGCTCTATACCGATGCGACATTTTCACCACAAAATTTTATCACTTACATCAAGCGAACCGGAAGCGAATATGTTTTATATTTTCAACACCGAGTTTGTAGTTCGCGCACAACCTCGTCTTCATATTTGTTTAAATTGACAGCATTGTTGCTAAAGCTTGTAACACTAACGTGCTTAAATGTTAAACAACGGCTTGATTGTCGCTAACGATTACTGATATTTGTTAATTTTAAAATACACAGGACGCGTTTTTGCTGACACCGTTTAGAAATCAAAGCAGGCCCTCGATGTGAGCTATTTTAGCCTAGAAGTGTGTCTAAAAATAATAATTAACAAGCAACCAACAAACCACGCCAGCTGTTGTACTGTATTACTGAGTGAAATATTGTATTCTGTTAAAAAAAAAAACAAAGGAAACACAATGCTACTCAAAAACATTATCAGGACTTTTGAAAATTTGCTTATTACATTTTTTAAATTAAGCAGATTTAAACTATTCTTCAAGTCAAAATCGCCTCCAAGTAGGTGACTAAAAGCTATGAAACAAGAGGAATTCACAAAGCTAACAAACACTATTGACGACTTCGAAACGAGGTATAAATAACAAAATTTTATTACCCTGACGGATAAATATAGAAAAACTTTGCTACCATGCATTGGAACGAAAGCACCATTATCTTTTGCAATATCTGCAATAGCCGTACTAATTCTCATGATAAAAGTGGGAAATATGTTAATCGAATACTTTGCAACTAATAGATTGTCACTTCACCCGAAATTTTACCGGATTCCCGGATTACAACGGTCTTAATTGTACGTTCAGCTGTTAACTGTAAATGCTACATATACAGTGTGTCCAGAATTCGAGGCTCACCATGGGTAACTTTTAAACTAGGGTGACCATTCGTCCCCGATTTTCGGGGACAGTCCCCGAAACAAGACTCAAGACCCGGATTGTTCCTGTCCCCGATTTTGTCCCTGATTTTCATAATTTTTCGTATAGGTACACATTTAAAATAACCAATGTATGGTACTTTCACTGTTGCCAAATTATGCAAATCTGTTAGTCTGGCAACATTGTAACAGTGTAACCGCTTATTGGTCACGAAAACTGGAGTGGGGAGGAGTTTGTGCACCTTAACCCTTTCAATACTGCGGGGATATATACATCCTGCATTGTGTTATGTCGCTTTATAATACCTTGGGATGGGATTTGTTAGTAGTTCTGAGCTCACACTACACTTTAATTTGTATCAGAAATGCATGTGGCTCCTCTCAGTCAACTTTTGTGTGGTCATGTGTGTCTTCTAGGGATTGCAATCCCGGGATTCGGGATCCCGGGATCCCGGTCGCTTTTTGGTCTCGAAAATCCCGGGATTTTAAATGTAGAATCCCGGGATTTTCGGGATTTAAAATTTTTAACTATAAGTACATTCTTTTGTAAAAAACATTGCTCATAGTTGGTATCTACTGAACGCGAATATGTTAAACGATGCAATTTTGCAAGTTTAAGCTTGTTTATGTCGCCGCTCGCCGTCTTATGTATAATAACAAAATTTAAAAAAATTCTTGTACTAAGATAATAATCATCCTAATTTCTTTAATTTTTGTTTCTTATACAACAGTATATTTTTTAAATTTTTAGTGAATTAAATTTGTGCTTTGTTTGAGTTTTTAACAGTTTCAGCAAATTTATGTATATGTAATTATGTATTCTAATGTATAATAAATTTATTCAAATATATTTCATTTATTCAAATGTTATATCTAATAGTTTGATTATTTCTATAATAATAAAACATAATAGGGTAGGTATGTATTATGTATATATTTTTCAATTATTATTAACAGAAATTATAGAGGAAACAAATTAAATAAAAAGTTAATAAAAATAAATGATAATAATTACTACATTATTCAATATTTATGTAAATCATTTGCAATTCTAAAAAAAATTATATACACTGCATTAGCTTCAGTTTTTAAGCAAATACTTCACATTATATATAATCCCGGGATCCCGGGATCCCGGGATTAAAACAACTTCAATCCCGAAATCCCGGGATCGTAAAATTTGATCGGGATTGCAATCCCTAGTGTCTTCATAAGTTACTGCTTGGACAAATTTATCCCAACCGTTCTATACTGCTGGGACATATGTAACCCAAGCCCTTCTATGAAAAAAAGTAAAAGCTAAAAATTTGAAACTTTGTATACATATATTTTTAAGCCACAGCAACACATTTTTATACATGACACAAAATTTACTTCATTGGCCTAAAGTCGTATTGAAAGGGTTAAATAAAGTGTAAATCCGAAAACGTTATGTTAGGTTAGGTTACTTAGGGTTACCATACGTCCTTTTCCTGGAAATATCCTCTCTTTTTGTAATGTGCAAAAATGGGTGGCTTTTAAATCCCGCTTTTTAATTTGAATTCCGTTTATTAAAATGAAAGTTGTGGTTTGTGATGTACGGGAAACGGGAAAATAGATTTTACGAAAGTTAGTTGAGGACCTTTGTTTTGGTAACCCCAGCTTACTGTCCCCGAAAGTTCAGGGAAAAAATTGGTCACCTTATTTTAAACCGTAATAGATACAAGGTCGGTCAAATGGGACCGAAGTTACCTACTTCATAGAGCAATACAGCGATGGTTTTACTTTTGAAAAAAAAAAAATTCAATGTTAATTTGATATTGATGAAAAACCAAAAATGTGTCATATCTTTACATGAATTTATCTCAGTTGCTATAAGATATAAAAGTTTTTAACAAAAATGGTACATATTTTTGATTGCTATAAAATGGCGGTGATTTACTTTTTTGTAATATTGCATATCTTACGAGATACAGCATAAACTTTCATTTTTTTAAATGCAAACCATAGTTGATTTTAGTGTCATTCGTGAGCTCATTTTTTATCTTTTCAATCATGTGCCATTTCTTTTAAAATTTCTTTTAAAATTTGACGGCTCTACATTAAAAAGCGATGTTGAGGAAAAAAATAAAGCAACGTCGGGTTTAACCTATTAGCTGATAAGAAACAAAAGAACGCCTACACAAAGCAAAAAATCAAGGTATAAATGAATTATTTTATTTACAACACAACAACACTTAAATTATATCATATAATGTACAATCATTTTTATGTCATAAATCTAATACGCAATTTTAAATGTCTAAATAAAAATTGACAAACAAAAAATTATAAACCTTGGTGATTGTCACAAAAAAATAAGTTTGAGGTGTTATCTCTTCCAACACTAATTAATTTTCTACAGTAATTTCTTAAAAGCGTCTTTTATTTTCTTATACTATGTGCAATCTTACATAAGAGAGTTGTTTATGTATACAGGGTGTCCCAGATTACATTTCCAGCATGGGGATCTCGCTTATTATAAGAGATAGAGGTTTGTTTAAATTAGATGAATTATTACTTGGTATGAGAGAAGCCGCAATCAATTTTTAAAAGTACAAAATTCCTCGTGCTTCAGATGTTATAGCAAAAAATATGAAAATGTCCAATTTCTTTTTTCTCTCATAACTTTTTTGTCGTAATCATTAGAACAATTTTATTTGTACTTTCTTAAGGTACTTTTTAATGGAGTATGTAACTGTTATTTTAGATTATTTTTATGACCTACCATTTTTGAGATATTACCCCTAAATTCATTTTTTCTTATGGGCCGCGAAGTTGGCTATGGAATAGTTGAATGTGCTTTTTTTTTCTCTTTAAAATGAGATATTACTTACTTCATCTATTTTCATAAATAAGTCACAAAATCAAGAAAAATCGAATTTTACCCATCACTTATCAAGCTATCTTTGAAAATAAAAACAAAAAACAACTAATTAAATGTCAAATGACAGTTACCATTTGTCTGCGGTATCATTTATTAGAATTTCACATTATTGTTGTGTAATTCGATGGTTTTTGTAGTAAATTGTTATGATGATGGCAACATTTAAAAATAGCGATTAATTTGACAGGTTGAGATGCTACATTCTTTGCCATAAAAACTGTGTAGAAGCTGAGCGAATATAATTAGAGCTATATCCCGAGAAAATGCAACGAAGGATGCGTAATTACAAAAATTTGGAAATAAATTTAAAAGTATATGGTTTTTTCGACAAACCAACCAAAAATCCAAAACAAATCAATAATTAATTAGAATTATTTATTTTACACAGTTTCTATTGTAAATAATGTGGCATTTCAACATATAAAATTTTTAATTAGTTGTAGTAAATGTGCCCATAATTATATGATAACAAATTTGCTACAAAGACTATCGAATTACACAACAATACTAAACAATTTTAATAAATGATACCGCAGACAAATGGTAACTGTCATTTGACATTTAATTAGTTGTTTTTTGTTTTTATTTTCATAGATAGCTTGATAAGTGATGGGTAAAGTACGATTTTTCTTGATTTTGTGACTTATTTATAATATAAACGTAGCAAATAATATCTCATTTTAAAGAGAAAAAATAAGCACATTCAACTATTCCATAGCCAACTTCACGGCCCATAAGAAAAAATGAAATTAGGGGTAATATCTCGAAAATGGTAGGTGTTAAAAATAATCTAAAATAACAGTTACGTTCTCCATTAAAAAGTACCTCAAGAAAGTACATATAAAATTGTTCTAATGATAAAGACAAAAAAGTTATGAAAGAAAAAAGAAATTGGACATTTTCATATTTTTTGCTATAACATCTGAAGCACGAGGAATTTTGTACTTTTAAAAATTGATTGTGGCTTCTCTCATACCAAGTAATAATTCATCTAATTTAAACAAACCTCTATCTCTTATAATAAGCGAGATTCCCATGCTGGAAATGTAATCTGGGACACCCTGTATATAACACCTTTTCCAGTTGGAAAGACTATTTTAAAAATGTAAAAAAGTTAATTATAAACTATCAATGATGGCCAAACAACAAAATATTCATAAATTAACAACAAAATTCTAAATCTGAATGGTCATATTCAGTGAAATGGGTTCAGTTTTAATAGTTGTAGCAGCTAGCTAGTACTAATTACTGGATCTCTTTGTTCTGTTTATAATTTTTACGTGGTTTTTATTCGAACCAAACACTCTAAGATTTTTATCCAGTTTTGAAAATATAGTTCTGTGAGGTTGTCGCCTCTCTGGGGATACAAATTCATGTAATCAGCACATGCTCGTTTTGAATTTCTTGAGCTTTTTATATACACAGAAAACATATCTGTTTTTTTTTTCAGAACCGGAGAAAGCCCTATTACCGTAGTATTTACAATGACAGTTAAAAACTGACAATACCTGAATTGGATCTAACAAACATTTGTTTCACAGGCTACGTAATACTTTAATTATCTTTGGCTTTGCTATCAAAAATTACAAAATGAAAATAGTATTACCAATATTGTACTTTTTGCTTTGTTTAGGCGTTCTTTTGTTTCTTATCAGTTAATAGATGAAACCCGACGTTATTAATTCATGGCTTGCTTAACTTTTTTCCATCAAAATCGTTTTTTAATATTAGAGCCATCAAATTTCTAAATAAATGTATCATGTGGCACATCATTGAGAAGAGAAAACAATAAGCTCTCGAATAACACTAAAGCGTTTAAAAAATGTAAGTTTATACTGTATCTCGTAAAGTATGCAATATTTAAAAAAAAAAACGATAGCCGCCATTTTATAGCGATCAAAAATATCTACCACTTTTGTTCAATTTTTTTTTGCTATATCTCATAGCAACAGATAAATTCATGTAAAAAAATTACACATTTTTGGTTTTTCATCAAAATCAAATTAGCCATGATTTTTTTTTCAAAAACAAAAGCATCGCTGTGTTGCTCTATGAAGTAAGTAACTTTTGTCCCGTTCGACCGACCTTGTATCTATTACGGTTTAAAAGTTCCCCATGGTGTGCCTCGAATTCTGGACACACTGTATACAAAAAAAAAATGTAAGGTAATTTTTGGATTCAATAAAAGCCAAACTAATGTAAAAGAGATTAAATAGCAATCACTTATCTTTTTATATGGGTCTCTTGACCGAATGCAATTCAAAAATTATTTTTAATAAAGTTTTAAAAATTGAAACTAAAACAGGTTAAGGGATTTTTCCCCAATTCTCAAAGAAATTGGCCTTGCATTAATCCATTCATAACACCATTTACTATTCAAGGTCTAAATTTGCTTTTGTATAAAACAACAGGAATATTTTATGAATCACATGAGTAACTGTTTAAATTAATGACCTAAATATAATGGTATCTAATTGCAGTTCATCTGTTGATAGCAAACACACGTTACAAAGTTTCCATTAATAAATTTAAACCAGTCATTGCTTACAATAGCTATTTTCATACAAGTCGATCAATAAACCAGTGAAAATAACGTTCTAAATTTAAATTATTTGCAAATTGCAAATGCAGTAACATATCTACTGAAGTAAATTTGTTTGAGGGTTGAATGCTAACGTTACGCATTTTTTGTAAAATACAGATTTTGGAGTAAAAATGCAAAACATACGCTTTTTTAAATTTATTTGTGCTTTTTTTAAATTATTTGTTTCTATTTTTTAAGAAAAATTAGTGTTGTTAGCAGTATTGGAAAGCTACGCACATTTAAACGCTAAACAAGGGTTATTGACCCCCGACAAGATAGGCAACGTTTTACACGTTTGTTAGTAGTTTTAGGTTGCCTATATAGTAGGAACATAATTTGCTGTGTTTCAAGTGGAAGCTCATTTAAGTATATTTTACACGTTTTTGTATTATTTTTATATATCATGCCTGTATTTGAACCGTTTAAATAAATTAAAGACATGAGCTTTTTCTAAAGTAAATGCACAAACCTTGATAATTTTTAAATAAAGGGTGACGTACTTATTTATTTTCGTAAGTTATACAGATATTTACTTTACGCTGTGTAAAATAGACTTTCACTTTCAGTGCGATGCAGAAGTAGCGCTGTCATCTGCTCGGTAGTATCGCAACTTTGGCTACCGAAAGCTTCCGCAAGATGACTCGACGCTTCACTTGTGCTTATTGCATAAGACATGTGTTTTCGGATAATGTGCTTATGATTGGCGTCTGTTTAGACAGGGGCGTATTCATTACAATTTTATATACAGGGTGTTTCATAATTGAATGCTGATCCTTAGGGGTATTATTCCTTGGATGATTTTAAGAAAAAAAGTTCATATCAATGTAGGTCCGCAACCGCCGTATTTTTGATATAAAGGGTGTTAAAAGTTTATTTGAAAACCGTTCGTCGGACAAAAAAAAGTCAAGAGGCAATTTTTACTAAGAGATAAAGTAAAATTATAAAAATAACATTTATTTTGAAAATAAAACAGTGGCATATCATTTTTTTCATTAAAAATATTCAAGAACATGTTAGTACGGACGCCATTGGTAGAAATAGAACATTTTTTTTTTCTGAAAAAAGCTTATTTTTTTGTCTGTCTGATAGTGCAAAAATTCAATATGGCGGCCCTAAGAAATAAAAAAAGTTGACTACCGCAACTTGAAATCTAGAAGGCTTAGAAAATTTCTGTTGACGTCATCAAACCCAGGATGGTCAAATACCTACAGTTACCAAGTTTAAATTAAATTGCGTAAATGGTAGGGCAGATAAAAATATTTTTCTAAAATCACATTTTTCAGTTTTTTTTGTAATAAATCAAAAACGAATTAAAATGTCCGGGATTTATTTTCAGATTCTCAATGGCAATAAAAATGTGCAACTTTTCTCTAATTTAACCGACCTTGTATCACTTACCGTTTCCAAGATAGCAATGGTTAGCATCGAAAAATGCACCACCCTGTAGATGAAGTTTTTTGTGTTAATTATTTGCTCTTAAGAAGTGACATTTAATAAATGTTTTACATAAATGATTTATATTTTATTACAAACATATATTTAATATTTATTTGTACATTGGTATATGTCTGTATCAATTTTTTTCAAAATGTCCTTCTCACGCCTTTCGAAATTCTGGTCACCTTAAATAATACACTTTGCACACTTGCAGAAAATTTACGTTAATCGTAGTTTGATAATGGATGTTAACATTTTGATTAATGCGATACTGACTCAAAGCAAATAAACTAGTGATAAAAAAAATCAACAGCTTAAACTGAATGTTTATTCTACTTTCATTGATGCAACTGATATAACATGCCATTATTGTTCAAAAATAATGCAGACAGTCTTTGTGGCTGGGCTTTACTACTTGTAACGGAAATTCATCCTCTCCAGGTACTTTTAAACTATGCTTTGATAATCACAGCTTGTAAAATCATTCAGTTGAACGTGATTTATACGTATTATAGAGGGTCTTCGATTAATTATTGGTCAAAGATGTGCCTAATCAAGAAAATTAGCTATCAAGATGCCCATGAGCAGTTTTCACTAGGAAAATCTTGGGAAAACGTGTGAAAATCTACCAAAATTTTCATTGGTTTATTAAAGTGATAACCAGTGTATACGAATAAATATTCAGAGTAATATGATAAGTTTAAAGCTTTAATTGCCTTATTGTATGTCCTTAATAAATGCTGTTGCTTTAAAACAAGAAAATTATAAAAAATCACACCAATAAAAAACTCTGAAATTTGCTTTTGGCTCGAGATGTCTTTACCAAAGAATATTGTACATATTTTCGGAATTTAAAAATTGAAGGTGCCCAACTATGCGCTCTAAAATAGTCCTTATTCACAGAAGATTCTGCTCTAAAGTATTTTTTAATGAAACATGTTTGCACTAAAATATAAACTAAATCTTTTGTTTGTCTGTAGAAATATATGGTCATTCGACGTATTATCAATTATCAATTGTATTAACTCAAAATATCCTGTCTACTTTTTTTTGTTTAACAAACGGATGGCGGTTAGCCACAAGCAAACATTGAAACAACGTAATGGACGGACCAATACTATATTGTTGATTTCAACAACGAAACTAGGTCAACAATTCTTTTTATTTTTGTTTGTTGACTACAATGCGGAACGATTTGCCACTTGAGGAGCTGTTAGTGTTTAAAATGCTAACAGTTTAGTACGGATCTGATAGAGGAGGTGCTGCCCCACTCGGTTCGTGGAACCACCCACCGCCTCCTGCAGCTAATGACAAGCTCTTCGCGGTACTACTGTACTCCACCTATGACGCCGCTCTCCACAGGACGTGTCAAGAATGCTTAGACAATATTTTTAAGCCATCGTGAAAATTGGATTAAAGAAAATTAAACGATTTTAAAACCCTGTACGTCGCTAATTAATAAGTTCATACAGATTATTCAAATATATTAGTGTAGATGGTGGACATATCTTTGCATATCTTTTAATTAACTTTGGTTTAACGAGGGTAGTTTTCTGAAGTGATTTCAAGGTGTTGTAATTTGATACTTTTCTGCAATGCGTTAACCGGCCTTACTTGGCCATATGTTGCAATAATATTTTTCTCCTTAACTTTGACCAAGAACTAAGTTTCCATTTCCTTTGCTTATTTCTTAGCGAAAAGATACACTGTTAAAATTTCGGAAATATACTTGGACACAAAGTGGATACAGTTATAACTTGCTTTGTCACGTAAACTAATTACAATCGTACAGAAAAGTGACCTTTTTTTAATAATCATTATTTAACCCTTTCAGCCCTGACTACTTTTTTATTAGAAATGCCCGTATGCCGGGCTATTTTAGACGTTTGCGGAATCGTACGGCCTTCGTCATTGTACCAAATTGTCTTCGGCAAAATACGTTCCTCGGTCTCACTACTCGAATATTATACGTAATCATCAACACTTAGAAATAAAAATACATATTCGATTTTATCTGTTTATTTTCAAAAAATTATAATCAAAAATGTTTGTTAGTAATTACGTTTACAATGATAAATTTCGAAACAGGAAATTATCAAATTGTCTTCGGCAAACTACGTTCCGCGGTCTCACTACTCGAATATTATACGTAATGATCAACACTGTTAGAAATCAAAATGCATATTCAATTTTTTCTGTTTATTTTCAAAAAATTATAATTAAATATGTTTGTTAGTAATTACGTTTACAATGATAAATTTCGAAACAGGAATTATGCAAAGAGGAGCATTGCAATCCTTGCAATAATACGACGTTTCTTTTCTTTTATCATGCTTACTACAAACAACGCATCTCCTAACTTTTTGTTTACTTCCTTCTTCCGTTGGAATTTTACTAAACTGTTAAGTAAAATATAATAATTACCTTTGTATTTTAAAATAAAATCAACTATAAGCACAATAAACACGTTAAAACTGAGACTGACTAATGCACTGATATGCACGCGAGTTTAAACGATTTTACACGAATCTATAGAGCCTAATAAACGTATTTTAACCTATCAAACGGACGCGTACGGTGTTCGTCGTCTAAATATAATAAGTTCGAAAAAACACGGCCTTCGGCAGTTGGTCCCAAAATTTTATTGCGGAAATATACGGTCTTCGGGCTGAAAGGGTTAAAACAATAAACAAGTTTTTAGCGATTTGTTTTAGTTGAAATCTTTTTTCTAGAAACAAGTACAAATACTATGACCTTCGTAATTTTTTAATTTTTACGTATATTTTAAAATCTCTTTTGATTTCAGGACTAATAATTATTATTCACTATTCAGGATACAAATAACGTGTGAATTAAGTTTGAAGCCATGTGCTTCAGTTTTTTTTAAAATTATAGCCAGGGCCGTTCACACAAAATTTGGGCACCGGGGTAGCATTAGACAACG